>JANUFT010000006.1:47800791-47901487 GCA_037127435.1 Epinephelus malabaricus | reverse complement strand
TTAGAGTTGAATTGATTGCATTTTCAATCCATGGGCTGGTCTGAGGTGAAATTCACTCCCGTTTTCTGCTCTACAACTGTAGGTTGAATGATATTGATGTTTTTCCTACGGTGGGTGAAATGGATTGTTTGTCCATTAGATGGTGCCACAGGGCATCTCATCACAACGGTTTATGTGCCTTGCACTCTTACATGAAGAAGATGGAAGAAGGTACTGCTTTGGTCACTTGACCACCATAAATTCCTCACAATGACTGGAGCTTTATTGATTTTCTTCTTTTCACTGGTGTTGTTGTTGTTGTTGTTGTTGTTTGTGTTTCTTTAAGCCATACCATTCCTTGCCTTACATATCACTTGACCCTCTTTACCAGCAAGAACCTGATGTAGCCTACAATTCAAGGGAATACTGCTTTTCTTTCTTTTAGCTTTTCATCTTTATTTATTTTTGGATAGGAAAAGAAAATGATTTGGAAATACTTGGAGGGAAAAACGTAAAAACTGCCATTAGTTTGAGGGAAGGGGTTCACTTATTATAAAAATCTTTACTGTGATTGTGCATTTACAATGACAAACTAATTCCCAGGAGTATGACGAAAACGTAATAAAAACATCATAGTATAGTATGGTGAAAAGGTAAGAAAAACATCATAGTATAGTATGGCGAAAAGGTAATAAAACCATCATAGTATGGTATGGCGAAAAGGTAATAAAAACATCATGAGTATAGTATGGCGAAAAAATAGTGATAACAACGTCATAGTATAGTATGATGAAAAGGTAATAAAAACATCATAGTATAGTATGTTGAAAAATAGTGATGAAAACATCATAGTATAGTATGGCGAAAAGGTAATAAAACCGTCATAATATAGTAAGGACGAAAAGGTAATAAAACCATCATAGTATAGTATGGTGAAAAGGTAAGAAAAACATCATAGTATAGTATGGTGAAAAATAGTGATAAAAACATCATAGTATAGCGAAAAATAGTAATGGAAAAAATCATAGTATAGTATGGCGAAAAATAGTGATGAAAACATCATAGTTAGTATGGCGAAAATAGTAATAAATACATCATAGTATAGTATGTTGAAAAATAGTAATGAAAACATCATAGTATAGTATGACGAAAAGGTAATAAAAACATCATAGTATAGCGAAAAATAGGGATGAAAACATCATAGTATAGTATAGCGAAAAATAGGGATGAAAACATAGTATAGTATGGTGAAAAATAGTGATGAAAACATCATAGTATAGTATGACGAAAAGGTAATAAAAACATCATAGTATAGTATGTTGAAAAATAGTAATGAAAACATCATAGTATAGTATGACGAAAAGGTAATAAAAACATCATAGTATAGCGAAAAATAGGGATGAAAACATCATAGTATAGTATAGCGAAAAATAGGGATGAAAACATAGTATAGTATGGTGAAAAATAGTGATGAAAACATCATAGTATAGTATGGTGAAAAATAGTGATAAAAACATCATAGTATAGTATGGCAAAAAGGTAATATAAAACCATCATAGTATAGTATAGCGAAAAATAGTGCTAAAAACGTCATAGTATAGTATGGCGAAAAAAAGAGATAAAAACATCATAGTATACATAGTATACATTATAGTGATAAAAACATCATAATATAGTATGATGAAAAGGTAATAAAAACATTCATAGTATAGTATGACGAAAAGGTAATAAAAACATCATAGTATAGTACGGCGAAAAGGTAATAAAAACATCATAGTATAGTATGGCGAAAAATAGTGATAACAACGTCATAGTATAGTATGATGAAAAGGTAATAAAAACACCATAGTATAGTATGACGAAAAGGTAATAAAACCATCATAGTATAGTATGACGAAAATGATAGTAAAAAACATCATAGTATAGTATGGCGAAAAATACTGATAAAAACGTCATAGTGTAGTATGACAAAAAGGTAATAAAACCATCATAGTAAAAAAAAAATATAATAGTCAAAAAAACTGAAAAAACGTCATAGTATAGTTTGTTAAAAAAATGTGATATTCAACATATTGTACCACAGTAGCCAGAACTATAACTATAATATTATTACTTTCATTAATGTTGTTGTAAGCTACTGTCATTACCTGCATATCTCTCTCTCTCTCTCTCTCTCTCTCTCTCTCTCTCTCTCTCTCTCTCTCATTGTGTCATATGGATTACTGTTAATTTATTATGCTGATCTGTTCTGTACGACTCCTATTGCACGTCTGTCCGTCCTGGAAGAGGGATCCCTCCTCAGTTGCTCTTCCTGAGGTTTCTCCCGTTTTGTTTTTTTTCCCCCGTTAAAAGGGTTTTTTTTGGGGGAGTTTTTCCTTATCCGCTGTGAGGGTCTTAAGGACAGAGGGATGTCGTATGCTGTAAAGCCCTGTGAGGCAAATTGTGATTTGTGATATTGGGCTTTATAAATAAAATTGATTGATTGATTGATCTTCCTGTTACGGTCCGGGAGGCAGACCACCGTCTCCACATTTAAGACTAGACTTAAGACTTTCCTCTTTGATAAAGCTTATAGTTAGGGCTGGCCAGGGCTTGCCCTGTACCAGCCCTTAGTTAGGCTGACTTAGGCCTAGTCTGCCGGAGGACCCCCCTATAATACTCCGGGCACCTTCTCTCTCTCTCTCTCTCTCTCTCTCTCACTCTCACTCTCACTCTCTCTCATATTCTATTACTGCATCTTGCTAACTCGGCCATTCTGGATGTTCACTAACTCGGCTTCTTCTCCGGAGCCTTTGTGCTCCACTGTCTCTCAGATTAACTCATATCACAGTGGTGCCTGGACAGCGTGACGTGTGTGGTTGTGCTGCTGCCGTGGTCCTGACAGATGCTTCCTGCTTCTGCTGCTGCCATCATTAGTCATTAGTCATACTTCTACTGTTATTATACACATATGACTATTGTCACACATGTATACTGCCAGATATTAATACATACTTTCAACATATTGTACCACAGTAGCCAGAACTATAACTATAATATTATTACTTTCATTAATGTTGTTATAAGCTCCTGTCATTACCTGCATCTCTCTCTCTCTCTCTCTCTCTCTCTCTCTCTCTCTTCTCTCTCTCTCTCTCTCTCATTGTGTCATATGGATTACTGTTAATTTATTATGCTGATCTGTTCTGTACGACATCTATTGCACGTCTGTCCGTCCTGGAAGAGGGATCCCTCCTCAGTTGCTCTTCCTGAGGTTTCTACCGTTTTTTTTCCCCGTTAAAGGGGTTTTTTTTTGGGGAGTTTTTCCTGATCAGCTGTGAGGGTCTTAAGGACAGAGGGATGTCGTATGCTGTAAAGCCCTGTGAGGCAAATTGTGATTTGTGATATTGGGCTTTATAAATAAAATTGATTGATTGATTGATTGATTGATTGATATAAACATCATAATATAGTATGTTGAAAAAAGTGATAAAAACGTCATAGTATGGTATGTCAGCAAAAGTGATTAACATGTCATAGTATAGTGTGTCGAAAAAAGTCTTTAAAAACAGAGTATAGCATGTCGAAAAAAAGTCAAACATGGCAGAGTATAGCAGGTCAAAAAAAGTTTTAAACACGTCATAGTATAGTATGTCGAAAAAACTGAAAAAACGTCATAGTGTAGTATGTCGAAAAAAGTGATAACAGTATAGCATATCTCAAAAAAGTGATTAACACGTCATAGTATAGTATGTCGAAAAAATGCGATAAAAAAGTCATAGTATGTCGAAAAAAGTGTTTAAAAACAGAGTATAGCATGTTGAAAAAAGTCATAAACACGTCAGAGTATAGCATGTCAAAAAAAAAGTTTTAAACACATTATAGTATAGAATGTCAAAAAAAGTGTTTAAAAACATCAGAGTATAGCATGTCGAAAAAAGTGATTAACACGTCATAGTATAGTATGTCGAAAAAAGTCTTTAAAAACAGAGTATAGCATGTTGCAAAAAAGTGATAAACACGTCATAGTTCAGTCAGACAACTCTGGATTGAATTTAACATTTATATTGAGCATAAATGTTGCATACTGAAGCAGAGCATGAATAGTTTTAGCATGGCTGAAGGAAGTTTGGCGTCGGGCTCTATCTCAATTTATTCATTCCCTGAAAATGATCTGTATGACAGACATTACAGGGAATGAATAGCAGACCCCCAGCTGGGGATCCTAGAAATAGAGCCCACAGGTGGATGCTGGGGAGGTGGTGGGATTTGAGAAGCTTCATAAGCAGCACACAGCAGTGGCAGCAGCAGCAGCAGCAGCAGCAGCAACGAGAGCAACAAAACACAGCAGGATCATCAGCAGAGCAGCATGTGCATGCAGCAGCAGAGTAGCAAGGAATGATCAGGTAAGCACGGGAGGTTTAAATAGCCTGCCCTATCAGCTGAGGAGAGCATGTGGCTGATCAGCTGATCAGGATTGCGCACTTGAGTTGTCTGCCTGAACTAGCTCCGCAGGCTTCGCATCATTATGTTAAAAGAAGTGATAAAAACCTCGTGTCGAAAAAATACGATAAAAACTTCATGGTATAGTATGTCGAAAAAATGCGATAAAAACGTCATAGTATATCATGTCGAAAAAAGTGATAAAAACCTCATGTTGAAAAATTGTGATAAAAATGTCACAGTATAGTATGTCGAAACAATTGATGAACATGTCATAGTATAGCATGTCGAAAAAAAGTGATAAACACATCATAGTATAGTATGTCGAAGAAATTGAAAAAAATGTCATGGTATGGCATGTTGGAAAAAAGTGATAAAGTCATAGTACAGTATGTCGAAAAAAGTGATAAAGTCATAGTACAGTATGTTGAAAAAAGTGATAAAAACGTCATAGTACAGTATGTCGAAAAAAAAGTGATAAAAAAGTCATAGTATAGCATGTCGAAAAAAGTGATAAAAACGTCATAGTATAGCATGTCGAAGAAATTGAAGAAAATGTCATGGTATGGCATGTCGGAAAAAAGTGATAAAAAAGTCATAGTATAGTATGTCGAAAAAAGTGATAAAAACTTCATAGTATAGTATGTCGAAAAAAGTGATAAAATAGTCATAGTATAGTTTGTCGAAAAAAGTAATGAACACGTCATAGTATAGCATGTCGAAAAAAGTCATAGTATAGCATGTCGAAGAAATTGAAAAAAATGTCATGGTATGGCATGTCGGAAAAAAGTTATAAAAAAGTCATAGTATAGTATGTCGAAAAAAGCGATAAAAACGTCAAAATATAGTTTTGTATGTCAAAAAATGTGATGAAAACGTCAAATGTCAAAAAAATACGACAAAAACCTCATAGTATAGTATGTCGAAAAAAGTGATAAAAACGTCATAGTATAGTATGTCGAAAAAAGTGATAAACATGTCATTGTATAGCATGTCAAAAAAAGCTTTAAGCACGTCATAGTATAGTATGTTGAGAGAAGTGTTTCAAAAAATCATAGTATAGTATGCCGAAAAAAGTGATAAAAACGTCATAGTATGTCGAAAAAAAGTTTTAAACACGTCATAGTATAGCATGTCGAAAAAAAGTTTTAAACACGTCATAGTATAGTATGTCGAAAAAAGTGATAAAAACATCAAAGTATAGTATGTCGAAAAAATGCAATAAAAATGTCATGTCGAAAAAAATCTACAAAAGCGTCATAGTATAGTATGTCGGAAAAAGTGATAAAAACGTCATAGTATAGTATGTTGAAAAAATGCGATAACGTCATATGTTGAAAAAATTGACAAAAATGTCATAGTATAGTATGTCGAAAAATGCGACAAAAACGTCAAATGTCGAAAAAATACGACAAAAAGCTCATAGTATAGTATGTCGAAAAAAGTGATAAAAACGTCATAGTATAGTATCTCAAAAAAAGTGATAAACATGTCATAGTATAGTATGTCGAAAAAAGTGATGAACACGTCATAGTATAGTATGTCGAAAAAATTGAAAAAATATCGTAGTATGTTGAATAAAAGTGATAAACACGTTATTGTATAGTACGTCGAAAAAAGTGATAAAAAACGTCACTGTATAGTATGTCAAATTTTTTTTTAAACATGTAATAGTAGTAGTGAAAACCTCCTTTGAGAAGCAACTAAATTCAAAGGTGGACAACCTGCGTGACTCGCTGGAAAAACTGGTGATTGAAAACAGAGATTGCTTGAAAGCTGAACTTGCTCAGAGAACAAAGGAAATCCAGGAGAACTTGGACATGGAGATTGGTCACATGGTGGCCCGACTTGAGCAAGTGGAAGCTAGAATCAATAGGGCTGGAAGTAAAGAAAACACTCCCTATGACCCTGATGTATCCATCATTATCTTTGGCCTGCACTACGAGGAGGGCGAGGATGTCACGGAGCTGGTTAAAGAACTCCTCACTGAAGGACTTCAGTGGGACAGTCCCCGCGGTATCGTGGCTGCTGAGCGGCTGAAAGAGAGGGGTGGACGGCCCGGTGTGATTAAAGTGGAGCTCGGTTCTGTCCAGGATAAAGTGGATGTGTTGCGTAAAAAACAAGGGCTGAAAAGCAACGAGAAGTTTCAAAGTGTTTATATCCGTTCAGCTAAGACATATACCAAACGGCTGATTGAGCTAAATTTCAAGACTTTATTAGAGGAAATACCCCTTTATGTCGCGGGGAATGGGAGAGTAAAGAGGCGCTCTACCGCCGGTGTGGACGACAGCCGAGATGGGGGGGTGCAGAGGCGGCGTGCGGACAACTGAAGTTCATCTGCCCAGCCTGTAAGTCCCGAACAATTTACTCTTGTACACTGGAATTTAAATGGATGGACGGTCCTGAACTATGAGCTTAGGCTCGTGTTATTATTGAGTTTTGATCCAGACTTTATTTCTCTTAATGAGTCTCACTTAACTGGATCTCAAAATATTGACATTGATGGAGATACCTGGTATGGCCATAACAGGAAAACTCATATCAAAGCACCCAGAGGTTCGGGGGGTGTGGGTATTTTGGTTAAAAATAAAATCTTTAGTTCATACAGTGTAAGTGTAATTGATAAATCTATCGATGGGTTAATCGGTTTAAAATTTATGCACTTAATGACAGAATACTGTTTTATAATTTTTTCATGCTATCTCCCCCCTGAAGGTTCAGTATGGGCTGATCCGTATGGTTTATATAATCAGTTACTGATTCAGGTATATATATAATTTGAAGCCGATGCTGTTTATGTGTGTGGTGATTTGAATTCTCGAATAGGGCATCTGGAGGACTGTATTAATGAGATAGATATAGATATTCCACCCAGAGTTATTTTAGATAACGTAATAAATAAACGGGGAAATGTTTGTGGAATTTTTGAGGGACTCCAAATGTTGTGTATTAAATGGACGGATACCTGGTAAAAACAATTATACCTCAATATCAGTAAAAGGGAGAGCTGTGGTTGATTATTTGATAACTCCACATCATTGTTTAAACGGTTTTTACCCAGTTTATAGGCAAACTGTCTCAAGTACATTACCAAAAAGAAATTGATGAATGGTATGATGAATTTTGTGAGTATGTGTGTAATGTGCCTGAAGTTTGTAGTAGGTCAATTCCTGGGAGGAATGGTGGATGTGTAAGGAAACCCAAACCTTATTGGAATGAACAACTGAAAATACTGTAGAAGGAGATGAGGGAGGCGGAAAAAAGTTTTCTAAGATGTGATAGCTTGAATATGAGAGAAAAACAGCAGTTAAAAAATGAATTTAAAATTAGACAACAAACTTTTGATAAAAAATTGCGGGCCTGCAAAAGAAATTATGAGAGGGGTCAAGCATTAAAAATAGAGCATATGCAAACAAGTAACCCTCAGGTGTTTTGGAGCTTAATAAATAATCTGGGCCCCCAAAAAATTAAAAAAATTCCAATGGAAATTCTGTTGGAAGATGGATCCTCAGTTTCTGTTATTGACTTTGTTTTGAAAAAATGGGAAACTGATTTTGGTTCCTTATTTTCGGGAGGTGATTGCCCAGTAGAGTGGGATAATTGTTTTCTTGCAGGGAAAATTATTCAGAAAAATATGATGGAAACTCATATGCAACAGGAGTTCTATATTGAAAATAAACATTTAAATGCGAGCATTACAGAAGAGGAAGTCAAGAGTGCGATTAGTAGACTCAAAGTGAGGAAAGCCACGGGTGTTGATAACTTATCAAATGAAATTTTGAAATTACCTTGTTTATTTTACATTTTATTTAATCTTTTCTCCATTTGTTTTGACTATGGTTTTCTTCCCTTGGTTTGGCAGAAATCTATTATAAAACCAATCCCTAAGTCTAAAAACAATGATCCCAGAATCCCCATGAACTATAGGGGGGTAAGCCTTTTAAGCTGTGTGTATAAAATCTATTCCAGTATTTTAAATGAGCGACTGATGCTATTTTTGGAAATGTTTGGTTTATTAGCTGATGAACAAAATGGCTTCCGTAAGAAAAGAGCATGTATTGACCACATATATTCTTTATTTACTATAGTTCATGCTAGAATACAAGAAGGGGGATCTGTTTTTTGTTGTTTCATTGATTTTCGCAAAGCTTTTGATTGTATTCACCACGGTCTTCTTAGCTTTAAATTATTAAATATTGGAATAGATGGTAAATTTTACAAGGCACTAAAAGCTCTTTATCGGACCCCAGTGGCTTGTGTGCAGGTTAATCAGTATAGAACAGGCTGGTTCCCAACTCCATCTGGTGTCAAACAGGGAGATGTACTCTCTCCCACCTTGTTTGCCATTTATATAAATGATCTTGTATTAGAAATCAAGCACACAGCCATAGGGGTCAGATTGGGTGACCTTACGGTTGGCTCTCTTCTCAATTCAATCAATTTTTTTCAATTTTATTTATAAAGCCCAATATCACAAATCACAATTTGCCTCACAGGGCTTTACAGCATACGACATCCCTCTGTCCTTAAGACCCTCACAGCGGATAAGGAAAAACTCCCCAAAAAAAACCCTTTAACGGGGAAAAAAAACGGTAGAAACCTCAGGAAGAGCAACTGAGGAGGGATCCCTCTTCCAGGACGGACAGACGTGCAATAGATGTCGTACAGAACAGATCAGCATGATAAATTAACAGTAATCCATATGACACAATGAGACAGAGAGAGAGAGAGAGAGAGAGAGAGATGCAGGTAATGACAGTAGTTTACAACAACAAGTTATAGTTCTGGCTACTGTGGTACAATATGTTGAAAGTATGTATTAATATCTGACAGTATACATGTGTGACAGTAGAAGTATGACTAATGACTAATGATGGCAGCAGCAGCAGGAGGAGGCATCTGGCAGGACCACGGCAGCAGCACAACCACACACGTCACGCTGTCCAGGCACCGCTGTGATATGAGTTAATCTAAGAGACAGTGGAGCACAAAGGCTCCGGAGAAGAAGCCGAGTTAGTGACATCCAGAATGGCCGAGTTAGCAAGATGCAGTAA
Organism: Epinephelus malabaricus; assembly: GCA_037127435.1. Classification (NCBI taxonomy): domain Eukaryota; kingdom Metazoa; phylum Chordata; class Actinopteri; order Perciformes; family Serranidae; genus Epinephelus; species Epinephelus malabaricus. The sequence goes on along the minus strand of JANUFT010000006.1, from coordinate 47,892,032 downwards.
TAGAATAAGAGAGAGAGAGAGAGAGAGAGAGAGAGACAGAGAAAGAGAAAGAGAAAGAGAGAGAGAGAGAGAGAGAAGGTGCCCGGTGTATTATAGGGGGGTCCTCCGGCAGACTAGGCCTAAGTCAGCCTAACTAGGGGCTGGTACAGGGCAAGCCTGGGCCAGCCCTAACTATAAGCTTTATCAAAGAGGAAAGTCTTAAGTCTAGTCTTAAATGTGGAGACGGTGTCTGCCTCCCGGACCGTAACAGGAAGATGATTCCACAGGAGAGGAGCCTGATAGCTGAAGGCTCTGGCTCCTGATCTACTTTTGGAGACTTTAGGGACCACGAGTAACCCTGCGTTCTCAGAGCGCAGTGTTCTGGTGGGATAATATGGCACTATGAGCTCTCTAAGATATGACGGAGCTTGACCATTTAGAGCTTTATAAGTTAACAGTAGGATCTTAAATTCAATTCTGGATTTTACAGGGAGCCAGTGCAGAGAAGCTAAAACAGGAGAAATATGATCTCGTTTCTTAGTTCCTGTTAGTACACGTGCTGCTGCATTCTGAATTAGCTGGAGAGTTTTTAAGGACTTACTGGAGCTACCTGATAATAGAGAGTTACAGTAGTCCAGCCTAGAGGTAACAAAGGCGTGGACCAATTTTTCTGCATCTTTTCGGGTCAGGATAGGCCTAATTTTTGCAATATTACGCAGATGAAAAAATGCAGTCCGTGAGGTTTGTTTTAAATGAGAATTAAAAGACAAATCTTGATCAAATATTACTCCGAGGTTTCTTACGGTAGTGCTAGAGGCCAGAGCAATGCCATCTAGAGAAACTATGTCATCAGATAAAGAGTCTCTGAGTTGTTTGGGGCCAAGAACGCTGTATGCTGATGATTTAGTCCTCCTCGCAGAGTCTGAAAATGAGCTCCAAATGTTATTAGATGTTGTGTATAACTGGTGTGGGAGATGGAGGTTGAGGATAAACGAAGATAAAACTCAGGTTGTGCATTTCAGGAAGAAGGGACAGGTGCAGTCCAATTTCACTTTTTCTTGTGGGTCAGCACCTTTATCCTACACTAGGTTGTATAAATATCTGGGGTTTACGTTAGATGATCATCTCACACTTGAAGAGGGGATAAATGTTTTGTCGGACTCTGCGGGCCCTGGGAGACGTCCTTAATAAGGTTAAGTTTTGCAGGGATCTTGGCTATAAAACCTACACTCAGCTGTTTAAATCTTGTGTTTGTCCTATTTTAGATTATGGTGCAGGAGTTTGGGGTTATGGAAAACGTATAAAGTGTGAAGCGGTACAGAACAGAGCCATGCATTGTTTTCTGGGTGTGCATAAATTGGCCCCAATACTTGCATTATGCGGTGACATGGGTTGGGAGCCATGTGAGGTGACATGGTGTGATTGTAGAACAGGTTGATCAATATGCCTGATAATAGACTTACTAAATAAATTTTTTTATGGGATCTCATAAACAATTATTCTTGGGCCAAGCAGCTTGAAAAATTATTTGGTATGGCTGGTCTTCAATATGTATATAGAAATAAATTGTCTTGTTCTGTCAGTCAAATTAAAAGAGTATTATTTGAAAATTATAAACAAAAATGGTCAGAAGAAGTTCAGTGTAAACCAAAACTGAGAACATATTGTCTGATCAAAGGTAATTATGGCCCAGAGCACTATGTCACCCTCAACCTAACCAGAGCTCAGAGGTCAGTTTGTGCCCAGCTGAGGTGTGGTATTCTGCCTCTGGCTCTAGAAACTGGACGTTTCCATTCGATCCCTGAGGAAGACCGAAAGTGTTGTTTGTGTGATCTGGGAGAAATTGAAAATGAATTTCACTTTTTGTTTTACTGTCCTTTGTATCACGACCAAAGGCAAAGGCTTTTCTGTAAAATTTTATCTGAAGATGGACCGGATTTGTTTTCAATGTCTGATGAAGGCAGACTCCACTATTTATTTTCAGAAAAGGTATTCCTATTAGCTAAGTTCATCCAAAATGCATATGAGCAGCGTAGGAGTACATTATATCAATCAATCAATCAATTTTATTTATAAAGCCCAATATCACAAATCACAATTTGCCTCACAGGGCTTTACAGCATACGACATCCCTCTGTCCTTATGACCCTCGCAGCAGATAAGGAAAAACTCCCCTTTAACGGGGAAAAAAAACGGTAGAAACCTCAGGAAGAGCAACTGAGGAGGGATCCCTCTTCCAGGACAGACAGACATGCAATAGATGTCGTAAAGAACAGATCAGCATAATAAATTAACAGTAATCCGCATGACACAATGAGACAGAAAGAGACAGAGACAGAGAGAGAGAGAGAGAGAGAGAAAGAGAGAGAGAGAGAGAGAGACAGAAAGAGAGATGCAGGTAATGACAGTAGCTTACAACAACATTATTGAAAGTAATAATATTATAGTTCTGGCTACTGTGGTACAATATGTTGAAAGTATGTATTAATATCTGGCAGTATACATGTGTGACAATAGTCATATGTGTATAATAACAGTAGAAGTATGACTAATGACTAATGATGGCAGCAGCAGCAGGAGGCATCTGGCAGGACCACGGCAGCAGCACAACCACACACGTCACGCTGTCCAGGCACCGCTGTGATATGAGTTAATCTGAGAGACAGTGGAGCACCAAGGCTCCGGAGAAGAAGCCGAGTTAGTGACATCCAGAATGGCCGAGTTAGCAAGATGCAGTAATAGAATACGAGAGAGAGAGAGAGAGAAGGAGAGAAGGTGCCCGGTGTATTATAGGGGGGTCCTCCGGCAGACTAGGCCTAAGTCAGCCTAACTAGGGGCTGGTACAGGGCAAGCCTGAGCCAGCCCTAACTATAAGCTTTATCAAAGAGGAAAGTCTTAAGTCTAGTCTTAAATGTGGAGACGGTGTCTGCCTCCCGGACTGTAACAGGAAGATGATTCCACAGGAGAGGAGCCTGATAGCTGAAGGCTCTGGCTCCTGATTATATATATTATATGTATGAAACACTATTACCACCTAACATCAATATGTATGTAGGTGAGAAATGTCCATGGGTATGTATGTGTGTATATATATGTATATGTGTGTAGGTGGGTGGATGCATATATGAAAGCATTATTTCCTGTGCTTTCCTTTTGGTTATGTTGTTCGGCTCCTTCATGTCGATTTAAGTGTCTTGTAAGCCCATGAGGGCTGGGCACCTTTGTTGTATGACACTTGGAAATAAATAAAATAAAAAAAATAAAAAAAAGTATAGTATGTCGAAAAAAGTGTTTCAAAACATCATAGTATAGCATGGCAAAAAAGTTTTAACCACGTCATAGTATAGTCTGCCTAAGAAGGTGATGAAAACGTCATAGTATAGTATCTCAAAAAAAAGTAATAGACACATCATTGTATACTATGGCGATAAAGGACATGAAAACATTATAGTATGTTGAAAAAATTGAAAAAACGTCATAGTATAGTATGTTGAATAAAAGTGATAAACACGTCATAGTATAGTATGTTGAAAGGAGTGTTTAAAAACATCATAGTATAGTATGTCGAAAAAGTTTTAACCACGTTATAGTATAGTATGTTGAAAAAAGTGTTTAAAAACAGCATAGTATAGTCTGCCTAAGAAGGTGATGAAAACGTCATAGTATTGTATCTCAAAAAAAAGTAATAAACACGTCATTGTATAGTATGGCGATAAAGGACATGAAAACGTCATAGTATAGTATGTCGAAAAAAGTGATAAACACGTCATAGTATAGTACCTCAAAAAAATGGAAAAACGTCATAGTAGTATGTTGAATAAAAGTGATCAATACGTCATAGTATAGTATGTCGAAAAAAGTGATAAAAACGTCATAATATAGTATGTTGAAAAAATGCAATGAAAATGTCATGTCGAAAAAATCGACAAAAACATCATAGTGTAGTATGTCGAAAAAAGTGATAAAAACGTCAAATGTTGGAAAAATACGACAACGTCATAGTATAGTATGTCAAAAAAAGTGTTAAACACGTCATAGTATAGCATGTCGAAAACAGTGATAAAAACCTTCATAGTGTAGTATGTCAAAAAAAGTGATAAAAACATCAAAGTATAGTATGTAGAAAAATGCGATAAAAACGTCAAATGTTGAAAAAATACGTCAGAAACCTCACAGTATAGTATATCGAAAAAAGTGATAAAAACGTCATGGTATAATATGTCGAAAAAATGTGATAAAAACATCATATGTCAAAAAAAATCGATAAAAACATCATAGTGTAGTATGTCGAAAAAGTGATAAAAATGTCAAAGTATAGTATAGTACGTCCAAAAATGCAATAAAAACGTGAAATGTCAAAAAAATATGACAAAAACCTCATAGTATAGTATCTCAAAAAAAAGTAATAAACACGTCATTGTATAGTATGCCGATAAAGGACATGAAAACATTATAGGATAGTATGTTGAAAGAAAGTGATAAAAATGTCATAGGATGTTAATAAAGTGATAAACACGTCATAGTATAGTCTGTTGAAAAAATCGACAAAAACGACATAGTGTAGAATGTCGAAAAAAGTGATAAAAACGTCATAGTATAGTATGTTGAAAAATGTGATAAAAACATCGTAGTATATTATGTGGAACAAATGCAATAAAAACGTCATAGAATACTATGTCGAAAAATGCGATAAAAACGTGAAATGTCAAAAAAATACGACAAAAACCTCATAGTATAGTATGTTGAAAAAAGTTATAAAAACGTCATAGTATAGTATGTCGAAAAAAATGATTAAAAACGTCATAGTGTAGTATGTTGAAAAATGTGATAAAAACGTGAAATGTCAAAAAAATACAACAAAAACCTCATAGTATAGTATGTTGAAAAAAGTTATAAAAACGTCATAGTATAGTATGTTGAAAAAAGTTATAAATACGTCATAGTATAGAATGTCGAAAAAAGTGATTAAAAACGTCATAGTATAGTATGTCGAAAAATGCGATAAAAACGTGAAATGTCAAAAAAATACGACAAAAAACTCATAGTATAGTATGTTGAAAAAAGTTATAAAAATGTCATAGTATATTATCTTGAAAAAAAGTGATTAAAAACGTCATAGTATAGTATGTCGAAAAAATGCGATAAAAACGTTATATATCGAAAAAATTTGACTAAACCGTCATAGACTAGCATGTCAAAAAAAAGTCTTAAACACATCATAGTATAGTATGTCGAAAAAAGTGTTTCAAAACATAATAGTATAGCATGTTGAAAAAACGTGATAAACACGTCATAGTATAGCATGACAAAAATGTTTTAAACAGGTCATAGTATCAGTCTCTGCAGTAGAATTTGATGGTCAATAGTTTCAAACGCTGCACTAAGATCTAATAAAACAAGTACAGACACAAGTCCTTTGTCTGAAGCAATCAGAAGGTCATTTGTAATTTTAACTGGAGCTGTCTCAGTGCTATGATGCACTCTAAATCCTGACTGAAATTCCTCAAATAAATTATTATCATGGAGAAAATCACACAGCTGGTCTGCGACTACTTTCTCAAGGATCTTTGACATAAAGGGAAGATTAGATATTGGTCTATAGTTGGCTAACACCTCTGGATCCAGGGTGGGCTTTTTTAGGAGAGGTTTAATTACAGCTACCTTAAAAGACTGTGGTACATAGCCTGTTAATAAGGATATATTGATCATATCTAATATATGAGTGTTAACTAAAGGAAAGACCTCCTTAAGTAGCCTAGTTGGGATGGGGTCTAAGAGACACGTTGATGATTTAGATGAAGAAATCACTGCTGTCAATTCTTGAAGAGAAATTGGGGAGAAGCAATCTAAATATATATTAGGTTTTACAGCTGTGTTTGAGGTTAGATAGGTACCATCTGAGGACAGGAGGTCATGAATTTTGCCTCCAATAGTTAGAATTTTGTCATTAAAAAAACTCATTAAATCATCATTTTTAAGGTTCCTTAATGACAGAGAATCTGAGGAGTTGGTTTAGTTAACTTTAATCTTTCTCATACAACATAAAGTGATGTCACTTTTCTCTACATGAAGAACTTATTGCATCGACAGTGACTCTTCTGTTGAATGTGGATCTGCAGAGTCGGCAGTTTTTTAATCCTTTAAGGTTCTCGTCAGTTCTCTGATGTTTGTTGGTTAGCAGAGCCACTGCACTGCTGCGTTCAGCCTCATAGGAAGTCCTGTTTCTACGTCACCAGAATCACAAATGTTCCTGAAGCCACGTCCACGTGTCAGCATCACAGCGGCCATTTTAAACAGTCTGAGGAGGAAACGGAGTGAAGACACAGGAACAGGACCAAACAGCTGCTTTAATGATGCAGGAATTAATTTAAACCTTTTTGTTTTCTTACCAAATATATAAAAATATGCCTCTGACTTCTCTCAGGACTTTTTTTTTAACAATATTTCTGTTGTTATCAAATGTGTTGACAAAACAAATCTGATGGTGGTGAAAAGGAAAAGAGTTACATGTGGTGTCCATCAGGGCTGCATTCAGGGTCCTTTGCTATTCTGGGTATACCTCAAGGTTTTGTAAATGTTAGTAAAATGACATCTTCACTGTCTGACTTCCTGTGTGTGGCCCTGAGAATCTGACTAATTACAAAACAAGAACCCCCTAAAATCTCCTTTACTAGCCCTTAAATTAACCCTGAAAAAATAATACAATAATTACAACTAATTTAAGGGCTTCATGACTTTTCCAAAGGATTTAAGTTAAAAAGTTTCAGTTGATTTTAATTTAATTATTCCTCAGTCAGATATTTAACAGGTTCACAGGATCAAATCAGACTTTTAAAATGTTTTTTTTTTGATTTACATGTGAACATTACAGATAAACTTGAACTGATTTGTGATGATACATAATATACTGCTCCGTATAAATGGTCCAAGTAAAATTAAAAAAAACAAAACAACAAAAAAACCTTACCCGTATGCATCGAATGGCATCATTAAAAACCTCGTCCTCTGACATCTGTTAAACCTGGTAAATATCGTACATGTGACATCAGTTTGGATTCATCGTATAGTCACATTTATTTATTAACGGTAGAAACTCTCAGTTTGCCTGTAGGACGTCATGGAGACCATCAGTCTGTCACTTCCTGTGGAACATCAATAACAGATTCTGTGACAGTGAAGTCTTGAAAAACTGTCTGAAACTACGACATCACTGACCCAGATCTGTCCACTTAGGTTCAGCTTTGGCATTTCATAATAAAATCCTTTCAATAGTTCAAAATGGCCGCTGTGTAAAGTGGGTCATGTGACCTGTGCAGAGAGCATCACCTCCTCTGATTGGTCAGTCTGCTGTGGAGAGGCCGGACTTTGGACAGGACTTTGTGGGGCGGGTCCGTCATGGTCGTCACACACTTTGTGTTGGCAGGGAAAGGTGTTACCGGGACGACAGTGGATGGGGTGTTGGTTGGGGCAGCGGTGGAGGAGGCGTTGGGCAGGGCATTGGATGAGGTGGTGGTGGGTGGAGCACTTGGTGGGATATCAGAGGATGAGCCGTTAGTTGGGGCGATGTTGGATTGGGCGTTGGATAAGGTGATATTGGATGGGGCGTTGGTTGAGGCGGTGTTGGGTGGAGTTCCTGTCGTTGGTGTTGTGGTGGTGGTTGTTGTCGTTGTGCTAACTGCAGACTGGTTGCTGGTCACAGCGGCAGCAGGTTTGGTCAGAGTGGTCTGAATCTCCGCCCTCCTGGCTAAAGCTGTCCTCAACCTCTCCCTCATCTGTTCGATCTCCTCCTGCAGCTCCTGCAGCTCGCCAGGCCGGGGGGGTACCACGGCTACAGGGGGCAGGGCCGCGGCTGGGGATGGGGCCGCCGCTGCAGGAGTGGGGGCTACAGCGGCAGGTGGAGGTGCAGAGGTCTTGGGTTTGGCGAAGGAGGAAGCAGAAGAGGATGATGATGAGGGCAGGGAGAGCACCAGACTGGCCAGTGATGCCGCTGGTCCTCCGTTCTCACACAGTTTGCTGTTTGGCCCCGCCTTCGGCTTGGCTGGTCCCTCCCCCTCAGGCTTGGCCCAGCCTCCTTTAGCTTCAGAGGTGGCGATGCGGGCAAGCAGGCGGCGGGTGTTGAGGGTCTCCAGGTTGAAGTGGACTCGTTTGAAGTCTCGTGCATCTTTAGGAATGGCGGCCGTGGCAGCGGTAGCAGCTTCCTTAATGGCCTCGTTGTTCCACTTGGCGGAGGCTCCGGGGCGTGGCGGGGCGGGGGGGGCCGGTGGTGGGCTGAGGCTTCTGCAGGTTACAGCTGAACGGAAACAAAGAAAGATGATGTTTAACAGAACCGTGTGATCCAGTCAGAAGCTCTGGAACATGTGGACGATGACATCATCACCTGTTTAGTCTTGAATCTGACATCTGAACACACTGAGGTTCTAATTTACATGTTTACATTAAAACGATTCTCCTTGGGGCGTCGGTGGTTTAGTGGTAGTGCAGGTGCCCCATGTAGAAGGCTATTGCTGCAGTGGCCCGGGTTTGACTCCAGCCTGTGGCCCTTTGCTGCATGTCTCTCCCTCTCTCTCTCCCCCTCTCACACTTCACTATCCTATCAATTAAAGGCAAAAAATGCCCATAAAAATATCTTTAACAAAAAAAAAAAGATTCTCCTGTGACATCACTGATGACATCACCCCAGTGTTAATTTTGTCAACTAAAACTTAAATGAAACCTTTTCGTTGACGACCCTTTATTCCGTGACTAATTTGTGACGAGAACGTAAATTTAATAAGTACTGACAACAAAAACTAAATGGAAATTATGAAGTGAAAAGTAAAAACGTGACGAAAAAGCTGACGCTGGCCGGCCGGACAGTCTGGACTACAACCATCCTCAATGCCTTGATTGTTTTCCTTTTCAACCAATTAATTCAATTAATTATCTTAACTCAAATTCAAACTCTCAGTCTGTCTTTCTGATTGGATGACCGCCTTCCGCGCGGTGGCGGTGCACGTCCAGTTTTGCCGGGAACAACAACGCCTGTAAAACTCTGTAAAAGTACACCAAAGCATACATTTTCATTTCCATATTTATTTGAAAATGAAACCATTCATACGGTCAATAAAAAAACATTTTGTTAATAATAAAAAATGAATGTAATCTCAACAGTGACCGCGCCAACCGGCGGGACTGCGGCTGAACCGCACCCAATGTTCATTCATTCATTTAATCGCGTGTTCAATGTGTGTGTGTGTTAGTATGTCAGAGAGGAGGAGTATCAATTAAAAAAAAGTTTCCACTAATTATTTCGGTGTTTATTTCTTTTATTCTTAAGGTTTTTTTCATTAGAATGCGTAATATAGCCAACAATATTATAGACCAAAAGTTAATCTAATTTATTATTGTAGAATGTATTTAGCAAATCACCACTTTCAACTGGAGACACGGCGCAGCAAGGCATTATAAAAAGCCGACAAATAGTGTTAATTAATTGACATGAGACATTGGAGAGGTTGTCAGTCCTATTCTATAGACTGTAATAGTTTTTTTTTATTTTATCATAACTTCTCCAAAATTACTCAAAAATGCATTTTTTGTGTGCTTCTGAGCACACGGGCAGCATAAACAATGAAGTTACATATTATGGTCTGGCAGACGGTGCAGCGCTTGGAGGGGCGCTGTAATCCTGGCGGTCCTAGTGTTAACAAACACTGAATTAAAATGGGCATAACAGTTAAGCTGTTATGATCTTCTTTTGATGTCTTAAGAGGACTGCAGCTTTATTCTTGTAGGTTGTGAGTCATTTGTTGTACAAATATATAGAAAATAAACAAGAACCTGTGAAGGACATGATTATGTATTGCACTTTTTCTGACAAGCCTTAGACATTCATTTTTATTATACAAGAGTAATATGGTACAATCTTAGTTTAAATGACTGAACACACAGTTAAAGGTATGCAGTTTTTACTACCATGACAAACATCCTTTTGCAAAATCTATTACAGTATAACAAAACAGTCAAATTACGTCAAAAGACTAAAATGAGACTAAAACTAAAACTGATTTCCACTGACTAAACTTTAACTAAAACAAAACAAAACCAAAAGACTAAAATGTGACTTTAACTAAATCCAGTCTTTGGTGAGTGACTAAGACTAAAATGAAATAAAAAATTCTTGTCATAATTAACACTGCATCACCCACAAGACAAACCTTTTCTCTTTCTCGGCTCGCTGTTTCTTCACGTCTTCGTACGTCATGTTCAGAGCTCGATGGATTTTCTGTCGGACACACAAACACATCAGATTTCAATTCTGTCAGTGGGAACACAAGAGACCGATAAATGAGCTGTTGGTTCTGACGTCTGGTTCCTCTGATCTGTGATCTCTGAGGCCTCGGACTGTAAATTCAATTCAATTTTATTTATAAAGCCCAATATCACAAATCACAATTTGCCTCACAGGGCTTTACAGCATACGACATCCCTCTGTCCTTAAGACCCTCACAGCGGATAAGGAAAAACTCCCCAAAAAAAAAACCCTTTAACGGGGAAAAAAAACGGTAGAAACCTCAGGAAGAGCAACTGAGGAGGGATCCCTCTTCCAGGACGGACAGACGTGCAATAGATGTCGTACAGAACAGATCAGCATGATAAATTAACAGTAATCCGTATGACACAATGAGACAGAGAGAGAGAGAGAGAGAGAGAGATGCAGGTAATGACAGTAGTTTACAACAACAAGTTATAGTTCTGGCTACTGTGGTACAATATGTTGAAAGTATGTATTAATATCTGACAGTATACATGTGTGACAGTAGAAGTATGACTAATGACTAATGATGGCAGCAGCAGCAGGAGGAGGCATCTGGCAGGACCACGGCAGCAGCACAACCACACACGTCACGCTGTCCAGGCACCGCTGTGATATGAGTTAATCTAAGAGACAGTGGAGCACAAAGGCTCCGGAGAAGAAGCCGAGTTAGTGACATCCAGAATGGCCGAGTTAGCAAGATGCAGTAATAGAATAAGAGAAAGAGAGAGAGAGAGAGAGACAGAGAAAGAGAAAGAGAAAGAGAGAGAGAGAGAGAGAGAAGGTGCCCGGTGTATTATAGGGGGGTCCTCCGGCAGACTAGGCCTAAGTCAGCCTAACTAGGGGCTGGTACAGGGCAAGCCTGGGCCAGCCCTAACTATAAGCTTTATCAAAGAGGAAAGTCTTAAGTCTAGTCTTAAATGTGGAGACGGTGTCTGCCTCCCGGACCGTAACAGGAAGATGATTCCACAGGAGAGGAGCCTGATAGCTGAAGGCTCTGGCTCCTGATCTACTTTTGGAGACTTTAGGGACCACGAGTAACCCTGCGTTCTCAGAGCGCAGTGTTCTGGTGGGATAATATGGCACTATGAGCTCTCTAAGATATGACGGAGCTTGACCATTTAGAGCTTTATAAGTTAACAGTAGGATCTTAAATTCAATTCTGGATTTTACAGGGAGCCAGTGCAGAGAAGCTAAAACAGGAGAAATATGATCTCGTTTCTTAGTTCCTGTTAGTACACGTGCTGCTGCATTCTGAATTAGCTGGAGAGTTTTTAAGGACTTACTGGAGCTACCTGATAATAGAGAGTTACAGTAGTCCAGCCTAGAGGTAACAAAGGCGTGGACCTCAACGCTTCCTCTGCACCCCCTTAGAACTCTGTAGAACTTTTTAAACCCCCTTAACACTTTCTCTTAACCTCCTGACAGCCCACCAGAACTCCTTAAACTTCTCTGAACTTCTTCTGCACCTCCTTAGAACCCGTCAGAACCTCCTTGAGTTCCTCTGTAGAACTGACACTGACCTTAAAACTGCCATTTGATGGTTCTGTTGATCTGAACACACACACACACACACACACACACACACACACACTCTGAGTCTCACCTGTGACGTGTGCAGCCAGTACTTGAGGTTCTGTCGGCGGCGGATGTGCGGCAGGATGAGTTGGTAGAAACCGTGTTCACCTGCCAGAGTCAGCAAAGCTCCGCCCACTCCAACGCACAACAACACGAAGAGTCCTGAAAAGTGACTGATTCCCATCTGAAGAGTCTGACACAGAGGAAGAGGAGGAGGAAGAGGAAGAAACCGGCTAACATTAGCTAATCATCAGTAAACACAGAGTCCAACGTTCTATGTGGACACACTGAGATGTTGATCTGATGATGGCGACAGATGAAACGTCAGAAGATACAAACTTAACACACAGACAGACGGATGGACAGTATCTTACATGTCAAAATAATGAGAAGATGATGAAGACATGGGCCTCTAGTTTCCCTGCACGGCGCAGGGTGGCGAACCCCGCGCAGAGCTAGTTTCAAGCAGCACAACCTGAGGCGTGCTCAGTTTGGTAGTTCAGTCAGACAACTGTGGATTAAATTTAACGTTTATATTGAGCATAAGTATTGCATACTGAAGCAGAGCATAAATAGTTTTAGCATGGCTGGAGCAAGTTTGGCGTCAGGCTCTATCTCAGTTTATTCATTCCCTGAAAATGATCTGTATGACAGACATTACAGGGAATGAATAGCAGACCCCCAGCTGGGGATCCTGGAAATAGAGCCCACAGGTGGATGCTGGGGAGGTGGTGGGATTTGAGAAGCTTCATAAGCAGCACACAGCAGTGGCAGCAGCAGCAGCAGCAGTGAGAGCAACAGAACCCAGCAGGATCAGCAGCAGAGACAGCAGCAGCGGCAGCAGCAGCAACGAGAGCAACAGAACACAGTAGGATCATCCGCAGCAGAGCAGCATGTGCATGCAGCAGCAGAGTAGCAAGGAATGATCAGGTAAGCACGGAAGGTTTAAATAACCCGCCCTATCAGCTGAGGAGAGCATGAAGCTCATCAGCTGATCAGGATTGTGCACTTGAGTTGTCTGCCTGAACTAGCTCCGCAGGCTTTGCATCATTTTGGCAGACCGAGGTGCGCTGAGATGGGTGTGGCAGCGCAGCAGGGGGAGGTGTCGACAGATCCAGCTTAGCGCAGTGACAGTTTCGTGCCAAAAGGTTTCGCTGAAGGTGCGCTGAAAGCTCGCCAGCTGAAACCAGATCTACTGTCAGCGCAGGCGCAGCGCAGCCGGTGTAGTGGAAGTTTGGCTGACCGGCGGACAGTGCGCACACGTCACCAAAACCTCACAGGCAGGTTTCCAGAATATCAGGCACATTAACGATGAATACCCAAAAGACCACTATTCAATGCAACTATCTGCAATCAGCACATAAATGTATCTCTATATCGACTGTCCCGTCACATCTAATGTCAGATCAAAGGGGATTGGCACCGTTTGGCACGTTTGGCACGTTTGGCACGTTTGGCACGCGGAATGGAAACCCGTGGAGGTCTGCTTGAAGTTCCGTATATTCGGACACTGTGAGCTTGGACCTCCTGGACCAAAACTTCAGTTTCCTCCTGGGAGAAGTTTGGCCGTCTGACACTGCTGCTCTCTTCTGCCATGGTGAATTGAGTAAACTCTCATTACACCTTTGCGCGGCGCATTTAAGGGTGAGGAGAGGGGCTCATTTGATTGGTGTGATGTGTGTAAAACCCACTCCACACCTTCTCTTCTCCCTCTTTCCGGCTTGCGCAGGTAGGAGGGACGGAGGTGGGACAGACGAGTAGCTGCACCAGCGCACACGGTGTGCCAAACTTGCAAAATCCACCTGGCCACACTCGCCCGGTCTGCGAAACTAGAGGCCATGATGTCCTCAGAGTAAATAGTGGACAGGACATTATCATTCATCACCACCTCCACCTTCTTCACACAGATAAACAATAATAATAAATAATCAAAATAAGATTTAATGTCTGTTGTGACCTGATGATCAAAAGAAAATTCCCACAATGCACCTGGAGTCTCAGTGCAGTCACATTAGTGTTGTTCTCTCATTAAACGTGTTCTGAAGAGACGGAGACACTGTCCTCAGACTGTCTGCAGAGGGCAGCAGCTCCACACCTGAACTATATATACACATCATATAATACACACTCTTGCAGTACAGTATACACAGACACACAGACACACACACACACACACACACACACACACATATATATATATATATATATATGTATATAAATCAAATCAGTGTTTCTAACCAGCAGGGACACAGTATAGTGAATGAATGAACAAATCAGTGAGTGAATGAATGAATGAATGAATGAAACTTGTAGTGCTCTGAGGTGAATCATCTTTACCACCAGCGATTAGCATGAATATGAGTCATCACATCAGCAGTAGCTCATGACATGGTCAGAGTCAAATCAATAAACAACGTCAGGAGCGTGTTGAGCAGCTGACAGTTGGAGCACGGAGGCTGATCTGATCTGATGAGACCTTCATGAAGGTTTATTTACATGTTTTGTTATACAGATCATGACTGTTGTTTATCAGTAAATAAAACAGGAAATGACTGGACAACAGAACCTGTGCTGTTTCCTGTGACACTCACCTCTGTGACGGCGAACACTCTGTTCCCACATGGAACCACTTTGTACCACTTGTCGTGCAGCAGGTCCATGTAGCCCTCAGATTTATACCTGCTGATGAACTCTGAGATGTTGGAGGTCAGAGGGGAGTTCTGAGGTAGGCCGATCCCGTACCCTAAACAACAAACAATAAACAACAAATAACAAACAACACATACTTAAGCAATATCTCACGAGAGGGAGTGACATTGGACTGTATATCGTCACGGCTGTAATTCAGTCGTAGGCACGAGGACTGAATTACAGCTGTGACGATATACAGTCCAACGTCACGACCTCCAGTGTGATATTGCTTTTATACACCATACATATACATACATACAACAGCTTAAACATCAATGCTGAGTAAGGAAATGTTAACAAAAGGTGATGAAATAAATTATTTAAGTATGTTATGTAGCTCCGCAAAAAAAATAAAAACACTTCCTGGCAAACCTTTGGCAAACCTGGATGTTGGCACGGCCGGATTCAGCTTCCTCTCTCCCTCATCCTCATCAGTACCTCATCAGATGATCATTGATAATTCCTGACCGTGTTCGCTTAGTTTTTGCTCCTCTCCAGTTTGTCGACGTCAGCTGATGTTACACAAACACACCTGGAGGTCTGCACAGAAGAGTCCTGGCTTTCCTTTTCCTCGTCCTCTCCTGACGACCACTCATAATTTAATTCAAATGTAATTTTGGGGAAAATATCCATCTTCTTGGTGTAACGCTATAGTGTCAGTTTGTGCCAGTGTAGCGAGAGTGACAGCTGGTTAATTAACGGCTGTATTTATATTTATAACACCTGTGAGCGGAGTGATTTTACTGTTACAAGTACCAGTGATGTTATACTCTATATCAGCACTCACGGACTGCCTCTCATCCAATCAGATTACTCGGTCGGTCGGAACTAGCAGTTGTATAATGTAACATAAACAACAAACAATAAACAACAAACAACTCACACTGTACAACCTATATCCAACCCAAACAATAAACAACGAACAATAAACAACAAACAACTCACACTGTACAACCTATATCCAACCTAAACAATAAACAAAGAACAATAAACAACAAACAACTCACACTGTAACCTTAACAATAAACAACAAACAACTCATACTGTACAACCTATATCAAACCTAAACAATAAACAACGAACAATAAACAACAAACAACTCACACTGTAACCTTAACAATAAACAACAAACAACTCATACTGTACAACCTATATCAAACCTAAACAATAAACAAAGAACAATAAACAACAAACAACTCACACTGTAACCTTAACAATAAACAACAAACAACTCATACTGTACAACCTATATCCAACCTAAACAGTAAACAACGAACAATAAACAACAAACAACTCACACTGTAACCTTAACAATAAACAATAAACAACAAACTACTCATACTGTACAACCTATATCAAACCTAAACAACGAACAATAGACAACAAACAACTCACACTGTAACCTTAACAATAAACAACAAACAACTCATACTGTACAACCTATATCAAACCTAAACAATAAACAACGAACAATAAATAACAAACAACTCACGCTGTAACCTTAACAGCAAACAATAAACAACAAACAGAGAACAACAAACAACTCATACTGTAACCTAAACAACAAACAGACAACAGAAACCACAGCCCAAACAATAAACAACACATACCATAACCTAAACAATGAACAACAAACAATTAACAACAGATACTGTACCTAAACAATAAACAACAAACATTAAACAACTTATATCAAACCTAAACAACAAACAGTGAACAATAAACAAATGATTCCATGACCGAAACAATAAAAAATTAGACAATAATCAACAGACAGACATGTAAACAATAAACAATAACACATAAATAAATGGCAGACAGTGTAACAGTAAACAACCAGCAAACAACAGACAGAACCGTAATGTGATGGTAAACATTGAGGAAAGTAAATAAAAACAATCAGTAATGTGAACATGTCCACAGTCAGATTTATGGGTCTTAATTGCCCTGAGTTTTTCCTGTCAGGCTACAGTCAGCCTGACACAGCATCGGAGGACCTGCAGGAAGAACTCAGGGCTGAAAAACACCCTGTAGTCTCCGTGGTGACGTGCAGCTGACGGTGTCATAAAGACACATCAGTCAATGAAAAGGTGCGTCAATAACAACCTGTCCTCGGTCTACTTCTCCAGGGACACATCCAACGCTCCAACTACTCTGCATGTTCCTGCTGATGACAGCGAGAACTCACCGTCAGGACCAATCAGAGAGCCAACACAGTGATCCATTATCATGACGACAGAACAGAAGGATCAGCTGAGACAAGGTCTTTTTAACATTAAACTCTGTTAACAAACAGGAAACAGTTTAAACTCAGACTGAGCTGATGTCAGAATCGTGCACTGCAGCGGCAATTTTATTAAACAGCTGAAAACATAACTGTGATTCTGAACAATACATTTTATGAGTCGAAGAACTGGACTCATCCGTTGGAGGAGAATAACATGACAAATCACACATGAAGCAGAAGTTTGAACAGGAATTATTATTATTATTATTATTATTATTGTTATTAAAGACGACCCAAAGGTCTGATTCAATAAAAACCTCCATGATCAGCTGGAGGTCGCACAAAAACACTCTTTTAAGATTTGAATCAAATGCTGTCTCATTACGACACTTTGACTTTAAAGGAGCAGTTCAACATTTACAGACACAAAACTAGCTGTGCTAAGCTATGCTAACAGTTTCTCCTGCTCCCAGTCTAAGGTCTGGATCTACATCAGGTCTGTACCAGACTCTCAGACACTGATGGAGTTCATTAGGGATCCATCCTGGGGCCTCTGACGTTTTCCAGTTTCTCTTCTGTCACAGATCTGTTTTTAATCCATCAGCTAATGTAAATACATCTGTCTGTCTGTCTGTCTGTCTATCTGTCTGTCTGCGTCAAATTCAGGTTCCATCTGTCCGAGACGAGTTGACCTGACAGCAGGATGTCTACAGGAAATGACCATTACAGAGTCAACTGCAAAAAAATGGTCTTTGCCTGCGGACTGATTATTTCAAACATTAAAACGATGGATACTGTGGACGTTTGTCATCATGTCAAAATCATATATCAGATTACAAAGCGCAGCGTTTCAGATCTTGAAACGTGTGTCAATCTCACTTCAGATAATCAGAGGTTGTTATGATGGATGGATCTTCAGAGTCATCCGTCCGTCCGTCGCTCGCCCGCCCGTCCATCCGTCCGTCCCTCTGTCTATCCCTGTATTTCTGTCTCATTTTAATATTTAATAAACCAGATGAACTCTTCTTTACAGGTGTTTAAACTGTTCATAATTCAGTAACGTCACCTGAACTCCTTCTGTTTATAGATTCTGCTGAAGTGGAGGAGACGCTGGATGTATGATGAGTGTGTATAACTATAATGTATGTGTGTGTGTGTGTGTGTGTGTGTGTGTGTGTGTATACACAGCGAGTGTGTATTTGGAGGACGGATCTCAGTGAAGCTTTAAAGTGTTTGAGCAGCTGCAGGAGACTCTTCTTGTCGTCTGATTGGTCGAAATGTCATTGATGATGAAACTTCATGAAACATATTTGAATTAAAAATCTGTATAGAGCTGACAGGAAGTGAACTCACACACACACACACACACACACACACACACACACACACACACACACAAACAGCGTCTCACCTTCAATGGCAAATGGTTTCCCCACAGTTGCCAGTTTACAGTCGGCGTCGATGGAAACTTCGTAATCCAGCAGAGCTTTGTCCATGATGAAGGCGTCCAGCTGAGGAGGATCTGTCCTTCAACACACAGCAACACTGTTACTACAGCAACTACTGTCAGCAACTACAGCAACTACAGTCAGCAACCACAGCTTGCTACCTTGGTAGCTAACGAGCTGGTGAACTAACTAATGGAAAGATTTTCTATGAAGGAAGGAAGGAAGTTAAGAATCAATCAATCAATCAATCAATTTTATTTATAAAGCCCAATATCACAAATCACAGTTTGCCTCACAGGGCTTTACAGCATACGACATCCCTCTGTCCTTATGACCCTCACAGCTGATCAGGAAAAACTCCCCAAAAAAACCCTTTAACAGGGAAAAAACGGTAGAAACCTCAGGAAGAGCAACTGAGGAGGGATCCCTCTTCCAGGATGGACAGACGTGCAATAGATGTCGTACAGAACAGATCAACATGATAAATTAACAGTAATCTGTATGACACAATGAGACAGAGAGAGAGAGAGAGAGAGAGAGAGAGCGAGAGACAGACAGACAGACAGAGAGAGAGAGAAAGAGAAACAGACAGAGACAGAGAGAGAGAGACAGGGACAGAGGCAGAGAGACAGAGAGAGAGAGAGAGAGAGAGAGAGAGAGAGAGAGATGCAGGCAATGACAGTAGCTTACAACAACATTAATGAAAGTAATAATATTATAGTTATAGTTCTGGCTACTGTGGTACAATATGTTGAAAGTATGTATTAATATCTGACAGTATACATGTGTGACAATAGTCATATGTGTATAATAACAGTAGAAGTATGACTAATGACTAATGATGGCAGCAGCAGCAGGAGGCATCTGGCAGGACCATGGCAGCAGCACAACCACACACGTCACGCTGTCCAGGCACCGCTGTGATATGAGTTAATCTGAGAGACAGTGGAGCACAAAGGCTCCGGAGAAGAAGCCGAGTTAGTGACATCAAGAATGGCCGAGTTAGCAAGATGCAGAATGGTCGAGTTAGTGACATGCTGTATGGCTGAGTTAGTGACATGCTGTACGGCAGAGTTAGTGACATGCAGAATGGTCGAGTTAGTGACATGCTGTACGGTCGAGTTAGTGACATGCAGAATGGTCGAGTTAGTGACATGCTGTACGGCCGAGTTAGTGACATGCAGAATGGCCAAGTTAGTGACATGCTGTATGGCCGAGTTAGTGACATGCTGTACGGCAGAGTTAGTGACATGCAGAATGGTCGAGTTAGTGACATGCTGTACGGCAGAGTTAGTGACATGCAGAATGGCCAAGTTAGTGACATGCTGTACGGCAGAGTTAGTGACATGCTGTACCGCTTCATTGAAATGTTGTTGTTTATTTATTTATTTATTTTCATGAGTTTTAGAGCATGGTTTGAGACTTTCAGTGTGTCCTGCTGCTCGCTGTATGATGTATGCATGTGTGTCTCACACACTGAGTGTTCTGTCCAAAAACCAGAATGAGAGTGCAAGCCTTGAGTTGACACGTGTTTCTTGTCCGTCAAAAATAACTCACACTGAATCCTCTTCTTAGGGAAAACAAAAATATGTGTTTATTGATCCACGTTGTCTTTACAGTATAAACTTGCTCAATTCAAATAAGCACAAGAAGTTTGTGCTCTAGAGAAAGGATCAGCACTCAGTGAATAACCTCCTAAGCCCTTTGATAAACTATTATGGCAAGGCTTAACTATACAGACCAGTGAGCAGTGATAACTAACATGTCTTTGGGGTCATCGGGTGGGAACCTCCTTTCACCAGTGTTTCGTCTAGTTGGTCCCACGACACCTCCAGGAGGCTAGACAGTGATCTCTGGCGTCCCAGAGACACTCCCCTAATGCCAGGTCTCACTGCTCTCCTCCCCACACCAACCCAACAACCTCCTTTACCCTTACTTACACATGGCTTTCTCAGCCCAAACAGCACTGCCACCTTCAACAAACCCAGGCTCCGTACATGCGAGCTCCAGGTAGAGACAGTGCTGATACTACCTTTCCTAGCACATTCACCATACTCTATTTCACACGCTACATAGCATAACTACAATATAAGCTAAAGTTAAAGGAGCTAAATGAACTTACAGGATCAGCAAACACACTCACCTTGACACATGGCCTCAAACAAAATGGATTCAAATAGGCCACTCCCACACTTAAATAACCTTCCTCTTCCTGGATTTCCTCCTGAGAGGAAGTGGATCTCTCCACCTGATCTCAAGGAGTTATGTGCCCTGCTTAGTAGTTCCCCCTGCTGGGCCCCCAGCTGACATTATTCCTCCTCATCCAAATCCACTGACTAGATCTAGCTGCTTCATCTGACATTTCCTTCACTGTCTTCCTCAAACTCTGTCCCCGCACTCCAAGTTCCCCCAGGAGCGAGACAGCTGATCTTGCTAAGAATCCCCTACACCCCACTTCCACTGGACAAAGTTTTCCATCCTCGCTGCTCAGCTTCTGCTCCTAAGTCTGCATATCTAAGCTTTTTCTTTCATAGGCTTCTTCCACTGAGTCTTCCGAAGGAACTGTCAGCTCAATGAAATAAACTATCCGTTGACTCACTGACCACAACACTATGTCAGGCCTCTGCCTGGTACAAACTATTTCCTGGGGAACAACAAGCTTTCCCCCTAAATCTACTTGCATTTCCCAATCACAAGCACCTTCTAGGCGGCCACACCCTTGCCTCCTTACTAACTTATCCCTTCTGTATTTCTCTCCCTCACGGACAAACTGAATTACTAAACTCCTATCCTTAACACCTTCTGAATTCACCTGTCTTCGTTTCCCTTCAATGCCTGCAGCTAAACATTTCAACACCTGGTTATGTCACCATGTATATCGGCCTTGTGACAAGCTAACTTTACAGCCTGACAAAATATGCTTTAAGGTTGCGGTACATGAACACAATGGGCATGATGGGTCCCATCATACACATCGTATGTAGCCCCTACCAGGAATCTAATACGATTCTCCTCCATACTCCACAGGTCCCTCCAACTGAGCTTCCTCTTCTCTACACTTTCCCAATTCAACCACTGTCCCTGTTTAGCCTGGGCCACTACCTTTGCACCCCTTAATATCTCCTCCTGTCTGCGTATCTGTTCCACGACCAGCTTTCTTTTATCTTTGAGACCTGCTTTATTCCATACCGGTTTGCCTGAGCCAAGCCCCAGGCCTCCCCGGCCAAACTGAACATTACCTACAATCTCTGCATGCCTAGGAGCTGCCTCTGCCTCCTGAACTGCCGAACTTGGGTTCCACTTCCTCCCCTTGGTTGGATTTGGAACCACACTCCTAACCACCACGTCCTTATTCCTCTGTCCTGACCTTGGTACATTTAAATTCCACTGTTAAACTAGATACTGGCAGCTGAAGTATCCCTTTTCCTAATATAGGAGCTAACCGACTTTTCAATTCTCTCCACAACGGATATTGGAATTTCATAAATTGACAATGGCCACATTAACCTAGGAAAAAATACAAAATTCACCAAAATATCTACATTCCACAACATGGTCGGAAAACTGTGTGGCTCCACTCTCCACACATGGAGCAACTGACTAACTTTTCTCCTCGTCCATGCATGGCCAGGATAAAAACTTCTGCCGCCATGTGTTGATTCTGTATTTTTGGAGCGTTCATCAGGAGAACATGAACCTGTTATCTACAGAACCACAGAGTGACGGGACAGAACCACTGTGGGAACACACGGAGCAGCAGAACATCACAGTGAAACTTTACCCGTTCTGTCTGTATGTTTGGATTCACTTGTAAATGGCTACTGCTCTCGTCCATCAACCTGATCAGGTCTGATCTGGTCTGATCTGACCTGATCAGTTCTCCTCCCAACACTCAGACCTCCACAAACTGAACTGAATGTGAGTTTAACTCAGTGACATCACATCCATTAGTGTTTCAACTTCCTGTTTCAGAACTGTGAGGATCTGAGTTCTGTTCTGAGAGCTGTCCCGTCTGTTCTCTGTATCGTGTTCTTATGTTCTCATGTTCTCATGTGTTCTTGTGTGTTCTCATGTGTTTTTGTGTGTTCTTATGTATTCTCGTGTGTTCTTATGTGTTCTCATGTGTTCTTGTGTGTTCTTGTGTTCTCATGTGTTCTCGTGTGTTCTCATGTGTTCTCGTGTTCTCATGTGTTCTCGTGTGTTCTTGTGTGTTCTCGTGTTCTTGCGTGTTCTTGTGTGTTCTTGTGTGTTCTTGTGTATTTTCATGTGTTCGTATGTGTTCTTGCGTGTTGTTGTGTGTTCTTGTGTGTTCTTGCGTGTTCTCGCGTGTCCTCGTGTGATCTCTTACTTGAGAGTGGCGACCCCCTCAGGTGTGGTTGGTTCGTTGAAGCGTCTCATGTACTCGTGCATCTCTGGGAAACTCTTCTTCATGTAATCCTCGGCGCTGCTCTCCCTCACCGTCCCAAAACGAAAACCCTGCGACGGGTGATGCAGCTGAAACACAGATGAAGAAGAGGAAGAGGAAGAGGGAAAGGAGGATGAGGAGGAAGAGGAAGAGACAGAGTTTAACAGAGGTGACGGGCAGACTTCACAGTGGACCACACAAACATGAGAACTCTGTCTGTGCAGGTCGGTTCCTTCAGGCTGGGCGTGGTCACGGTGACGTGGTTTATTGAAGAATCTCAATGACAAGGAATCGATCTATTGTAGACACAGCTCACAATGAGACACTCTTATACCTAACTTTCCATGTATGTGTGTGTGTGTGTGTGTGTGTGTGTGTTCACTCTGAGGCTTCTGTGACACGTTCAGGAACATGTTGGTTCTCCAACCCTGATGTTCATGTCCTGTATGTGTCAAACTATCGTCCACCCGACAGAAGACATATGACTGGTCATCTGAGGACATCCCCGTCATACATTTGGGGAGTTTTTCCTTATCCGCTGTGAGGGTCTTAAGGACAGAGGGATGTCGTATACTGTAAAGCCCTGTGAGGCAAATTGTGATTTGTGATATTGGGCTTTATAAATAAAATTGAAAATTGAATACATCATGTCCTCAGATTTAGTTTGATCATCAGGTCTGTGCTGATTGGCTCTCTCCTGAATAACTTGGTGCTCGTCTGTGGTGATGTCATCGCTGACATCACTCTGATCTGCTCATGCTGAAAACAGCAGCACGTGATTAAAGTGACTGAAAGAAATAATGTGTTACGTGTGGATATGAACATATAAACACACACACACACACACACACACATATGTATATATTCATACATTCAGACAGTTGGCTGTGAGGCTGCATAAAAAATATAAAGCTAATCACACAGATGGACCCCCACCCCCGTTACGCTTCAATCAGCTGCTGAATTAAAAGTGTAATTAGGACGAGGCAGGTGATCCAAAGAACTAATTTAATCTGTAATTATTTCACGTCAGGAAGCAGAAAGCACAAAATAACGAGTCACACACACACACACACGCACACTTTGGTTGCCATCATTGTGACTCTGAATAATGAATTATTGGATGGTCCTGGAGCTTTGACACATTGACTGTATCGCTCTGCTCATTTCCTGTCAGCTCTCAGACTCTTTCAGCAGACAGGAAACACGGCGGCGGCTTTAACGCTCGCCTGAGTCCACGCTGCACTGATCAGTTTAAGTTTAATGATGCATCAAATGTCTGAGGCGCTGATGAACGCAACATCTCCACAACAACAGGAAACAAAGGAACTCCTTCAGTCAGTGTCGGGATGAACTTCCTGTGATAATGTGGGACATGGTGGACTCTCAGGTTCTGCTGGAACAGGATCTGTGTATCAGGGTCTAGGGTCAGAGTCAGGGTTCTGTTTAGTTCCTTAACAAACCACAGGTGTTGTAGTGGCGTTCCTCCTGGACGTCAAAAAAGCCACTTCACTAGTTGTAGGCACAGTAACTTCAATCTGATGTGAACGACAGGAGATGTTATCCAGTTTAAAAATGTAAATGAAAAAATAAAGTTCAAATTACAGTCTGTCACACGGTAGAAAAACTATATGCTCCCGTGCCTGCTGCAGCTCTGTCTTCACTCTGCTGCGCATATGACTCCCTAAATTAAAGGTGCCATAGACAAGTTTTGTGGAAGGGGGCATATGTATTATACAATCAACATGAGTTTGTTTTTAACCTTTTCACATTATTGATCTCTTATATACATTACATTACATAAAATTATGAATTATGCATAATATTTAAATTAACTTAAATTCTCACATTGTTACAGGTGTGTTCCTGTCCCCTTTAAACACCAGTTGAGGCTGCGGCTGGCGCTCTGCTGTTGATATGGTGGATTCAGGAAGTGGGAGCAGCGAGAGGAGTAACGCAGTCAGAGCAGTGATGTCATCACAGTAATGTCACCACAGGAAATAAACTGGACTAACAGAACTGAACAGAGCTGCAGTTATTGGTTGTTTTAGTAATTGAGTATTCTGCTGATTAATGGAGTGATCTGTTTGCATTTAATGACTTCAGCTTTATTTAAGGTTAATAACAATATATAAGAGACGAAATAATAAAAGTCTGAAATGAGTAACACATTTTTCCATTACTGAAACTTTCACATTGTTAATGCTTTCATTCTAAAAACATGTGTCTGCAGTTTGAACCAGCTGTAATGGATCACATGATGCGGCTGTAAATTCAGCTGTGTGCTTGGTGGAACTCTGCACGAAGCTTCAACAGTACGACCTCAGAATATAATTAATTTTCTTCAATTGATATTTATCACACCTGCAGTTACACCTGCTGTCACACTTGCTGACACACCTGCAGTCACACCTGCTGTCACACCTGCTGTCACACTTGCTGTCTCACCTGCTGTCACACCTGCTGTCACACCTGCTGTCACACCTGCAGTTACACCTGCTGTCACACCTGCAGTTACACCTGCTGTCACACTTGCTGTCACACCTGCTGTCACACCTGCAGTTACACCTGCAGTTACACCTGCTGTCACACCTGCAGTTACACCTGCTGTCACACTTGCTGTCACACCTGCAGTTACACCTGCTGCCACACCTACTGCCACACCTGCTGTCACTCCTGCTGCCACACCTGCTGTCACACCTGCAGTTACACCTGCTGTCACACCTGCTGTCACACCTACTGGCACACCTGCAGTTACATCTGCTGGCACATCTGCTGTCACACCTGCAGTTACACCTGCTGTCACACTTGCTGTCACACCTGCAGTTACACCTGCTGTCACACTTGCTGTCACACCTGCAGTTACACCTGCTGTCACAGCTGCTGTCACAGCTGCTGTCACACTTACTGTCACACCTGCTGTCACACCTGCTGTCACACCTGCAGTTACACCTGCTGTCACACCTGCTGTCACACTTGCTGTCACACCTGCAGTTACACCTGCTGTCACACCTGCAGTTACACCTGCTGTCACACTTGCTGTCACACCTGCAGTCACACCTGCTGTCACACCTGCAGTAACACCTGCTGTCACACCTCCTGTCACACTTGCTGTCACACCTGCAGTTACACCTGCTGTCACACTTGCTGTCACACCTGCAGTTACACCTGCTGTCACACTTGCTGTCACACCTGCAGTTATACCTGCTGTCACACTTGCTGTTACACCTGCTGTCACACCTGCTGTTACACGTGCTGTCACACCTGCAATTACACCTGCTGTCACACCTGCTGTCACACCTGCTGTCACACTTGCTGTCACACCTGCTGTCACACCTGCAGTTACACCTGCAGTTACACCTGCTGTCACACCTGCTGTCACACCTGCAGTAACACCTGCTGTCACACCTGCAGTTACACCTGCTGCCACACCTGCTGCCACACCTGCTGTCACACCTGCTGCCACACCTGCTGTCACACCTGCAGTTACACCTGCAGTTACACCTGCTGTCACACTTGCTGTCACACCTGCTGTCACACCTGCAGTTACACCTGCAGTTACACCTGCTGTCACACCTGCAGTTACACCTGCTGTCACACCTGCTGTCACACCTGCAGTTACACCTGCTGTCACACCTGCAGTAACACCTGCTGTCACACTTGCTGTCACACCTGCAGTTACACCTGCCGCCACACCTGCTGCCACACCTGCTGCCACACCTGCTGTCACACCTGTTACACCTGCAGTTACACCTGCTGTCACACCTGCTGTCACACCTACTGGCACACCTGCAGTTACATCTGCTGGCACATCTGCTGTTACACCTGCTGTCACACCTGCTGTCACACCTGCAGTTACACCTGCTGTCACACCTGCTGTCACACCTGCTGTCACACCTGCAGTTACACCTGCTGTCACACCTGCAGTTACACCTGCTGTCACACTTGCTGTCACACCTGCAGTTACACCTGCTGCCACACCTGCTGTCACACCTGCTGTTACACGTGCTGTCACACCTGCAATTACACCTGCTGTCACACCTGCAGTTACATCTGCTGGCACATCTGCTGTCACACCTGCTGTCACACCTGCAGTTACACCTGCTGTCACACCTGCTGTCACACTTGCTGTCACACCTGCTGTCACACCTGCTGTCACACTTGCTGTCACACCTGCAGTTACACCTGCTGCCACACCTGCTGTCACACCTGCTGTCACACTTGCTGTCACACCTGCAGTTACACCTGCTGTCACACTTGCTGTCACACCTGCAGTTACACCTGCTGTCACACCTGCTGTCACACTTGCTGTCACACCTGCTGTCACACCTGCAGTTACATCTGCTGTCACACTTGCTGTTACACCTGCTGTCACACCTGCTGTCACACCTGCAGTTACACCTGCTGTCACACCTGCTGTCACACCTGCTGTCACACCTCCTGTCACACTTGCTGTCACACCTGCAGTTACACCTGCTGTCACACTTGCTGTCACACCTGCAGTCACACCTGCTGTCACACCTGCTGTCACACTTGCTGTCACACCTGCAGTTACACCTGCTGTCACACCTGCTGTCACACTTGCTGTCACACCTGCTGTCACACCTGCAGTTACATCTGCTGTCATACTTGCTGTCACACCTGCTGTCACACCTGCTGTCACACCTGCAGTTACACCTGCAGTTACACCTGCTGTCACACTTGCTGTCACACCTGCTGTCACACCTGCAGTTACACCTGCAGTTACACCTGCTGTCACACCTGCAGTTACACCTGCTGTCACACCTGCTGTCACACCTGCAGTTACACCTGCTGCCACACCTGCTGTCACACTTGCTGTCACACCTGCAGTTACACCTGCTGTCACACTTGCTGTTACACCTGCTGTTACACCTGCTGTCACACCTGCTGTCACACCTGCAGTTACACCTGCTGTCACACCTGCAGTTACACGTGCTGCCACACCTGCTGTCACACTTGCTGTCACACCTGCAGTTACACCTGCTGTCACACTTGCTGTTACACCTGCTGTTACACCTGCTGTCACACCTGCAGTCACACCTGCTGTCACACCTGCAGTAACACCTGCTGTCACACTTGCTGTCACACCTGCAGTTATACCTGCTGTCACACTTGCTGTTACACCTGCTGTCACACCTGCTGTTACACGTGCTGTCACACCTGCAATTACACCTGCTGTCACACCTGCTGTCACACCTGCTGTCACACTTGCTGTCACACCTGCTGTCACACCTGCAGTTACACCTGCAGTTACACCTGCTGTCACACCTGCTGTCACACCTGCAGTAACACCTGCTGTCACACCTGCAGTTACACCTGCTGCCACACCTGCTGTCACACCTGCTGCCATACCTGCTGTCACACCTGCAGTTACACCTGCAGTTACACCTGCTGTCACACTTGCTGTCACACCTGCTGTCACACCTGCAGTTACACCTGCAGTTACACCTGCTGTCACACCTGCAGTCACACCTGCTGTCACACCTGCTGTCACACCTGCAGTTACACCTGCTGTCACACCTGCAGTTACACCTGCTGTCACACCTGCAGTTACACCTGCTGTCACACCTGCTGTCACACTTGCTGTCACACCTGCAGTTACACCTGCTGCCACACCTACTGCCACACCTGCTGTCACTCCTGCTGCCACACCTGCTGTCACACCTGCAGTTACACCTGCAGTTACACCTGCTGTCACACCTGCTGTCACACCTACTGGCACACCTGCAGTTACATCTGCTGGCACACCTGCTGCCACACCTGCTGTCACACCTGCTGTCACACCTGCTGTCACACCTCCTGTCACACTTGCTGTCACACCTGCAGTTACACCTGCTGTCACACTTGCTGTCACACCTGCAGTCACACCTGCTGTCACACCTGCAGTTACACCTGCTGTCACACTTGCTGTCACACCTGCAGTTACACCTGCTGTCACACCTGCTGTCACACTTGCTGTCACACCTGCAGTTACACCTGCAGTTACATCTGCTGTCACACTTGCTGTCACACCTGCTGTCACACTTGCTGTCACACCTGCAGTTACACCTGCAGTTACACCTGCTGCCACACCTGCTGTCACACTTGCTGTCACACCTGCAGTTACACCTGCTGTCACACTTGCTGTTACACCTGCTGTCACACCTGCTGTCACACCTGCAGTTACACCTGCTGTCACACCTGCTGTCACACTTGCTGTCACACCTGCAGTTACACCTGCTGTCACACTTGCTGTCACACCTGCAGTTACACCTGCTGTCACACCTGCTGTCACACTTGCTGTCACACCTGCTGTCACACCTGCAGTTACATCTGCTGTCACACCTGCTGTCACACCTGCAGTTACACCTGCAGTTACACCTGCTGTCACACTTGCTGTCACACCTGCTGTCACACCTGCAGTTACACCTGCAGTTACACCTGCTGTCACACCTGCAGTTACACCTGCTGTCACACCTGCTGTCACACCTGCAGTTACACCTGCTGCCACACCTGCTGTCACACTTGCTGTCACACCTGCAGTTACACCTGCTGTCACACTTGCTGTTACACCTGCTGTTACACCTGCTGTCACACCTGCTGTCACACCTGCAGTTACACCTGCTGTCACACCTGCAGTTACACGTGCTGCCACACCTGCTGTCACACTTGCTGTCACACCTGCAGTTACGCCTGCTGTCACACTTGCTGTTACACCTGCTGTTACACCTGCTGTCACACCTGCTGTCACACTTGCTGTCACACCTGCAGTCACACCTGCTGTCACACCTGCAGTAACACCTGCTGTCACACCTCCTGTCACACTTGCTGTCACACCTGCAGTTACACCTGCTGTCACACTTGCTGTCACACCTGCAGTTACACCTGCTGTCACACCTGCTGTCACACTTGCTGTCACACCTGCTGTCACACCTGCAGTTACATCTGCTGTCATACTTGCTGTCACACCTGCTGTCACACCTGCTGTCACACCTGCAGTTACACCTGCAGTTACACCTGCTGTCACACCTGCTGTCACACCTGCAGTTACACCTGCTGTCACACCTGCAGTAACACCTGCTGTCACACTTGCTGTCACACCTGCAGTTACACCTGCTGCCACACCTGCTGCCACACCTGCTGTCACACCTGTTACACCTGCAGTTACACCTGCTGTCACACCTGCTGTCACACCTACTGGCACACCTGCAGTTACATCTGCTGGCACATCTGCTGTTACACCTGCTGTCACACCTGCTGTCACACCTGCAGTTACACCTGCTGTCACACCTGCTGTCACACCTGCTGTCACACCTGCAGTTACACCTGCTGTCACACCTGCAGTTACACCTGCTGTCACACTTGCTGTCACACCTGCAGTTACACCTGCTGCCACACCTGCTGTCACACCTGCTGTTACACGTGCTGTCACACCTGCAATTACACCTGCTGTCACACCTGCAGTTACATCTGCTGCCACACCTGCTGCCACACCTGCTGTCACACTTGCTGTCACACCTGCAGTTACACCTGCTGTCACACTTGCTGTTACACCTGCTGTTACACCTGCTGTCACACCTGCTGTCACACCTGCAGTTACACCTGCTGTCACACTTGCTGTCACACCTGCAGTTACATCTGCTGGCACATCTGCTGTCACACCTGCTGTCACACCTGCAGTTACACCTGCTGTCACACTTGCTGTTACACCTGCTGTTACACCTGCTGTTACACCTGCTGTCACACCTGCTGTCACACCTGCAGTTACACCTGCTGTCACACCTGCAGTTACACCTGCTGCCACACCTGCTGTCACACTTGCTGTCACACCTGCAGTTACACCTGCTGTCACACTTGCTGTTACACCTGCTGTTACACCTGCTGTTACACCTGCTGTCACACCTGCTGTCACACCTGCAGTTACACCTGCTGTCACACCTGCAGTTACACCTGCTGTCACACCTGCTGTCACACCTGCAGTTACACCTGCTGCCACACCTGCTGTCACACTTGCTGTCACACCTGCAGTCACACCTGCTGTCACACCTGCAGTAACACCTGCTGTCACACCTCCTGTCACACTTGCTGTCACACCTGCAGTTACACCTGCTGTCACACTTGCTGTCACACCTGCAGTTACACCTGCTGTCACACCTGCTGTCACACTTGCTGTCACACCTGCTGTCACACCTGCAGTTACATCTGCTGTCATACTTGCTGTCACACCTGCTGTCACACCTGCTGTCACACCTGCAGTTACACCTGCTGTCACACCTGCTGTCACACCTGCAGTTACACCTGCTGTCACACCTGCAGTAACACCTGCTGTCACACTTGCTGTCACACCTGCAGTTACACCTGCTGCCACACCTGCTGCCACACCTGCTGTCACACCTGTTACACCTGCAGTTACACCTGCTGTCACACCTGCTGTCACACCTACTGGCACACCTGCAGTTACATCTGCTGGCACATCTGCTGTTACACCTGCTGTCACACCTGCTGTCACACCTGCAGTTACACCTGCTGTCACACCTGCTGTCACACCTGCTGTCACACCTGCAGTTACACCTGCTGTCACACCTGCAGTTACACCTGCTGTCACACTTGCTGTCACACCTGCAGTTACACCTGCTGCCACACCTGCTGTCACACCTGCTGTTACACGTGCTGTCACACCTGCAATTACACCTGCTGTCACACCTGCAGTTACATCTGCTGCCACACCTGCTGCCACACCTGCTGTCACACTTGCTGTCACACCTGCAGTTACACCTGCTGTCACACTTGCTGTTACACCTGCTGTTACACCTGCTGTCACACCTGCTGTCACACCTGCAGTTACACCTGCTGTCACACTTGCTGTCACACCTGCAGTTACACCTGCTGCCACACCTGCTGTCACACCTGCTGTCACACCTGCTGTCACACTTGCTGTCACACCTGCAGTTACATCTGCTGGCACATCTGCTGTCACACCTGCTGTCACACCTGCAGTTACACCTGCTGTCACACTTGCTGTTACACCTGCTGTTACACCTGCTGTTACACCTGCTGTCACACCTGCTGTCACACCTGCAGTTACACCTGCTGTCACACCTGCAGTTACACCTGCTGCCACACCTGCTGTCACACTTGCTG
Organism: Epinephelus malabaricus; assembly: GCA_037127435.1. Lineage (NCBI taxonomy): Eukaryota > Metazoa > Chordata > Actinopteri > Perciformes > Serranidae > Epinephelus > Epinephelus malabaricus. The sequence continues at coordinate 47,860,269 of JANUFT010000006.1, read as the reverse complement.
TCACACCTGCAGTTACACCTGCTGTCACACTTGCTGTTACACCTGCTGTTACACCTGCTGTTACACCTGCTGTCACACCTGCTGTCACACCTGCAGTTACACCTGCTGTCACACCTGCAGTTACACCTGCTGCCACACCTGCTGTCACACCTGCTGTTACACGTGCTGTCACACCTGCAATTACACCTGCTGTCACACCTGCTGTCACACTTGCTGTCACACCTGCAGTTACACCTGCAGTTACATCTGCTGGCACATCTGCTGTCACACCTGCTGTCACACCTGCAGTTACACCTGCTGTCACACCTGCTGTCACACTTGCTGTCACACCTGCTGTCACACTTGCTGTCACACCTGCAGTTATACCTGCAGACACACCTGCTGTCACACCTGCAGTTACACCTGCTGTCACACCTGCAGTTACACCTGCAGACACACCTGCTGTCACACCTGCAGTTACACCTGCTGTCACACTTGCTGTCACACCTGCAGTTACACCTGCTGTCACACTTGCTGTCACACCTGCAGTTACACCTGCAGTTACACCTGCTGCCACACCTGCTGTCACACTTGCTGTCACACCTGCAGTTACACCTGCTGTCACACTTGCTGTCACACCTGCTGTTATACCTGCTGTCACACCTGCTGTCACACACCTGCTGACTGCAGTCTACAGTTATATACCTGCTGTAGTCTATCTGTGCATTTAGGCTCCATTTTCTACTCTGTGTGTGTGTGTGTGTGTGTGTGTGTGTGTGTGTGTGTGTGTGACTAACATAACACCATGAATGAAGCTCAGGCTTTAACAAAGTGACAACAGCATTTTATTTTCCATGTGTTGTTTTTTTCTTACACACACGATCCATCACAGCTAACATAGCCACCACATACAAGGTTTTTTTTCTCTTTCCACCTGTTTGCATTAGTCTTCGTAGCGCCACAAAAGAGTGTAAGCTTTTTATGAAGATTGATGCACTGTTAATCTTGCAGTAAAGTATTTTATACCCATACTGTGCGTGGTTGTGACCGTCACCCTCCCTCCCTGGAGACTAGCCTTTATTAGCCTTTATTGGAAAAACTTCCTAATATGAGCCAGAGAGGGCCGTGATACACCTTAGTGTGTCAAGGGGAAAGTAAGGGACAAGCAGGGGGGACTGAGGGACAGGTGCTTAAGTCCTGAGCTACTATATAGCGACAATGCATGTGGAGAAGAAGGAGAAAATACAAACAAACAAACAAGCAAGCAAACAAACAAACAAACAAAAAAAAAAACAGGAGGAACTGGCTGATGTATTGTGGCCTTGAGGTTGTTGTGCTCCATACAGATTACCAAAAATAAACAAATAAATGTATAATCACATCAATGTATAATATATATTTAGATTGCTTCTCCCCAATTTCTCTTCAAGAATTGACCGCAGTGATTTCTTCATCTAAATCATCAACGTGTCTCTTAGACCCCATCCCAACTAGGCTACTTAAGGAGGTCTTTCCTTTAGTTAACACTCATATATTAGATATGATCAATATATCCTTATTAATAGGCTATGTACCACAATCTTTTAAGGTAGCTGTAATTAAACCTCTACTAAAAAAGCCCACACTGGATCCAGAGGTGTTAGCCAACTATAGACCAATATCTAATCTTCCCTTTATGTCAAAGATCCTTGAGAAAGTAGTCACAGATCAGCTGTGTGATTTTCTCCATGATAATAATTTATTTGAGGAATTTCAGTCAGGATTTAGAGTGCATCATAGCACTGAGACAGCGCTAGTTAAAATTACAAATGACCTTCTGATTGCTTCAGACAAAGGACTCGTCTCTGTTCTTGTTTTATTAGATCTTAGTGCAGCATTTGAAACTATTGACCATCAAATTCTACTGCAGAGACTGGATCACTTAATTGCCTAAAAGGTTCTGCACTGAGCTGGTTTAAATCTTATTAATCTGATCGTTTTCAGTTTGTTGATGTTCATAATGAATCATCCTTATGTACTGAAGTTTGCATGTCAGATTGACTGAAGCCCATTTTCCCATTTTGAAATTGGTAAATGTATAGAACTGGTCTCTGACAGTAATTTATAAGTCTTAGAAAGGTTCTTTTTATTTCTCGGAGAAAGCTTTGTAATATGTTTGGCAAATTCTGGTGGCTGCAAAGTGTCCTGAGGCGTTATGAATCTCAGCTAACAATCACTAATAATGGTTAAATGCATTAGACGTGTCATAAGCCTAAGCTTGTTGTGTCGGGTGCTCTCAGTGAACTCGATACAGAAGTTGGATGTTTTCTGTTTAGATGCTGGATGATTGAGGAAGTGCTGTTGTGACATGCTAACAGCATTAAACACTGAACTGTTTCATTTCAACTTGTAATGATCCCACACTCCATACTGTCTGCACTTTTCTTTGATGTGTCTCCTCTTTTTGTCTTTCGCTGATTTCTTGTCCGTCTTCCTCCTTCAATTCCACACTTCACATCCACGTTTCGGCTGCACAGGCTATCAACAGCCAAAGTAACATCAGGGCATCGTGCAACAGAAAGAACCATACCTGTGAAACACAGTGCGCTGTATAGTTGGAGTTAACGAAGCCTTGAGGCTTTTTAGGGATCAAATTATTGGAGTTACTCAAGGAATCGTTTCAGCCCAAAACTCAACTTTTAGCTTCTGAAATAATCAGTGAGGTGATGTTGCTGTACATGTCCCAGAGTCTCCGCAGCTCTGCTCTGATCTCTGCTATGTTCACATTTTACAGTGTCGTAACTCACCCAGCGGAAATCTGTCAGATCATCTGTGTCTGTATCGAGCAGTGTATGGACACTGTGAACCTGCCTACACAGGAGCATCTTACTGTCTGAATAATGAGTCCTTTAACTGTGAGGAAAACACTGCAGCGTTCTGACTGTGGACCAGGATTTAGATGGTGACAGTGTTAATCCTGACTGATACATTAGATTCAGTCTGATCTGAGTCTTCATACTAAAAAGTTTATTCGTTTTAGTTGACTTTTAGTCCTGAAGTTTTCTCTACGTTTTTTCTCTTTAAACTAACTCATGGATCATAAATCAGACTCAAGGCGACAGGTTGTATAAAATAATGTGTGTGTCATGTCTCCAGCAGTGTGTGACAGGTTTAAGGGCTGATTTACGAGCACACACTTACTGATCATCATTTGAAAAGCTCAACATCTTTCTATTTATGCTCTCAACAAATAACTAATGTGAGCCAACTAGGATTTGTCCCCAGGTTCATTGTAAACTCTGACTTATCCATGTGACTGTTAAGAAGCAGAAACATAACTTGTTTCTTCATGTGCAACATGTTAGTCTGGAGGTTTAAACTGGTGTCCTCTCACAGAGTTGGTGATTCAAACTAAACTTTCACTTTTAGTTTTTACTATCAAGATCTATTTTTAGCTCGTCATCATGTCGTTTTCATCGCGGAAAAAAGGTCATGTTCATCAGCAAAATAACACTGGCTGATTAATGGCTTTCTGCTGCCTCAAAACATCAACATGGCGACAATTCACCTGACCATGACTCATTATAAGAGCTGCAGGTCGATGGCCACACCACCTGTCCTCTAAAATATCATTCCATAATATTTTACATTTCAGGTCTCAAACTTCTGCCCTGTTTTTATCAGGTCAGTGACAGAAATACCAGCAGAGACCTGATCAATTGACTGATCAAAGTTTTCTGATCAAAGATCAATAAAAAAAATATAAGAAACCTTCCAGGACCCAAAGGCCAAGAAATTCTGACTGCTACAGGAAACCCTGCAGAGAAGCTATTGGCTGCTGTTTGATGATGTCACACTCACAGGTGGTAACATCAGCAGGTTCCAAAGATCAGCCAATAGCAGCAGGATGGTTCAGTACCTGGACTGACCTGAGGATGTCAAGCTTGGAACCAACAAAACACAGTTTTGGTACTCTGAAGGTCTTTGTCATCTCACCTTGGCGTCGTGGATCCCTGACACCTCCTCGAAGGTCTTTTCTCCCACCATGACGGCGGCCAGGTTGGCGGTGTAGCTGGACAGCACCAGCAGGCAGAAGATGGCCCACAGGTTCATCAGGAACCGACCCGTCCAACACTTCGGAGTCTTGGAGGACACGGTGCGTCCAAACAGGATGGCATAGCACAGATTGAGAGCCGATGAGTACGAGAACACCCTCATCCTGTTGCGTCCATGAGGTGTCATACCATATGGACTCTTCCACTCGTACAGGGTGAGGAAGAGCGCCGTGATGTGCAGTGCCAGGAAGATGCCCACCCACATGGACCAGTGCAGGGGCCACATGAAGGCTCCGATGGGGGCTGCAGTATCCTTACTGCGCACCAGGATGCCCAGGCTGGTGGAGAAGAAGGGTGAGGTGAAGTCGATCACGCGGCTCCGGGCCGAGTTAATACTGAAGGAGGTGACGGCCATGTCTGCTAGTCCATTAAGAAGATCCCCCACCAGCCCGGTCCAGCGCCCCCCCTTCCACGCTCCGTACTTTCCGTCCCCGACAATGTAAAGGTCGAACTCAAAGCCCAGGTCCTCCGCCAGCTTCTCCAGCAGGTCAATGCAGTATCCATAGCAACACTTGCTGTACTCTGCAGGCAGGAAGCTGCTGTTTCCCCCTACCACCTCCCTGAAGACCCTCTCCAGAGTGTCCGAGCTGTTGGTGCCAGCGTCCAGGCAGTACTGGCCTGCTGGGCAGCTGCCCTCATCGTCCACGTCCCGCGTGAACACAAAGGGATGTTCCACCAGAGTCACCACCCGGACCCGACTCCCGGCCACTGGCATCCCCGGTCTCCAGCGGCCCCTAGTTCTCCCGCCCGCCCCTTCTGTCCTGTGGCGAGGTTTGGGTCCCTGCCAGACTCCCTGATCCTCCACCTGCAGCTGGCCTCCCTCCCAGCTGCCCACTGTCACCCAGGTGGGCTGACCCAGTGCGTCGCGTCTAAGGCTCCAGACATGGAAACGCTGCGAGGTGAGGACGTGAGAATGGTTCTGCTGGACTCGGACTGGACCCGTCAGACCAGAGAAAGATGTGTTGGACAGGAACCTGCAGGACAGAAAAAAACAGCAGGTAAAACACAGACTAGATGGGGGTGGGGCCTCTTAAACATGGTGTCAGTTCATTGGTCGATCATTGCAACAACTCAGTCATGTGACAGCGGACAGAACCAGGCATCAGAGCCATCCTCTGAACCAGGGTCAGGTGAATTTCTGATGCAACTTTGTTCTTGTGAGAACATTGTAATGTCCTTGGGTTTTAGGAAGTTTCTTTTTTTCAACCAATCAACCAATCAATCAATCAATCAATCAATCAATTTTATTTATAAAGCCCAATATCACAAATCACAATTTGCCTCACAGGGCTTTACAGCATACAACATCCCTCTGTCCTTATGACCCTCACAGCTGATCAGGAAAAACTCTTTTTGTAATCCTCTTTATATTGACTTATAAAACCATATAAACATAAACAAAATCCACAACCAGATATTTGTCCTTTTTTGTCCATTCGAGTTCATCCAACCTGACCAGGTATGTCAGTTTAAACTAGTGCTAGTGTAGTCCAGTGAAGATGAGTCTACATATCACCTTGGGTTCGTCCTTCACCTTCTCAAAATGTTCCCACACTTTGGATTTCCTGCCCGACATGTTGTTAACTAGCCTGTGGAATAACCGCAGGTACCAGCCCTGGAGATTAACCTGACTTCTGTCTGACTGCTGAGCGTGGACACTTCCTGTGTCTGTCCTTTCAATGTAAAGTCACACATGCTCCAGTCATATATGCTTGGATTTATTTTGAAAAATTAAAGTGATTTTGGTTTAAAACAGTTTCAAGGATCTCTGTGTCAGATGAGTTCTCCTGTTCTCTGTGTCAGATGGGTTCTCCTGTTCTCTGTGTCAGATGAGTTGTCCTGTTCTCTGTCAGATGGGTTCTCCTGTTCTCTCTGTCAGATGAGTTCTCCTGTTCTCTGTCAGATGGGTTCTCCTGTTCTCTGTGTCAGATGGGTTCTCCTGTTCTCTCTGTCAGATGAGTTCTCCTGTTCTCTGTCAGATGGGTTCTCCTGTTCTCTGTGTCAGATGGGTTCTCCTGTTCTCTGTGTCAGATGGGTTCTCCTGTTCTCTCTGTCAGATGAGTTCTCCTGTTCTCTGTCAGATGGGTTCTCCTGTTCTCTGTGTCAGATGGGTTCTCCTGTTCTCTGTGTCAGATGAGTTGTCCTGTTCTCTGTGTCAGATGAGTTCTCCTGTTCTCTGTGTCAGATGAGTTCTCCTGTTCTCTCTGTCAGATGGGTTCTCCTGTTCTCTGTGTCAGATGAGTTCTCCTGTTTTCTGTCAGATGAGTTCTCCTGTTCTCGGTCAGATGAGTTCTCCTGTTCTCTGTCAGATGAGTTATCCTGTTCTCGGTCAGATGAGTTCTCCTGTTCTCGGTCAGATGAGTTCTCCTGTTCTCGGTCAGATGAGTTCTCCTGTTCTCGGTCAGATGAGGTCTCCTGTTCTCTGTCAGATGAGTTCTCCTGTTCTCGGTCAGATGAGTTCTCCTGTTCTCGGTCAGATGGGTGGAAACTGGCGGGAATGTTGAGAAAGTGGATGAATCTGTGGCCCTTTATCGAAGATCACTGAATGAATTTAAGCAGGTTCATGAATTAGTTTTTGTCTGAGGAAATAAAGGAAAAAGAGAGAATTGACTGGTATGAACCAAAATGTCCACATTTGAGAATTTCCTGAAGGATGTTGGAAAAACTTCTCAAACAGATACTCAGTCACTCATTGAAACCAAGGACAGTAGTCGGGTTTCCATCCACCTAATTTTATTCACATTTTGAACAATTGCGAAAAAAAAACTTGAATGGAAATGCCAGAAATTCGAAAAAAGGGCCGAAATATCGCAAAAAAAAATTTACGCTTGGAGGAGGTGGAAAAGTCAGCGTATCGATATTAGGAAAATGCGACTTTTGGCAATGGAAACAGATTTAGCGAATAAACAATAACGTAGGCTCCCGAATCCTACTTCTACTTAATACACACACCTGTGTGAACTTAGAGAGAGGTAATTACTCCAGTGTCAGGTGAGTGTATTTCACAAATTATCTGAATAAACTGGACGTGTTAAATACTGCTGCATCATGTGCGCTGCCTGGTGTACCAACACAGACATCATGGCATTATGTAAGCTACGATGACAACCCTGATATGAGTGTAATGAGGGCTCTCGCAGTAGCCAAGAGGTTCCCAAGGAATTGCTCCATCTCATTGTAGTCATGGATGTGCCGGTAATTGTTTACATCAGTTGTGGACATGAGGCGCTCTCAATGACGTCATCTCACGGTGCCCTCTTTTTCTATGGGGGTTCATTTGCATTTTTATTTTATTTTTCATGAGAAGTGCCACCTTCTGCTCGACCTGTTGACTCCCAATACTCGCAAAACAATAATGAATGGAAACATGCATAAATTTGCATTTTCTTTTGCACATTCTCACAAAATTCACTTAAAATTTGCGATACATTTGGATGGAAAGCCAGCTAGTGTCTCCAATGTTTCAAAGAATTCACGAGTCTCAAAGGGTTCAAAATCAGGATCAACCACTCCTGCTGCCTCAGCCCGTCTTAAAATTGCCACAGTAGGCTGCACTGCTAGCCCGGGCAGCAGCTTTAAAAAGGAAACATGCACTGGAAATGGAGAAGGCTCAACTAAACACCAGACTGGAACAAATGGAGTTGGAAATAAGTCTGGCTGAATCAGATGCAAAATTAAAGGTGCTGGAGAACTTTGAATCTCAAAAAGAACAACACCTACCAACATCTGAAGCACAAGAGCAGCATGAGGATGGCATGAATGAATATTTTGAAACTTACCAGGAAAAAGCAGATGTGACAGTGATTCCAGAAGCATCTGCCATTGAATTTACTGAGCTTGGAGCAATTCCCAAAACCCCCCTCCAAAGATATCTGAACCAACAACCAAAACCACTAGCAAGCTCTCCACAACAAAATAAGAAAACAACAGGTATCATTCTACAACAGCAAGGCCCTACAGCTCAGAGTTCTCCACAAACAGCAACAGGTGGTGGGATTAACATGACAAGCAATGGTGACAATTCCCTGACTGTAATGCAGAGACAAAATGACATTGCTGATTTATTGGCTTTGCAGCACAAGTATCACTGCCTGCACATGAAATCCCAGTTTTTGATGGAAACCCACTGAATGATCAAACCTTGATGAGGGCATTCAACCGATAGCTACCAAGACATGTTGTATTACCTGGAGCAATAATGCTCGTTAATAGATATGTTTCAGGTTATTAATGTGAGTGATGTTATCATTTAATGAGTCACCTGATCCTCTGACACACACACACACACACACGCACACACACACACACACACACACAGCTCCAATCAGTATCACCATTGATCATCTGTCACAATTCAAAGCATTAAATATTAATAACTAGAGAATGAAATTTCTGGAGAAATTGCGGGTGTGAATGCTCAAGCTGAACAACTTACTGCAATGCTCCATGAAGAGTTGAATAACATCATGCATTTATGAATGATGAGGAATATTTGAAGGCTGTTTGAAAGGCTGATGCTACACTGCAATGCTGAATGAAATGCGTTCCACCCATAGAGACCCATTATAATAATGATGATGGTGATGGTGATGGTGATGATGATGATGATGATGATGGTGATGATGATGCTGATGATGATGATGGTGATGATGATGGTGACGATGGTGATGATGATGATGATGATGATGGTGATGATGATGGTGATGATGGTGACAAAGACCCTGGTTGTGGTCCTTACCTGGACAGGTACTGTCCTGATGACGGCAGCTCGTGTTTGTTGGGCTTGTCGTAGCAGTTCACCATGTTCTGGATCAGAGCCAGGTCTGGTCTCACCAGTGTTGCTGCGGCAACGGCCCTGGTGACGAGCTGCAGGGCATCTCTGACGTAGAAGTCCAGCGGCTTCCTCTCAACCTCTCCATAGGCCAGCAGGCCGAGTGGCAACCCAATGGCGTGCAGCGCGTCGGGGCTCAGAGGCTGTCCCAGCACCCAGTGTACCATGGGTAACGTGAGGCCCAGGTCCTGAGCGCTTCGCAGCACTGCTGCTGCACACTGCGGGTCAGCTCCAAATAGCAGCACGGACGCCGGCGATGGCTGGTTCTGTCTGAAGTGTCGGGACAGGAACTCGTGGATCTGAGTGTCATCGTGTGCTGACTGCGTCAGGTTCAGGAGGGCACGCATGTGCCAGGTGACTCTGCCCCCGCCATCCCACAATGCACTGCTCTCATTCTCCCCGCCCAGGAGCCGCAGCAGGAGACCCCGAGCCTCCTCCCAGCCCCGACACAGAACCACAGTCCCCTCCCTCCAACCTGACTGCTGCAGAACCGTCAGCAGAAGGTCCGACAGACCGGACTCAGGAACCCCCATTGCCATCTGCAGGTGGAACCGGTTCTACACAGAGCCAGGAGCAGAACCAGGAGGAAGATCGGGAGGAGGACCAGGAGGAGGATCAGGAGGAGGAGGACCAGGAGCAGAACCAGGAGGAAGACCAGGAGGAAAACCAGGAGGAGAATCGGGAGGAGGATCAATAGGAGGACCAGGAGAAGGATCAGGAGGAGAACCAGGAGGAGGAGAACAGAGAGCACAGAGTCAGAGTGGATCGAGATAAAACAGAACACATGAAACATCAGATCATCTGCTCCTGTTTGGAGGACGAGTCTGTCTCTGGAGAGCAACCACACACCATTGGAGAATCATCAGAGAACCAACAAGGAACCTTCAGAGAACTACCAGAACACCATCAGAGAACTAACAGAGAACTATCAAGGAACCATGAGCGAACCATCAGAAAACCATCAAGGAACCATGAGAGAACCATGAGAAAACCATCAGAGAACTAACAGGGAACCATCAATTCAATTCATTTTCAATTTTATTTATAAAGCCCAATATCACAAATCACAATTTGCCTCACAGGGCTTTACAGCATACGACATCCCTCTGTCCTTATGACCCTCACAGCTGATCAGGACAAACTCCCCAAAAAACCCTTTAACGGGGAAAAAACAGTAGAAACCTCAGGAAGAGCAACTGAGGAGGGATCCCTCTTCCAGGACGGACAGACGTGCAATAGATGTCGTACAGAACAGATCAACATAATAAATTAACAGTAATCTGTATGACACAATGAGACAGAGAGAGAGAGAGACACAGAGAGAGAGAGATGCAGGACAGACGGTAATGACAGTAGCTTACAACAACATTAATGAAAGTAATAATATTATAGTTATAGTTCTGGCTACTGTGGTACAATATGTTGAAAGTATATATTAATATCTGGCAGTATACATGTGTGACAATAGTCATATGTGTATAATAACAGTAGAAGTATGACTAATGACTAATGATGGCAGCAGCAGCAGGAGGCATCTGGCAGGACCACGGCAGCAGCACAACCACACACGTCACGCTGTCCAGGCACCGCTGTGATATGAGTTAATCTGAGAGACAGTGGAGCACAAAGGCTCCGGAGAAGAAGCCGAGTTAGTGACATCCAGAATGGCAGAGTTAGCGAGATGCAGTAACAGGACATGAGAGAGAGAGAGAGAGAGAGAGAGAGAGAGAGAGAGAAAAGAGAGAGAGAGAGAGAGAGAGAGAGAGAGAGAGAGAGAGAGAGAGAGAGAGAAGGTGCCCGGAGTATTATAGGGGGGTCCTCCGGCAGACTAGGCCTAAGTCAGCCTAACTAGGGGCTGGTACAGGGCAAGCCTGAGCCAGCCCTAACTATAAGCTTTATCAAAGAGTAAAGTCTTAAGTCTAGTCTTAAATGTGGAGACGGTGTCTGCCTCCCGGACCGTAACAGGAAGATGATTCCACAGGAGAGGAGCCTGATAGCTAAAGGCTCTGGCTCCTGATCTACTTTTGGGAGACTTTAGGGACCACGAGTAACCCTGCGTTCTCAGAGCGCAGTGTTCTGGTGGGATAATATGGCACTATGAGCTCACTAAGATATGATGGAGCTTGACCATTCAGAGCTTTATAAGTTAACAGTAGAATTTTAAATTCAATTCTGGATTTTACAGGGAGCCAGTGCAGAGAAGGTAAAACAGGAGAAATATGATCTTGTTTCTTAGTTCCTGTCAAGGCTATTCAAGAGAAGGCTGAGACACGGCGTCAAACATGGGGAGATTGCACATGTGCGGTAAAATCTGGTCTGCACTTCCTCAAAGGCTCAGTAGATGGCGGGAGACCGCGGAAGAAGGGGGATGTGCATGCATGTCATTTTCACAGCTTATTACTGAACTGTCACTGGTGGCCTGTGGTGAGAATGACAGAGATGCAATTCCGACAACTTCAGGCAGCTGCCATCCAAAAGTCCAAGAAGACCGCACCAAGCACACTCCTTGATCGGCTGAGCGGATCCTGCGCTTTTTATCTAGCACCCCTGCTGTCACCCTCCAGCATTGCAGCTCAAGTTACACTGCGCATGTGCAATCCCCCCGTGTTTGACCCTGTGTCTCAGCCTTCTCTTGAACAGCCTTGGTTCCTGTTAGTACACGTGCTGCTGCATTCAGAATTAGCTGGAGAGTTTTTAAAGACTTATTAGAGAACCATCACAGAACCAATGGGGAACCACCAGAGAAAAATCAGAAAACTATCAGAGAACCATCAGAGAACCATCAGGGAACCATCAGTAAACATCAGAGAACCAACAGGGAACCATCAGAGAACCATTAAAGAACCAACAGGGAACCATCAGAGAACCATTAAAGAACCAACAGGGAACCATCAGTGAACCAATAGGGAACCATCAAAGAACCATCAGTGAACCAACAGGGAACCATCAAAGAACAATTAGTAAACATCAGAGAACCAACAGGGAACCATCAAAGAACCATTAAAGAACCAACAGGGAAACATTAGAGAACCATCATAAAACCATCAGAGAACCACAGAAAAACCATCAGCGAACCAACAGGGAACCATCAGAGAACCAGCAGGGAACCATCAGAAAATGATCAGAAAACCATCAGAGAACAAATAGGGAAGCAAAAGGTAACCATCAAAGAATCATCAGAGAACCAACAGGGAACCATCAGAGAACCAGCAAAACATCATCAGAAAACCAACAGGGAACCATCAGAGAACCAACAGGGAGCCATCAGAGAACAAACAGGAAAGCAACAAGTAACCATCAAAGCATCATCAGAGAACCAACAGGGAACCATCAGAGGACCAGCAGAACACCATCACAAAACCATCAGAGAACCATAAAACTGGGGGCTCGTCCGGCTCGTCTTTCCAGGTCGCTGGTGTGTGCCCGGCAGGTTGGTGGTTTTGTGTTTTTTGTGGGGTTTTTTGTGTGAGTAAGACCTTGGTTGGCGTTTTTTTCTTTATGTGTGGAGGTGTAGGATGTCCTAGGTTTTTGATATGGATGCATTTACGCAGGTTCCATCTCCTGAAAAACTGGATCAGTGCACAAAGGTGGATTTGTTGTTGGTAGCAAATGTATTTAACGTTTCTGTCTCTTTGCATGCACGCAAAGCTGAAATAAAGTCTTGCTTGTCAGAGCAGTTGGTGGAGAGGGGTGGTGTTCCCAAGCTGAAGCCAGAAGAGGTTGATGTTGCTCCTGAGGGTTTAGGTGTGGTAGTGGGAGAGGAGTCTGCCAGTGCCACGGCGGCGAAAGCCCTCGGTGGCGGGGTGGACGCAGGGGCGGAGGCTCCTGCTTCCATTCACCTCAGCATAGACCCGATGGCGCTTATCCAGGCTGGTGTTGATACGGCGAATCTTAAGCTGGCCCTCTGCCTACGTGAGGTGGAGCTCCAAATTGAGAGCCGTGAGGTTGAGCTTATGTATCTCCGCATAACGGCCATGGAGCTTGATAGAACACCACACCCAGCTACTTCCACTCCGGTGGCTGCGCATCCCCTAGTCATCATGCCCTCTGATCAGTTTGAGATAAGCAGACATATTTCCCTGGTACCACCCTTTAGGGAAAGTGAAGTCGATTCCTACTTTAACGCCTTTGAGCGCATCGCTTCCACTTTGATGTGGCTCAAAAACTGTGTGGAGTCTGTTGCTGCAGTGTAAATTGATTGGTAAAGCGCAAGAGGTGTGCGCAAGCCTATCCATTGAAGAGAGTCTGGAATATGAGACTGTGAAGGCCACTGTTTTGAGGGCTTATGAATTGATTCCTGAGGCGTATCGCCAAAAATTTAGAGCATGTGAAAAAGCCGCCAACCAAACTTAAGTTTAGTTTGCCTGTGAAAAGACTGCTCTGATGGATAAGTGGTGTGCAGCGAGCAAGGTGGAAACTTTGACTCAGCTCTGTGAGTTGTTTCTGCTGGAGGAATTTAAATCATGTCTCCCACAAAAAATTGTTGTGTACCTGAACGAACAGAAGGTGGAGTCCCTGTCAAAGGCTGCTGTATTAGCTGATGAATTTGTCCTGACTCACCGTGCTGTCTTTCACTCTGGCCGCTGCGAACATGTTCCCAGTGCCAGTGCTGTTAAAACTCCAAAAGCTCAGTTCAAAAGCACACCACATCCTAACACCATTTCTCCCGGCACTCATGAGTGTTTCTATTGTCATGAGGTGGGACATTTGATTGCTGCTTGCCCTGTTCTCCAGCGAAAAGAGCATAACAAAAGCCCCAAGAAGCCAAAAAGTGTTGGTTTTGTCCAGTCTGTCGCTGCTCCTGATCATCACTAAAGGCACAGTCTCTCTCGTGGGAGATGAAAAAGTTCAGGTGCCAGTCACAATCCTGCGTGACACAGGAGCCGATCAGTCCCTGTTGCTGCATGGTGTTTTGCCTTTTTCCAGTGGTTCTTTCTGTGGCATTGGTGTGGGGGGTGGGAATGGTTCTGTTGCGAGCACCGATGCATGCTGTGTTCCTGAGCTCGCCCCTTCAATCAATCAATCAATCAATTTTATTTATAAAGCCCAATATCACAAATCACAATTTGCCTCACAGGGCTTTACAGCATACGACATCCCTCTGTCCTTAAGACCCTCACAGCGGATAAGGAAAAACTCCCCTTGTCACGGGTCCCGTAGTAATTGCCACACACACCTGTTTGCCTGTGTGTGGATGTGTGCCGCCACTTGCTACCCAGAAGCCATCCCGCTGCGCACACTGCCAAAGCTGTCATCAAAGCACTCACTAGCTTTTTCTTTACTTTTGGTTTGCCAAAATACATTGTCTGATCAGGGAACCAATTTCATGTCCAAGCTGTTTGCCCAAGCGTTAGCCTCACTGTCCATCAAGCACAAAAAGTCTAGCGCATATCATCCACAATCCCAGGGAGCAGTCGAACGTTTTCATCAAACGCTGAAAGCCACAATGAAGAAATACTGCCTTGAAACTGGGAAGGATTGGGATGAGGGATTGCCGTTTCTCCTTTTAGCTGCCCGAGAGAGTGTGCAGGAGTCTACTGGGTTTAGCCCTGCAGAGCTGGTGTTCGGCCACACGGTGCCCACTTCATTTGCTGAGGGAGAAGTATTTGTCTGAAACCCCTAGCCCCACTTCTAATGTGCTAGACTATGTGAGCAAATTCAGAGAAAGGCTACATAGGGCATGTGAAGTTGCACGCAGTACGTTAACTGCATCTCAGGGGGAGATGAAAAAGAACTTTGACAAAAAGTCTGTGAAAAGAGATTTCTAGGTTGGCGATAAGGTGCTGGCCCTTCTGCCAATCCCCAGTTCTGCCCTCCAGGCCAAGTTTTGTGGCCCATATGTGGTTGAGAAAAAGTTGAGTGAAACTGATATGTCCTGAGTACTCCAGATCGTCAAAGAAAAACCAGAGTTTGCCATGTGAATATGTTAAAAGCATACTTTTCTCAATGCGACGCCGTTACCTCCTCCTTTGCCAAGCCTGCTGGTGTGACCTCCTCCTTTGTCATGACCTCTGTTGTAGCCTCTGTCACAGCTGTGTCGCCCTCTCTGTACACTCCTGAAAGTGATGGCCTGCATGAAAACACATCTCCCTGTGCACGACTGCAAAAGTCTGAGGTGTTGAAAGATTTGCCAGCCCAGTTGCAACATTTAAATCCTCCGGCCCGAGCAGATATTGTGCGTCTGATTAACAGCTTTCACACATTGTTTTCAGACACTCCATCCCGCACCACTGTCCTTTCACATGACATTGATGTTGGCAGTCACTCGCCCATTAAGCAACATGTTTACAGGGTTAATCCAACAAAATGTTCACTTATGAAAAAAGAAGTTGGATATCTGTTGGAGAATGATCTGGCTGTTTCCAGCTCCAGTGCGTGGAGTTACCCTTGCCTGCTCGTGCCCAAACCTGACAAAACACCTCGTTTTTGCAGTGATATTCGAAAGGTAAACAGTGTAACAAAAGCAGACTCATATCCCCTGCCCAGAATGGAAGACTGTGTGGACGGGGTGGGTGCAGCAACTTTTGTCACAAAACTTGATTTGTTGAAAGGTTATTGGCAAGTCCTGCTAACCCCCAGTGCTTCAGAAATCTCTGCTTTTGTCACCCCCAACAGTTTTTGCCAATACACCGTTATGCCCTTCGGACTCCGCAATGCACCTGCCATCTTCCAGCAGCTGATGCACCTCGTCCTGGCTGATGTGAGTAATTGTTAGGTGTCACTTGATGATGTTGTGGCCTATCCAGACACGTGGTCTGAACACCTCACGACGCTGGAGGAGATTTTCCAGAGGTTAAAGGAGTCCACCCTTACTCTGAATCTAGCCAAATGTGAGTTTGGTAGAGCCACGGTCACCTACCTTGGAAAGGAGGTGGGACAAGGTCAGGTGCGCCCTGTTAGTGCCAAAATTCAGTCCATCCTAGAGTATCCAGCGCCCCAAACCAGGCCTTTGCTCCGCCGCTTCCTGGGGATGGCTGGATATTATCGCAGTTTCTGTCGTAACTTTTCTGATGTGGTTGCCCCTCTCACCAGTCTGACCAGCGTCAAGAAGCCCTTTGTCTAGTCAGCTGCTTGTCAACATGATTTTGAGTCCTATAAAGCCCTTCTCTGCAGCACCCCTGTTCTGGCAGCCCCGAACTTCTCCCGCCCGTTCAAGCTGGAGGTGGATACGAGTGCCAGTGGAGTCGGTGCTATGCTCATACAGGAGGACCATAAAGGTATCGATCACCCCATTTGCTATTTCTCAAAGAAATTCAATGCCTGTCAGGTGAATTACAGCACCATCGAGAAAGAGGCCCTTTCGCTGCTGCTGGCCCTGCAACATTTCGAGGCGTACATTGGTTCCAGCCCACTCCCTGTTGCCATATACACCGACCACAACCCACTTGTGCTTCTGAGGCAAATGCAGAACTCCAACCAAAGGCTGATGCGCTGGTCATTGCTGGTACAGGACTTCAACATGGAGGTCAGGCACAAAAAAATGTTATGGCTGATGCTCTCTCCCGTGTTTCTGCCCAGCCTTGATGTGAACATTTCTTTTGGGGGGGTTAAATGTTTCCTTTAGGATGGGGGGTGCTACGGCTGCGGCCGTATTGTGCAACATTTATATTTCTGTGACATTCATTGTATGTATATTGTATTTTTATGTGAGAGTAAGACCTCTTCTTTTTCTGAGGATCTGTGCCAGGTGCCGCCTCCATCTCCTTCTCTGACTGGTGGGTTCTGGCTGGTCGTGGCTGCTGCTGATTGGCTGTTGCGGGGGCTTGGCCTTTTTAAACCCCGGCAATCTCTGTCAAAATCCGAGGGTCGTTTGACAGCAGCGTGCCTCCTCGTCCCGACGCCAAACCTGCCTGTGCCTTCGGAAATTGTATCTTTTGCGTATTCTGACTGGAGAGCGGTGAGCCTTAGCTGAACTGCTGAATTGTTGTTTGTATCCTGCCGCTACAAACGGTGAGCCTTTTGTTTGTAGCCGATAACCGTTGCAGCGTTAATAGCACTTAGTTGCCACTTGCACATCACTTGTACATAACTGTACATAGCACGAAGCAGAAGGGGTGAACTGCGATTTATTTTGAACTGTTTCCTCCTGTTTTTGTTTGGTTTAGGGAGTTAGGTTAGTGATTGTATTTTCTGTTCTTGTTCTTTCACGTAGGGTTTAGTTAGTTATTTTGGGAAAGATGGTTTGTTTTATTTGTTGTTTTGGCCTGGGCTCACCCTGAAGACAATCTTCCTTATTTGTAAATTGTACTTCTATGTGTGGTGGTGAAAATACTCACCTTTTGTCGTGCATTACCTTGTTGTCGGCTCATTTTTATGTTGCACCCCTAGGCAGGTGCGTAACACAGAGACAGAGACAGAAAGAGAGACAGACAGACAGATAGACAGATGGACAGAGACAGACAGACAGACAGACAGACAGACAGACAGAGACAGAGGACTGTCCCTGACGTCCGTCTGTACGAGGGCGTCGTCAGTTTGTTTCATGGACACAGATCAACATGTGTCTCTGTCTCCTTCCATCCGTCCAGTTGGACGGACGCAGCTCTGTCGGACTCTGACATCACACAGCGCTGTTTGTCCCCGCTGACCAGCCATCAGCCAAACTCAACCTGACACAGCGCTAACAGGCTGCAGACACAGGAAATGAAACTCAGATTACACTTCACACCACTCTGTGCTCTGAGCTTCGCTCTGTCTCACCTGATTAGAGGAGCAGTGATGTCATCCATCACGACTGTCCAGCAGACGGCGAGAGGAAGAACCCAATCACTTCAGGTGCTTCCAACATGAACGTGTCGCTGACGTCTAAGTTAATGACACATGACCATTTGTAACCAAAGAAACCACACTGATGGGAACACAGCAGCTGATGTCACGAGTCAGGAAACAGTGGCCCTCAGGCCCCACCCTCTGACACACCTGTGATTAGGTGGTGTCTGTCAGAGTTCATCAGCCGCTGCCTACAATCAACCACAGAAGAAGAAAAGTTGTCAGGCAGGAAACAGTGAGATCACACATCAAAGACACGCCGCTTTCTGTTGTTATGGTGATGCGGGACATGTCGCCCATCACCGTGACAACGCTCTGACAGGCGAAGCTTTAAGGATTTAACCCATCAAACCTGTGAGAACACAAACATCTGCTGGAGGGTGAACAAGGACAGAGACGACTTCACACTGAGGCCTGATGGGAACACACTTTATTGTACTTTATCACACTTCATTTAACTGCACTTCACTTTATTTTACTTTATTTGACCAGCTCTACTCTGCTTCACTTTACTCTACTTGATTTTACTCTATTTGACTTTACTGACAGGAAGTATCGAGGTCACAGGAAGTGTGGAAGTAGAGAGTGCCGATGATCTGATGTGTTGAGCATTTGAAGTTAGACGGGACATTTTAACCGAAGAAGAGGAGGATGAAGGAAAAGTTTTTGGTCGACAGGAGGATTCAGGTAAATTTCCCAGCAGGCCATTCTGTCTGTGACAAACGGAGCTGCTCTGTGACATCACAGACACATTCATCAGTCCAGTCTGTCTGCAGGTTAAACAACACAATGATAAGGAGGCAGAGGAGGATGAAGAGGAGGAGGATGAAGATAGGGAACAGAAAACTAACTTTTATTGTGAAACAGTTTTGTATGTTTGTGCAGATGAAGCAGGAAACGTTTCCTGAGGTGAAAACAAAAAAACAGCTGAGTCTTCATTCCTGTTTCTGCTCAGCACAGCTGAATACAGTCTCTTTGTCCCTCGGCATCCTGGGAAATCACAGCTCAAACTGCTGCCGTCTCTGTTCACTGTGGAACATCAATAATCCTCAGTGTCAAAGGTCGCTTCCTGTTGATGATTGGATTTATCCTTTCACTAATGCTGCCCTGTGTTCTGACCTAAATCCTACAGAAACCTGTAAAATCTGATACACCTGGATCTACCACAGACGGATACACCTGGATCTACCCTGGATCTACCACAGACCGATACACCTGGATCTACCACAGACTGATACACCTGGATCTACCCTGGATCTACCACAGACCGATACACCTGGATCTACCCTGGATCTATCACAGACCGATACACCTGGATCTACCACAGACTGATACACCTGGATCCACGACAGACCGATACACCTGGATCTACCACAGACCGATACACCTGGATCTACCCTGGATCTATCACAGACCGATACACCTGGATCTACCACAGACTGATACACCTGGATCTACCACAGACCGATACACCTGGATCTACCACAGACCGATACACCTGGATCTATCACAGACTGATACACCTGGATCTACCACAGACCGATACACCTGGATCTACCACAGACCGATACACCTGAATCTACCACAGACTGATACACCTGGATCTACCACAGACTGATACACCTTCCTTGACCCTCCTGCAGTCTGAGGACACCCCAGGGTTCCAGGACCCCCTGTTGAAGACCCAGGCTTTGAACTGTCTTTTCTTTATTCCATTCATTCATTTTGTCTTCATCTGTTTTTTTTCTTTTAAAGCTGCTGATTTTATGACAGATTTTATTCTTTGTGATGCTGCTTTTGAAACGTGTTCTGTAATTTCAGTTCAAATAAACACAAGAAGTTTGTGCTCTAGAGAAAGGATAAACACTTGGTGAATAACCTCATAAGCCCTTTGATAAGCTAATATGGAAAGGCTTAACTATACAAACCAGTGAGCAGTGATAACTAACATGTCTTTGGGGTCATCGGGTGGGAACCTGCTTTCACCAGTGTTTCGTCTAGTTGGTCCCACAACACCTCCAGGAGGCTAGACAGTGATCTCTGGCGTCCCAGAGACACTCCCCTAATGCCAGGTCTCACTGCTCCCCTCCCCGCACCAACCCAATAACCTCCTTTACCTTACTTACACATGGCTTTCTCAGCCCAAACAGCACTGCCACCTTCAACAAACCCAGGCTCCGTACATGCGAGCTCCAGGTACAGACAGTGCTGATACTACCTTTCCTAGCACATTCACCATACTCTATTTCACATGCTACATAGCATAACTACAATATAAGCTAAAGTTAAAGGAGCTAAATTCAAATAGGCCACTCCCACACTTAAATACTTCCTCTTCCTGGATTTCCTCCTGAGAGGAAGTGGATCTCTCCACCTGATCTCAAGGAGTTATGTGCCCTGCTTAGTAGCTCCCCCTGCTGGGCCCCAACTGACACTATTTCTTCGGTAATAGATAAACTGGCTGGTTCTTGCTGCTTCATCTGACATTTCGTTCACTGTCTTCCTCAACACTATGCCAGGCCTCTGCCTGGTACAAACTATTTCCTGGGGAACAACAAGCTTTCCCCCTAAATCTACTTGCATTTCCCAATCACAAGCACCTTCTAGGTGGCCACACCCTTGCCTCCTTGCTAACTTATCCCTTCTGTATTTCTCTCCCTCATGGACAAACTGAATTGCTAAACTCCTATCCTTAACACCTTCTGAATTCACCTGTCTTCGTTTCCCTTCGATGCCTGCAGCTAAACATTTCAACACCTGGTTATGTCGCCATGTACAGTACAGGCCAAAAGTTTGGACACACCTTCTCATTCAATGCGTTTTCTTTATTTCATGACTATTTACATTGTAGATTCGCACTGAAGGCATCAAATCTATGAATGAACACATGTGGAGTTATGTACTTAACAAAAAAAGGTGAAATAACTGAAAACATGTTTTATATTCTAGTTTCTTCAAAATAGCCACCCTTTGCTCTGATTACTGCTTTGCACACTCTTGGCATTCTCTCCATGAGCTTCAAGAGGTAGTCACCTGAAATGGTTTTCCAACAGTCTTGAAGGAGTTCCCAGAGGTGTTTAGCACTTGTTGGCCCCTTTGCCTTCACTCTGCGGTCCAGCTCACCCCAAACCATCTCGATTGGGTTCAGGTCCGGTGACTGTGGAGGCCAGGTCATCTGCCGCAGCACTCCATCACTCTCCTTCTTGGTCAAATAGCCCTTACACAGCCTGGAGGTGTGTTTGGGGTCATTGTCCTGTTGAAAAATAAATGATGGTCCAACTAAACGCAAACCGGATGGGATGGCATGCTGCTGCAGGATGCTGTGGTAGCCATGCTGGTTCAGTGTGCCTTCAATTTTGAATAAATCCCCAACAGTGTCACCAGCAAAACACCCCCACACCATCACACCTCCTCCTCCATGCTTCACAGTGGGAACCAGGCATGTGGAATCCATCCGTTCACCTTTTCTGCGTCTCACAAAGACACGGCGGTTGGAACCAAAGATCTCAAATTTGGACTCATCAGACCAAAGCACAGATTTCCACTGGTCTAATGTCCATTCCTTGTGTTTCTTGGCCCAAACAAATCTCTTCTGCTTGTTGCCTCTCCTTAGCAGTGGTTTCCTAGCAGCTATTTGACCATGAAGGCCTGATTCGCGCAGTCTCCTCTTAACAGTTGTTCTAGAGATGGGTCTGCTGCTAGAACTCTGTGTGGCATTCATCTGGTCTCTGATCTGAGCTGCTGTTAACTTGCAATTTCTGAGGCTGGTGACTCGGATGAACTTATCCTCAGAAGCAGAGGTGACTCTTGGTCTTCCTTTCCTGGGTCCTCATGTGTGCCAGTTTCGTTGTAGCGCTTGATGGTTTTTGTGACTCCACTTGGGGACACATTTAAAGTTTTTGCAATTTTCCGGACTGACTGACCTTCATTTTTTTCACTTTTTTGGGGAGTTTTTCCTTATCCGCTGTGAGGGTCTTAAGGACAGAGGGATGTCGTATGCTGTAAAGCCCTGTGAGGCAAACTGTGATTTGTGATATTGGGCTTTATAAATAAAATTGATTGATTGATTGATTGATTTCTTAAAGTAATGATGGCCACTCATTTTTCTTTAGTTAGCTGATTGGTTCTTGCTATAATATGAATTTTAACAGTTGTCCAATAGGGCTGTCGGCTGTGTATTAACCTGACTTCTGCACAACACAACTGATGGTCCCAACCCCATTGATAAAGCAAGAAATTCCACTAACTAACCCTGATAAGGCACACCTGTGAAGTGGAAACATTTCAGGTGACTACCTCTTGAAGCTCATGGAGAGAATGCCAAGAGTGTGCAAAGCAGTAATCAGAGCAAAGGGTGGCTATTTTGAAGAAACTAGAATATAAAACATGTTTTCAGTTATTTCACCTTTTTTTGTTAAGTACATAACTCCATATGTGTTCATTCATAGTTTTGATGCCTTCAGTGAGAATCTACAATGTAAATAGTCATGAAAAAAAAGAACGCATTGAATGAGAAGGTGTGTCCAAACTTTTGGACTGTACTGTATATCAGCCTTGTGACAAGCTAACTTTACAGCCTGACAAAATATGCTTTAAGGTTGCGGTACATGAACACAATGGGCATGATGGGTCCTCATTTACCCACAGTTTTAGGTTCTGGGGGATTGGTAACACATCGTATGTAGCCCCTACCGGGAATCTAATACGATTCTCCTCCATACTCCACAGGTCCCTGCAACTGAGCTTCCTCTTCTCTACACTTTCCCAATTCAACCACTGTCCCTGTTTAGCCTGGGCCACTACCTTTGCACCCCTTAACATCTCTTCCTGTCTACATATCTGTTCTACAGCCAGCTTTCTTTTATCTTTGAGACCTGCTTTATTCCATACCAGTTTCCCGGCCAAACTGAACATTACCTACAATCTCTGCATGTCCAAGAGCTGCCTCTGCCTCCTGAACTGCCGATCTTGGGTTCCACTTCCTCCCCTTGGTTGGATTTGGAACCACACTCCTAACTACCACGTCCTTACTCCCAGATAACAAGAGCTCTGTCCTGACCTTGGTACATTTAAATTCCTCTGTTAAACTAGATACTGGCAGCTGAAGTATCCCTTTTCCATACAATGCAACACTACTTAGGCACCTAGGAGCACCCAATCACTTCCTAATATAGGAGCTAACCGACCTTTCAATTCTCTCCACTACGGATATTGGAATTTCATAAATTCACAATGGCCACATTAACCTAGGATATAGCCCAAATTGCAAACACCACAACTTCAGCTTTCCTGGAAGTTCAGATTTATCTATTCTATCCAATCCTTCTGCCACATCTTTCCTAAATTTCACCACCTGTTCCTCATCATTCAACTCCACATTGTACCACCTACCTAAGCTCTTTACTGACTTTTCCCTAATTGTTGGGATTTCCTCATCATCTATGACAAACTTCCTATCACTTAACTTCCCTCTACATATCAAGATGCTTCTAGATTTACTAGGCTTGATCTTCATGCTGGCCCACTTGAGGTTCTTATTTACCTTCTCTAGTAGCCTCTTTGTACATGGCATTGTTGTGGTCACCAGTGTCATGTCATCCATGTAAGCCCTAACTGGTGGAAAATGCAACCCGTTCTGCCGTCTCTCTCCACCTACCACCCACTTAGAAGTCCTGATGATTACTTCCATTGTCATAGTAAATGCTAATGGAGAAATTGTACACCCTGCCATGATGCCTATTTCTAGCCTGTTGTGAAACCTGCTGTACTTAGACACAACCTAATATCCTGAAAATATGCTTTCACTAAGTTAACAACTACCTGTGGCACTCTGAAGTAGTCAAACGCACTCCAAATGAGGCTATGCGGTGCTGAACCAAACGCATTTGCAAGATCTAAAAATACTACATGAAGGTCCCTTTTCTTTATCTTCGCTGCCTGAATCTGGTGCCAGATCATGCTAGTATGCTCTAAACTCCCTGAAAAACCTGGTATTCCTGCCTTCTGCACCATGGAATCTAGGGTTAGGGTAAGCTATTCCTTTCTAAGTAGCTAGCTAATCTCTGTGCAACTACACTAAAGAAAATCTTCCCCTCTACATTCAAGAGAGAAATCATCTGGAACTGGCTAAGGTCCACAGACTGTCCTCATTCCTTAGGAATGAGGACACCCCTGCCCTACGCCATGCTCTTAAACTATTCTTAGTTGTTTCCACAAAAATTTAAGGGTATCAGGTGCACTTTTATAAACCCGGTAGGGGACTCCATTAGGCCCTGGGGCCAAAGAAGCCTTTGCACGCCTGACCACCTCCTGAACTTCCTTCCACCTAGGTGGTCTGACATCCATCTCATGCTCTGTCCCTTCTAATGGAGGGATATCGGGTGGGAAACCTACTATGCTATTCTTCTCTAATCCTGAATATGTATTTCTCAAATATTCTTCAACCTCTAGCCTTTCTGCTTTAAGCTGCCCTCCCTTTTCCTGGCTGAACAATCCTTTAACAAACTTAAAAGGGTCCCTGAAAAAACCTGTCCTTACATGTTCCTTCTTCCTCCTCTTTTTCCTGAGATGCTCTGCCCTTCTAAGAACTGCTAGCCTGCTTCTCAACTCCTTGCAACACATTAATTCCCTCCCTTTCTTCTTCTGTAGCCTTTCTCCACACCTTTCTTAATTGTCTCCTTTCCTTGACTAGCTCCTCTATTTCTCTTTGCCGCCTAGATTTACCCGACTGTACCCTCTCACTCCTCTTTCTCTCATGCAACCCAAACCTCTCTACACCATATGAGTAAATTATATCTCCCATCTTTTCTAACCTTTCTATTGCATTTCCTCTAAGCCTACTTATGATTACTGACAAATCTCTGTTAACTATCTCCCATTCTTTACTGTCATTTGCCCTAGGCCATCTAACTCTAACCTTTTGCTCCATGGTTCTCTCTCTGACTGGCACACTGGCCTCAGTGTCACCTGCATCCTCTCTTACTACCCCCTCCTCCTCCTCCTCAGTGGCAGCGTTACTGATATCCTGGTTTTCTACCTGCCGCTGGACTTCATCTGACTGACTTCTTAGGAAGTACTAATCAATGTGGCTACTCTGCCCTATCTTTGCCACACACTTCTTGTTTCCCTGATGAGTTTTGAGGCCTTTTACTGATGTTACTTTCTGCCAGCCACAAGGACAAACCTGAAGCTATATTATTCTGACACCTTCACTGGTTCACTGGACCTCTTCAATAAAAAACCTTGATCAGACAGCTGATTCAAAATACTACTGCTCAACTCCTCACTAAAACCAACAAAGTTCCTGTGTGTCAGAGAATCCCTTTCAAAATAAAGCTCTGACTGGTTTCTGGGTCTGAACCATCCAGATCTGTCAGGTCTTTAGGGACAGGTCTGCTTTGTGTCCCCAGAATCGAAGACTCAACATGGAGAAGCAGCATTTAGTTTTTATTCTGCACATTTCAGAGCAAACAAAACTGCAGAGCTCTGAGTTCCTTTAAATCAAGACTGAAGATTTTCTGTTTGTTTCTGCCTTTTATTAAATCAAATATTTATTTATTTCTTACACTGAACTTTGGTTCCTGGATTTTAACTTGTCTTTATTTACTTTTCTCTGGTTCTTTACTGGCGCCATGATGGTGTGGTGGTTAGCACTGTCACCTCACAGCAAGAGGGTTCCTTCCTTCTGTGCTGAGTGTGCATGTTCTCCCTGTGTCAGCATGGGTTTACTCCAGGTGCTCTGACATGTTCTCCCTGTGTCAGCGTGGGTTTCCTCCAGGTGCTCTGACATGGTCTCCCTGTGTCAGCGTGGGTTTCCTCCAGGTACTCCGACATGTTCTGCCGTGTCAGCGTCGGTTTCCTCCAGGTGCTCCGACATGTTCTCCTTGTGTCAGCATGGGTTTCTCCAGGTGCTCTGACATGTTCTTCCTGTGTCAACGTGTGTTTCCTCCAGGTGCTCCAACATAGGCAGGTTAATTGGTGACTCTAAATTGTCCGCAGGTGTGAATGTGAGCTGACGTACTTCAGTAAGCGTGTTGTGCCATTTCTCGTGTTTTTGTGACAGTGTCCCTGTGCTGCTCTAGCTAAGTCCTGCCAGCTAGTTTTCTGCTTTCTCACTTCAGTTGCTTTAACATCTACTTCAAGTCTTAACCCACACTAGTTCTGTTTAAGCACTTATAGCTCTCCTCTTTTAATTGACTTTCTTGCTGATCTTAGCTGTTGTTTGCACGTTATTAGCCTTGTTAGCTACATTAGCTTAACAATCAGCGATGGCTTCTCCTTCTCCTGCTCTTTCTTGCTTGATGTGCCAAATGTTCAGTTATGCCTCTGCCTCCTTTAGTGACAGTGGTAATTGTAACAAGTGTAGTTTATTTGCTGCATTGGAGGCGAGGCTTAGTGAATTAGAAGCGCAGCTCCGCACCATGGAAAATCACTCAGTAGCTGCGGTAGCTAGCCAGTCCCCTGTAGCCGATGTGGAGCCACATAGCATAGCCTCTGCTAGCGGTCCCAACCCCCGTTCAGCCAGGGGGTTGGGTAACTGTCCGTGAGAGGCGCAGCTCCAAGCCGAAGCCCACGGCTCACCACCAGCCTGTTCACATTTCCAACTGCTTTTCCCCACTCAGGGACACACCCGCTGAGGATAAAACTCTGATCATTGGCAGCTCTATTCTGAGGAACGTGAAGTTAGCAACACCAGCAGCCATAGTCAAATGTATCCCTGGGGCCAGAGCGGGCGACATTGAATCAAATTTAAAACTGCTGGCTAAAGCTAAACGTAGATTTAGTAAGATTGTTATTCACGTTGGCGGCAATGACACCTGGCTGTCCAAGTGGTGTCCAGCAAACGATGTGGGTTTCATTAATAATTGGCAAACTTTCTGGGGAAAACCTGGTCTTATTAGGAGAGATGGCATTCATCCCACTTTGGATGGAGCTGCTCTCATTTCTAGGAACCTGGCAAATTTTATTAGTAATTCAAATCCCTGACAACCCAGAGTTGAGATCAGGACTCAGAGTCACAGTCATATACGCCTCTCTGAGCTTCTAGTTCAGTTACCCAGCCATAGTTTTCATAGTTTTATACAAACGGTGTCTGTCCCCCGACCACCTAAATTATTTAAATCTAAAATTAAACGAAGAGGAGTTGTACATAACAACCTCATAAAAATTAAAACCTCTTCTGTGACAGAAAGACAAAACAGGAGAATTAAATGCGGACTGTTAAATATCAGGTCTCTATCGTCTATACCAGTATTAGTAAACAAATTAATATCAGATAATCATATTGATTTACTCAGTCTCACAGAAACCTGGCTGTGTCAAGATGAATATGTTAGTCTAAATGAATCCACTCCTCCCAATCATAATAATACCCACATTCTTTGAGGCAGTGGCCGAGGAGGGGGAGTTGCAGCCATTTTTAACTCTAGTCTGTTAATCAGCCCTAAACCTAAACTAGACTATAATTCATTTGAAAGCCTCGTTCTTAGTCTTTTACATCCGACCTGGAAAACCTTGCAGCCACTTTTATTTGTTATAGTGTACCGTGCTCCTGGCCCCTATTCTGAATTTGTATCTGAACCTGACACGCCACTCAGCAACAGTAAGTATACTAGATGTTTATCAGATAGTGCTGTCGCAAAATTTAAGGAAATGATTCCATCGACGTTAAATACCATGTCCTTCTGTAACAGAGGTTTCCCGCACCGACTCAACTCAAAGAACTTTATTTTCCTTTAGGAACTTCATTTGCGGAGAGCTCATAGTGCCATATTATCCCACCAGAACACTGCGCTCTGAGAATGCAGGGTTACTCGTGGTCCCTAAAGTCTCCAAAAGTAGATCAGGAACCAGAGCCTTCAGCTATCAGGCTCCTTTCCTGCTGCTGCTGTTATCATTAGTCATTAGTCATACCTCTACTGTTATTATACACATATGACTATTGTCACACATGTATACTGCCAGATATTAATATATACTTTCAACATATTGTACCACAGTAGCCAGAACTATAACTATAATATTATTACTTTCATTAATGTTGTTGTAAGCTACTGTCATTACCGTCTGTCTCTGTCTCACTGTCTCTGTCTTTCTCTGCATCTCTCTCTGTCTGTCTCTCTCTCTCTCTCTCTCTCTCTCTCTCTGTCTCTCTGTCTGTCTCTCTCTCTCTCTCTCTCTCTCTCTCTCTTTCTGTCTCATTGTGTCATACGGATTACTGTTAATTTATCATGCTGATCTGTTCCGTACGACATCTATTGCACGTCTGTCCGTCCTGGAAGAGGGATCCCTCCTCAGTTGCTCTTCCTGAGCTTTCTACCATTGTTTTTCCTAAAGGGGATCAGCGGTTATGAAAATGGATGGATGGTTCTTTACTGAGCTGTATTTAAATGTCCTTTTACAAAGTGTTTCTTCTTTGTCTCAGTACATCTGATGTTCTCTGTGAAGAACTTTGTCTTGTTGTTGAAATGTGTTAAATAAATAAACCTGTTTCCCTCAGACGGAGAAACTGAGACAAATTCAACGTCTCAGAAAATAAACTGCTTCATATAGAAAGTGGTAACAAGAGAAACAAACGTGTTTCAGATTCATTAACAGAACAAACAGCCCATCAGACAGCCGGTCAGAGTTCCTCTTTATACCACCGTCAGACAAACGTCTGACACACTTCAGGTTCTGTCACTGAAACGAAGCCTGAGTGGAATACTGATGAACAAAGAGACAAACCTCCCTGGTGGATCCAACAACACAGTGAATCAATCAAACACAAACAGAAAGCACATCAAAGACGGAGATTCAGTAAAGTCTGAATAAAACAGAAAGGGAAGAAGATGAAACGCTGATACACAAACCTGAATTCATCTACAGTCCAACAGCAGCTGAGTCTGACCTGAGATCTGAGTCAACCTCAGCATCACATGTCCAACAACCACAAACTGGACTCAAGTTAAAGTATCAGGACTTTCTGACAGTCTTTGATCGAGTCAGAAGAAAGAGATCAGTTAACTGAACTTCAATCACGTCGTCACGACATAAAAACCCTCCTGATGTTAAACTAAAACCAAACTGAAGTTCTTGTTCTCAGAAACTCTCTGAAGAAACAGTTTCTCTGGATCTCATCTCTCTGGTCTCTGAGTAATATCTGATCAGATTCCTCTTTTAACTTTCAGATAAAACAAACTTCACAGACTGTTCAGTCACCTGTGTAAGATTACAGGAATCAGTCATACAGCACATTCTCATCATGGAGTCATTGAAAATCACCTGTCAGTGATTTAGGCATCAGACACCTGAACAGAAGGAGCTGCAGGGTCCCTACAGCAGTGGCTCCCAACGGGTGGGTCGCAGTCCAAAAGTAGGCTGCATTTCCATTCTGAATAAACCACCAGTGACTCAGGAATGTGTCCAGTTTGTAAAAAACACACTTTACTTTGAATGAATGAATGATGAATGAATGAATACTTTATTTGTCAGAATCACTTCTGAAAATTTTCTTGCGTCCAAGACACTTGTTTCTCGTGACAGAAAACAACAAAAAACAACAAGTAGCCTGAAGTAGCCTACAGTGAATTTCCAGCTCAGAGCTTTTATTTTGAAGTGCCGTTTCCTGCTGTAGAGTCAGTGTCTAACAGACAGAGACAGTGAACCAGCTGGAGGACATGTCCAAACTCGAGTATGATGCTGAACTTATTTAAATGTGTGGACCCTGAACTGACCAGAGCCCTGGTCTACAGGGCTGGCAGGAGGGGGAGGTGGGGAGGTTCACTTCCTGTAAAAGTCGAGCCAAACCTGGATGCTTTTTTCTAAACCTAACCACATGCTTTTGTTGACGTCTGAGCTTTATTATAATGATCTGCAGTGACGAGGCTGACCTGGGATCAGTTGCCCCACCTCTTCCTGTGGTTCCCGTCGCTGTGTTTAAATTCCTTTTTGATATAAATCAGTTGTGAGTCCTGACTGACTCCACAAAATTTCCTGTCGATACGTCTCTGTCGGACAGGAAGACGCTGATGCTCCCTGAAAGGGCATGTCCTCTGACGCTTAGCTGACCCGAGCCTTTAACAGAGTGTCTGACCTCTGACCTGAGTGATGGCTTCACTCTGACTTCACTCTGACCTCACTCTGAATTCACTCTGACCTCACTCTGAATTCATTCTAAATTCACTCTGACCTCATTCTGAATTCACTCTGACTTCACTCTGAATTCACCCTGAATTCACTCTGAATTCACTCTGACCTCACTCTGAATTCACTCTGACTTGACTCTGAATTCACTCTGACTTCACTCTGATTTCACTCTGACGTCACACTGACCTCACTCTGACTTCTCTCTGACCTCACTCTGACTTCACTCTTAATTCACTCTGACCTCACTCTGAATTAACTCTGACTTCACTCTGACTTCACTCTGACTTCTCTCTGACCTCAATCTGAATTCACTCTGAATTCACTCTGACTTCTCTCTGACCTCACTCTGACTTCTCTATGACCTCACTCTGAATTCACTCTGAATTCAGTCTGACCTCACTCTGAATTCACTCTGACCTCTATCTGACCTCACTCTGAATTCATTCTGAATTCACTTTGACCTCACTCTGAATTCACTCTGACTTCACTCTGACATCACTCTGACCTCACTCTGAATCCACTCTGACCTCACTCTGAATTCACCGACTTCACTCTGAATTCACTCTGACTTCTCTCTGACCTCACTCTGACTTCACTCTGACCTCATTCCGAATTCACTCTGACTTCACTCTGAATTAACTCTGACTTCACTCTGACCTCACTCTGAATTCACTTTGACCTCTCTCTGAATTCACTCTGACTTCACTCTGAATTCACTTTGAATTCACTCTGACCTCACTCTGAATTCACTCTGACCTCACTCTGACTTCACTCTGCCTTCACTCTGAATTCACTCTGACCTCACTCTGAATTAACTCTGACTTCACTCTGAATTCACTCTGACTTCTCTCTGACCTCACTCTGAATTCACTCTGACCTCACTCTGAATTCACTCTGAATTCACTCTGACTTCTCTCTGACTTCACTCTGACTTCACTCTGACCTCACTCTGACTTCACTCTGACCTCACTCTGAATTCACTCTGACTTGACTCTGAATTCACTCTGACTTCACTCTGACCTCACTCTGACGTCACTCTGACCTCACTCTGACGTCACACTGACCTCACTCTGACTTCTCTCTGACCTCACTCTGAATTCACTGACTTAATTTTGATTTCACTGACGTCACTCTGACCTCACTCTGACTTCTCTCTGACCTCACTCCGAATTCACTCTGACTTCACTCTGAATTAACTCTGACTTCACTCTGACCTCACTCTGAATTCACTTTGACCTCTCTCTGAATTCACTCTGACTTGACTCTGAATTCACTTTGAATTCACTCTGACTTCTCTCTGACTTCACTCTGACCTCACTCTGACTTCTCTCTGACCTCACTCTGAATTCACTCTGACATCACTCTGAATTCACTCTGACTTCTCTCTGACCTCACTCTGACCTCACTCTGAATTAGCTTTGACCTCACTCTGAATTCACTCTGACCTCACTCTGACTTCACTCTGCCTTCACTCTGAATTCACTCTGACCTCACTCTGAATTAACTCTGACTTCACTCTGAATTCTGAAGAAAGTAATCAATTAACTAAACTCCATAACTGCCTTAAAGACATAAAAACTTGGATGAGCACCAATTTCCTGATGTTAAATTCAGACAAAACTGAAGTTATTGTTCTTGGCCCCAGACAACTCAGAGACTCTTTATCTGATGACATAGTTTCTCTAGATGGCATTGCTCTGGCCTCTAGCACTACCGTAAGAAACCTCGGAGTAATATTTGATCAAGATTTGTCTTTTAATTCTCATTTAAAACAAACCTCACGGACTGCATTTTTTCATCTGCGTAATATTGCAAAAATTAGGCCTATCCTGACCCGAAAAGATGCAGAAAAATTGGTCCACGCCTTTGTTACCTCTAGGCTGGACTACTGTAACTCTCTATTATCAGGTAGCTCTAGTAAGTCCTTAAAAACTCTCCAGCTAATTCAGAATGCAGCAGCACGTGTACTAACAGGAACTAAGAAACGAGATCATATTTCTCCTGTTTTAGCTTCTCTGCACTGGCTCCCTGTAAAATCCAGAATTGAATTTAAGATCCTACTGTTAACTTATAAAGCTCTAAATGTTCAAGCTCCGTCATATCTTAGAGAGCTCATAGTGCCATATTATCCCACCAGAACACTGCGCTCTGAGAACGCAGGGTTACTCGTGGTCCCTAAAGTCTCCAAAAGTAGATCAGGAGCCAGAGCCTTCAGCTACCAGGCTCCTCTCCTGTGGAATCATCTTCCTGTTACGGTCCGGGAGGCAGACACCGTCTCCACATTTAAGACTAGACTTAAGACTTTCCTCTTTGATAAAGCTTATAGTTAGGGCTGGCCCAGGCTTGCCCTGTACCAGCCCTTAGTTAGGCTGACTTAGGCCTAGTCTGCTGGAGGACCCCCTATAATACACTGGGCACCTTCTCTCTCTCTCTCTCTCTCTCTCTCTCTCTCTTTCTCTTTCTCTTTCTCTTTCTCTCTCTCTCTCTCTCTTATTCTATTACTGCATCTTGCTAACTCGGCCATTCTGGATGTCACTAACTCAGCTTCTTCTCCGGAGCCTTTGTGCTCCACTGTCTCTCAGATTAACCCATATCACAGCGGTGCCTGGACAGCGTGACGTGTGTGGCTGTGCTGATGCCGTGGTCCTGCCAGATGCCTCCTGCTGCTGCTGCCATCATTAGTCATTAGTCATACTTCTACTGTCACACATGTATACTGTCAGATATTAATACATACTTTCAACATATTGTACCACAGTAGCCAGAACTATAACTTGTTGTTGTAAACTACTGTCATTACCTGCATCTCTCTCTCTCTCTCTCTCTCTCTCTCTCTCTCTCTGTCTCATTGTGTCATATGGATTACTGTTAATTTATTATGCTGATCTGTTCTGTACGACATCTATTGCACGTCTGTCCGTCCTGGAAGAGGGATCCCTCCTCAGTTGCTCTTCCTGAGCTTTCTACCGTTTTTTTTCCCCGTTAAAGGGGTTTTTTTGGGGAGTTTTTCCTGATCAGCTGTGAGGGTCTTAAGGACAGAGGGATGTCGTATGCTGTAAAGCCCTGTGAGGCAAATTGTGATTTGTGATATTGGGCTTTATAAATAAAATTGAATTGAAATTGAATTGAATTCACTCTGACTTCTCTCTGAATTAACTCTGGCTTCACTCTGACTTCTCTCTGACTTCACTCTGACCTCACTCTGACTTCTCTCTGACTTCACTCTGACCTCACTCTGACTTCTCTCTGACCTCACTCTGACTTCTCTCTGACGTCACTCTGAATTCACTCTGACTTCTCTCTGACCTCACTCTGACCTCAGTCTGAATTAGCTTTGACCTCTCTCTGAATTAACTCTGACTTCACTCTGACTTCTCTCTGACTTCACTCTGACCTCACTCTGACTTCTCTCTGACTTCACTCTGACCTCACTCTGACTTCTCTCTGACTTCACTCTGACCTCACTCTGACTTCTCTCTGACCTCACTCTGACTTCTCTCTGACCTCACTCTGACTTCTCTCTGACCTCACTCTGAATTCACTCTGACGTCACTTTGAATTCACTCTGACTTCTCTCTGACCTCACTCTGACCTCACTCTGAATTAGCTTTGACCTCTCTCTGAATTCACTCTGACTTCACTCTGAATTCACTTTGAATTCACTCTGACCTCACTCTGAATTCACTCTGACCTCACTCTGCCTTCATTTTGAATTCACTCTGACCTCACTCTGAATTAACTCTGACTTCACTCTGAATTCACTCTGACTTTTCTCTGACTTCACTCTGACCTCACTCTGAATTCACTCTGACCTCACTCTGACCTCACTCTGAATTCATTCTGAATTCACTTTGACCTCACTCTGAATTCACTCTGACCTCACTCTGACCTCACTCTGAATTCATTCTGAATTCACTTTGACCTCACTCTGAATTCACTCTGACCTCACTCTGAATTCTCTCTGACCTCACTCTGACTTCACTCTTAATTCACTCTGACCTCACTCTGAATTAACTCTGACTTCACTCTGAATTCACTCCGACTTCTCTCTGACCTCACTCTGACGTCACTCTGACTTCTCTCTGACCTCACTCTGAATTCACTCTGACCTCACTCTGAATTCACTCTGACTTCTCTCTGACCTCACTCTGACGTCACTCTGACATCACTCTGACTTCACTCTGAATTCACTCCGACTTCTCTCTGACTTCTCTCTGACTTCACTCTGAATTCACTCTGACCTCACTCTGAATTCACTCTGACTTGACTCTGAATTCACTCTGACTTCACTCTGACCTCACTCTGATGTCACTCTGACCTCACTCTGACTTCTCTCTGACCTCACTCTGAATTCACTCTGACTTCACTCTGAATTCACTCTGACTTCTCTCTGACCTCACTCTGACGTCACTCTGACCTCACTCTGACTTCACTCTGACCTCACTCTGAATTCACTCTGACTTTACTCTGAATTAACTCTGAATTAACTCTGACTTTAATCTGACCTCACTCTGAATTTACTTTGACCTCTCTCTGAATTCACTCTGACTTCACTCTGAATTCACTTTGAATTCACTCTGACCTCACTCTGAATTCATTCTGACCTCACTCTGACTTCACTCTGCCTTCACTCTGAATTCACTCTGACCTCACTCTGAATTAACTCTGACTTCACTCTGAATTCACTCTGACTTCTCTCTGACTTCACTCTGACTTCTCTCTGACTTCACTCTGACCTCACTCTGAATTCACTCTGACTTCACTCTGAATTCACTCTGACTTCACTCTGAACATGTCAGTGTTACAGAGGTCAGTGAACTCAGCACATCTGACAGCAGGAAGGTAAAGGTCGACAGAGACGGATCAGATAAGATAAGAAATACCTTTATTGATCCAACAATTGAGAAATTCCAGTGTGACAGCAGTCAAAGGGAAAGAGTCAGATTAAAGATTTCAAAATTTAAAAACTTAAAAAACTAGGCATGCAAAAAAAAAAAAAAAGTACGAAAAATAGGTGTCCCCTATTGCTTGAACAGTGCCCTGATATTACTTGATGATACTGGAAATAAAGGCTGTCCCTCAGTGTAATTTCGGCTTAAAATAAAGCTTGAATTAATGAATATCTGCTCTACACCTCAAAGCAATATGAAGTTCAAAATATGTATAAAACTACGGCCTAGAGGGTTTTTAAATAAAAAGTTGTCATAGATAGACACCTTTTTAAAGTTACTTTTACTGTAATTAAAGGTTCAGTTAATTACAGGTACAGTTCAGGCCATCAAATTAATTGAGAATTTTGCATAGAAACAAGAAATAAATTTTGCTGGAATTTTGCTTGTTCTTGCGATATTTCGGCCGCGCTTTGGAAAGCAGAGCTAGATGGTAAACAAACATGGCAGCACACCGGTAAGGTAAGACAACACGTTTACATGTCATTTTCTATATGTTCTCTGACATTTATCCT
This sequence comes from Epinephelus malabaricus, assembly GCA_037127435.1. NCBI lineage: Eukaryota > Metazoa > Chordata > Actinopteri > Perciformes > Serranidae > Epinephelus > Epinephelus malabaricus. Next base: position 47,825,006 of record JANUFT010000006.1, on the reverse strand, counting down.
AACGATATGAGGCGGTCTTTGTGGAAAAAAAGCTTGTTTAGTGGACTAACTTTGCACTTGAAGGTTGCCCGTTCACTTACGTTTTAACAGGTCTGACGCTACTATGCGCCCCGGCTGTATCTAGGCTAACGGCTAACATGCTAACTATTATTTTTATGTTACTAGTCACTTGAAACAAATTTAGGACAATAGGAGACAGGTTGAAATAAACCGAAATTTCCCTTTAATATACTTTATTATTAATCTCTGAGGGGAAATTAAATTTTTTCACAGGGCAAAAAATGAGAGCGGTGTGTTTAGGGACCAAAGTAGGCGTGGCAAGTTCAGGGACTAGAATGACAGTGCATTCAGGAACCAAAAAGATTGCGGTGATTTCAAGGACCAAAATGAGTGCAGTGCGTTCAGGGACCAAAATGAGCGCAGTGCGTCGGGGCTAAAACGAGCGCGGTGTGTTCGGGACAAAAATGAGCGCATTGCATTCAGGGGCCCAAAATGAGCACGGCGCGTTCAGGGACCAAAATGAGCGCAGTGTGTTTAGAGACCAAAATAGGCATGGCAAGTTCAGGGACCAAAATGACACAGTGCATTCAGGAACCAAAATGATTGTGGTGCATTCAGGGACCAAAATGAGTGCAGTGTATTCTGGGCTGTGAGATGTGACAAAATCCAACTTGACCTCAAACTACACATTTATCACCCTCTAAAAAAATGCACTTCCCGACATAAAGACACATGGAGCAGGATCAATAACCACGTGTTCAGTGACATACCGATGACTTCCTGTTTCATCATGTGGAACCTCAGATCTTTCTGTCAGAGCTGATGATGAAGAGAGGGAGGAGGAGAAGAAGAAGAGGAGGAGGAAAAAGAGGAGGAGGAGGAGGAGGAGGAGAAAGAGGAAGAAGAGGAGGAGAAAGAGGGGAAGAAGAGGAGGAGGAGGAAGAGGAGCAGGATCATGTGGAACCTCAGATCTTTCTGTCAGAGCTGATGATAAAGAGAAGGAGGATGAGGAAGAAGAAGAGGATGAGGAAGAAGAAGAGGAGGAGGAGGAGGGAGAGGAAGAGGAGGATGAGAAAGAGGAAGAAGAGGATGAGAAAGAGGAGGAGGAGGAAGAAGAGGAGGAGAAAGAGGGGAAGAAGAGGAGGAGGAGGAAGAGGAGCAGGAGGAGAAGGAGGAGGATCCCTGTGACCTTTCTTTGTGTGACAGCTGAAGTATCGATCAGGGTTTTAGCGCTGCGTCGTGAGCTGTGGCAGTCTGATCCTGTCCCCCGAGAGACCGGCTGAAGACCTGGTCTGACACCAGGGTCGGGGCTCTGATTAAAAACATGGCGAGTCTTTGTCCTCGACAACTCCCCGCCGACGTGTTCAGGCTCACAGGCTCAGCTCAGCTTTTCTTCCAACAACACGACTCAGTTTATCAGCATCACTCAGCAGCTCACTGTTTCTGTCCCCGGGACCCTGAACGCATCGCAGCAGAAAAACAAGTGTCTCAGGAGGAGGAGACAGGAGACATGGAGACAGAAGACAGGAGGAGACACAGGGACAGAAAACAGGAGAAGAGAGGAGGAGACAGGAGGAGACAGGAGACAGGAGGAGACACAGGGACAGAAGACAGGAGAAGACAGGAGGAGACAGGAGGAGACAGGAGACATGGAGACAGAAGACAGGAGGAGACACAGGGACAGAAGACAGGAGGAGACAGGAGGGGACAGGAGACAGGAGGAGACACAGAGACAGAAGACAGGAGGAGAAAGGAGACAGGAGGAGACACAGAGACAGAAAACAGGAGGAGACACAGGGACAGAAGACAGGAGAAGACAGGAGGAGACAGGAGAAAGAAGACAGGAGGAGACACAGGGACAGAAGACAGGAGAAGACAGGAGGAGACAGGAGACACGGAGGCAAAAGACAGGAGGAGACAGGAGACAGAAGACAGGAGGAGACAGGAGACACGGAGACAGAAGACAGGAGGAGACAGGAGGAGACACAGAGACAGAAGACAGGAGGAGACAGGAGACACTGAGACAGGAGGATACAGGAGGATACAGGAGGAGACGCAGAGACAGAAGACAGGAGGAGACAGGAGAAGACACAGAGACAGAAGACAGGAGGAGACAGAAGACAGGAGGAGATAGGAAGAGACACAGAAACAGAAGACAGTCTGTCCTCAGTGGACAGACTGTGGACAGATAGGGACAGACTGAGAACAGACATGGGGACAGACAGTGGACTGACTGAGGACAGACTGAGGACAGACTGTGGACTGACTGAGGACGTGACATGAGGTCTCAATCTTTACCTGTCCCTGTCTGTTACCTGTCCCTGTCTGTCCCTGTCTGTCTTCGGTCTATCTCTCGGTCTGTCTTCAGTCTGTCTCCTTGTCAGTTTTCAGTCTGTCTCATTCTCTGTCTTCAGTTTGTCTCCCTGTCTGTTTTCAATCTGTCTTCAGTCTGTCTCTCTGTCTGTCTTTAGTCTGTCTCCCTGTCTGTCCTCACAGTGGTGTCTCAGTCTCTAAAAACAGTCTTCATCTCACTAAAAGCTCAGCAGCGTCTCATCGTCTCATTAAAGAGGACAGACAGATCAATGAGTCCATCTGGCTCTCATCCAGCTGCCGTCCATCTCATTATTACACGTCCCGCTTTTTACGTCCAACATTTAGGTCATCACTGCTCCACCCAATCACACGGGCCTGCCGCCAGCTGGAGGCCACATTGGCTGTCCAACAGAGAAACGTCTCCACAGACAGCAGATCCACATCTGTCTGTCCAACACTGGCACGTCTCTGAGACGTCTCGACAGACAGCAGGTCCAGATCTGTCTGTCCAACACTGTGATGTCTCTGAGATGTCTCCACAGACAGCAGGTCCACATCTGTCTGTCCAACACTGTGATGTCTCTGAGATGTCTCCACAGACAGCAGGTCCAGATCTGTGTGTCCAACACTGAGATGTCTCCACAGACAGCAGGTCCAGATCTGTGTGTCCAACACTGAGACTTCTCTGAGAAGTCTCCACAAACAGCAGGTCCACATCTGTCTGTCCAACACCAAGATGTCTCCACAGACAGCAGGTCCAGATCTGTCTGTCCAACACTGAGACGTCTCTGAGACGTCTCCGCAGACAGCAGGTCCACATCTGTCTGTCCAACACCAAAATGTCTCCACAGACAGCAGGTCCACATCTGTCTGTCCAACACTGAGACGTCTCTGAGATGTCTCCGCAGACGGCAGGTCCACATCTGTCTGTCCAACACCGAGACATCTGAGACGTCTCCACAGACAGCAGGTCCACATCTGTCTGTCCAACACTGAGATGTCTCCACAGACAGCAGGTCCAGATCTGTCTGTCCAACACTGCGATGTCTCCACAGACAGCAGGTCCACATCTGTCTGTCCAACACTGAGACTTCTCTGAGAAGTCTCCACAGACAGCAGGTCCAGATCTGTCTGTCCAACACCAAGATGTCTCCACAGACAGCAGGTCCAGATCTGTCTGTCCAACACTGAGACGTCTCCGCAGACAGCAGGTCCAGATCTGTCTGTCCAACACCAAAATGTCTCCACAGACAGCAGGTCCACATCTGTCTGTCCAACACTGAGACGTCTCTGAGATGTCTCCGCAGACAGCAGGTCCACATCTGTCTGTCCAACACCGAGACATCTGAGACGTCTCCACAGACAGCAGGTCCACATCTGTCTGTCCAACACTGAGACGTCTGAGACGTCTCCACAGACAGCAGGTCCAGATCTGTCTGTCCAACACCAAGATGTCTCCACAGACAGCAGGTCCACATCTGTCTGTCCAACACTGAGACGTCTCTGAGACGTCTCCGCAGACAGCAGGTCCACATCTGTCTGTCCAACACGAGATGTCTCCAGAGACAGCAGGTCCACATCTGTCTGTCCAACACTGAGACATCTCTGACACGTCTCCACAGACAGCAGGTCCAGATCTGTCTGTCCAACACTGTGATGTCTCTGAGATGTCTCCGCAGACAGCAGGTCCACATCTGTCTGTCCAACACCGAGATGTCTCCACAGACAGCAGGTCCAGATCTGTCTGTCCAACACTGAGATGTCTCCACAGACAGCAGGTCCACATCTGTCTGTCCAACACTGAGACTTCTCTGAGAAGTCTCCACAAACAGCAGGTCCACATCTGTCTGTCCAACACCAAGATGTCTCCACAGACAGCAGGTCCAGATCTGTCTGTCCAACACTGAGACGTCTCTGAGACGTCTCCGCAGACAGCAGGTCCACATCTGTCTGTCCAACACCAAAATGTCTCCACAGACAGCAGGTCCACATCTGTCTGTCCAACACTGAGACGTCTCTGAGATGTCTCCGCAGACGGCAGGTCCACATCTGTCTGTCCAACACCGAGACATCTGAGACGTCTCCACAGACAGCAGGTCCACATCTGTCTGTCCAACACTGAGATGTCTCCACAGACAGCAGGTCCAGATCTGTCTGTCCAACACTGCGATGTCTCCACAGACAGCAGGTCCACATCTGTCTGTCCAACACTGAGACTTCTCTGAGAAGTCTCCACAGACAGCAGGTCCAGATCTGTCTGTCCAACACCAAGATGTCTCCACAGACAGCAGGTCCAGATCTGTCTGTCCAACACTGAGACGTCTCCGCAGACAGCAGGTCCACATCTGTCTTTCCAACACCAAAATGTCTCCACAGACAGCAGGTCCACATCTGTCTGTCCAACACTGAGACGTCTCTGAGATGTCTCCGCAGACAGCAGGTCCACATCTGTCTGTCCAACACCGAGACATCTGAGACGTCTCCACAGACAGCAGGTCCACATCTGTCTGTCCAACACTGAGACGTCTGAGACGTCTCCACAGACAGCAGGTCCAGATCTGTCTGTCCAACACCAAGATGTCTCCACAGACAGCAGGTCCACATCTGTCTGTCCAACACTGAGACGTCTCTGAGACGTCTCCGCAGACAGCAGGTCCACATCTGTCTGTCCAACACGAGATGTCTCCAGAGACAGCAGGTCCACATCTGTCTGTCCAACACTGAGACATCTCTGACACGTCTCCACAGACAGCAGGTCCAGATCTGTCTGTCCAACACCAAGTCGTCTCCACAGACAGCAGGTCCAGATCTGTCTGTCCAACACCGAGACGTCTCCGCAGACGGCAGGTCCACATCTGTCTGTCCAACACAGAGATGTCTCCACAGACAGCAGGTCCACATCTGTCTGTCCAACACTGAGATGTCTCCACAGACAGCAGGTTCAGATCTGTCTGTCCAACACCTAGATGTCTCCACAGACAGCAGGTCCACATCTGTCTGTCCAACACCGAGATATCTCCACAGACAGCAGGTCCAGATCTGTCTGTCCAACACCGAGATGTCTCCACAGACAGCAGGTCCAGATCTGTCTGTCCAACACCGAGATGTCTCCACAGACAGCAGGTCCAGATCTGTCTGTCCAACACTGAGATGTCTCCACAGACAGCAGGTCCAGATCTGTCTGTCCAACACAGAGATGTCTCCACAGACAGCAGGTCCAGATCTGTCTGTCCAACACTGGGATGTCTCCACAGACAGCAGGTCCACATCTGTCTGTCCAACACTGAGATGTCTCCACAGACAGCAGGTCCAGATCTGTCTGTCCAACACAGAGATATCTCCACAGACAGCAGGTCCAGATCTGTCTGTCCAACACTGAGATGTCTCCACAGACAGCAGGTCCAGATCTGTCTGTCCAACACTGAGATGTCTCCACAGACAGCAGGTCCAGATCTGTCTCCACAGACAGCAGGTCCAGATCTGTCTGTCCAACACTGAGATGTCTCCACAGACAGCAGGTCCACATCTGTCTGTCCAACACTGAGACGTCTCTGAGACGTCTCCACAGACAGCAGGTCCACATCTGTCTGTTCAACATTGAGATGTCTCCGCAGACGGCAGGTCCACATCTGTCTGTTCAACACCGAGACGTCTCCGCAGACAGCAGGTCCAGATCTGTCTGTCCAACACCGAGACATCTCTGAGATGTCTCCGCAGACAGCAGGTCCACATCTGTCTGTCCAATACTAAGATATCTCTGCAGACAGCAGGTCCACATCTGTCTGTCCAACACCAAGACGTCTGATTGGAGCAGAAAGTAGCTCAAGTGAAGGCTAAGTGATGTCACCAGTGTTGGTCTGAGACACAGGAGAGGTCAAAGGTCAGCTGATGTAAATGTTGAAGGTCAGTTATTACAGCACTGATGCATGCTGGGTAAACATGGCTGTCTGCCAGCTTCGCCCCAAATGTTACAAAGTGTGACCAACATCATTAACACACACACTGAGACACACACACACACACACACACACACACAGACACACACACACACACACACACACACACACACTGAGACAGTTTGCAGCGTCTGATTGGACGAGGAGGTGAAAATCAACAGAAAATGATTTGTTCACAGCTCTGAGACATCAGAGGACAGCAGAGGACAGCACACAGACACAGAGTGAAGTTGACCTCTGACCGTTGGGATAATAAATGTCATATTTGATCTTGTGAGACTTTGGTTCGTAAGTGTCTAAATGTTTCAACATGTTGAAACGAAGCGTCTTCAGATCCAAGGTCACAGTGACCTTTGACCCTCAAACACCAAACTCGATCAGTTCATTCTTCAGTCTGACATTTGTGCCAAATTTCAAAGAAAGTCCCTGAAAGCGTTCACAAGACCAGGACAGACAACTGTGTCCGGCGAGGCGACATCATCTCAAACCGTAACAGTGGGGGAGAAAAAAGAAGTGACATGTTTGGTGGTGACAAACATAACAATCAATCAATCAATCAATTTTATTTTAAAGCCCAATATCACAAATCACAATTTGCCTCACAGGGCTTTACAGCATACGACATCCCTCTGTCCTTATGACCCTCACAGCTGATCAGGACAAACTCCCCAAAAAACCCTTTAACGGGGAAAAAACAGTAGAAACCTCAGGAAGAGCAACTGAGGAGGGATCCCTCTTCCAGGACGGACAGATGTACAATAGATGTCGTACAGAACAGATCAACATAATAAATTAACAGTAATCTGTATGACACAATGAGACAGAGAGAGAGAGACAGAGAGAGAGACAGAGAGAAGAGAGAGAGAGAGAGAGAGAGAGAGAGAGAGAGAGAGAGAGAGAGAGAGAGAGAGAGAGAGAGAGATGCAGGACAGACGGTAATGACAGTAGCTTACAACAACATTATTGAAAGTAATAATATTATAGTACAATATGTTGAAAGTATGTATTAATATCTGGCAGTATACATGTGTGACAATAATCATATGTGTATAATAACAGTAGAAGTATGACAAGACTGTTACTGACCACCAGAGACTCCACCCCCATACACTGACCACCAGAGGCTCCACCCCCATACATACACTGACCACCAGAGACTCCATCCCCATACACTGACCACCAGAGGCTCCACCCCCATACATACACTGACCACCAGAGGCTCCACCCCCCATACACTGACCACCAGAGGCTCCACCCCCATACATACACTGACCAAAAGAGGCTCCACCCCCCATACACTGACCACCAGAGGCTCCACCCCCATACATACACTGACCACCAGAGGCTCCACCCCCATACATACACTGACCACCAGAGGCTCCACCCCCATACATACACTGACCACCAGAGGCTCCACCCCCAAACACTGACACAGTGTCACACCTCAACTGTCCCCAACAGACGATGACATGTTAGATCCGGATACAGACGGAGCCTTCTGTCCGTGCTCTGCATTCATTTCGTCTGTATTTCTGCACGTTTCTATAAAGCTTATGGATACGGGTCAAATGGAACAGTACCACCGGAAACCATGGAGGCAGTGTTGCTGTCACTACCCGATACATAGTTCTAGTGAGACACGAGGAAGAAATAACAATGGCGGAACTTTTTGAGGAAAGGTTGTGCAAGTTAGTTAGATACTATAAACATCTCTATGATGTTACTTCTCCTGGACACCAGGATAAACACATGCTACAGAACAGCTGGAAGGAGATTGGAAGGGAATTAAATGTGAGTTGGTCGGTAGCGAAGGAGAAGTGAAGGTCTGTGTGAGACAGATTTATTCGAGTTCTTTTGATGCTGGGCTGCCCCCTGGTGGATATATTGGTTAACATCCATGCCAATGTAAAGGATGCATGGAAGTATGTGGGCAGTGATGGTAATATTGTTTGAAACGGACATACATTTTCGTATGTAAAGGGAGCATAATTGGGTCTTTAAACGCTCATGAACACACAATGAAGTAAGAACGACTTCCTGACGTGGGAAATCGGACCATCTGAGGAGCACATGAATGATACTTGGTGGTTTACGTATGACGAAAACACGTTGGGGCAAGCCCTCCCGGAACCCATAGAGATTGCACTGGAGTGCCTGCATGTAGAAAAAAAAAGCCTTTCACATGAAAGTCTATGAGAGTGATGCAGGGTGATTTCCAGCCAGGCTGATATCACCCCAAAGGGTCGGAATGCGACTTCACACTGCGTCTGATTGGATATTCAGAGGCTAGACGAGCTGTTTCAAGTGAAAATGATCAGAATAATTAATATATTGTGTGTATATGACATTAAAGATGATGATAATCATACGTTTATTATCATCATCTTTCCTTTCTTTTGTGGCTCAAGGAGGGGTGGCACCCCTGTGTACACTGTTTACATACAGATTATTTTTATTCTTATTGTATATTCATATTTATATTATTCATTTATACCCTGTTTTTTTACCTGACCTACCTGTACTTGTGCTTTGTATGCCCATTAGCCACTGGACACAACAATTTCCCTACAGGGATTAATAAAGTACCTATCTATGTGTCTATGTATCTGTGAAGACGTAAGCAGGTGCACACACACACACACAGACAGACAGACAGACAGACAGACACACACACACACACACACACACACACACACACACACACACAGACAGACAGGCAGACACACACACACACACACACACACACACACACAGACAGACAGGTTCTTCTGTGTGGAAATTGGTTCATTACTCTGTTCTGCTCTGTGATTGGACGGCCATTTCAGACAGTAACCCCCATCCACTCTATCTATCTCACACACACACACACACACACACAGACACACACACACACACAGACACATACACACACAGACACAGTTGTTGTATTAAAGTCCAGCAGCATCTGAAGAGCTCGATAATGAAATCTGTTCTGTTCTCAGCTGAACCCTCTTCCTCCTCTGAGTCTTCCTCCTCTGAGTCTTTAACCCTTTGACGTCTCACTTGGTTGGTAGAAACGTTGTGATGTCACTGTGTCTTTAAACAGTCTTTACAGAGACAGAGACAGTCGGTGGGGACATGAGGACACTGTGTGGACGGACATGTCCTGGTTCCTCATGATGTCACTTTATACAAGAATATAAAGGTTCTTTAAATCACATTCATCATGAAGCTCAAATGATTTTATCTGTGTTCAGTCTGCAGGACAACGTCCACACGTCCTCAGTATCAGTCTGCAGGACAACGTCCACACGTCTGCAGGACAACGTCCACACATCCTCAGTATCAGTCTGCAGGACAACGTCCACACGTCCTCAGTATCAGTCTGCAAGACAAAGTCCACACATCCTCAGGATAATGTCCACACATCCTCAGTATCAGTCTGCAGGACAATGTCCACACATCCTCAGTATCAGTCTGCAGGACAATGTCCACACGTCCTCAGTATCAGCCTGCAGGACAACGTCCACACGTCCTCAGGACAACGTCCACACATCCTCAGTATCAGTCTGCAGGACAACGTCCACACGTCCTCAGGACAACGTCCACACATCCTCAGTATCAGTCTGCAGGACAACGTCCACACGTCCTCAGTATCAGTCTGCAGGACAACGTCCACACGTCCTCAGTATCAGTCTGCAGGACAACGTCCACACGTCCTCAGGATCAGTCTGCAGGACAATGTCCACATGTCCTCAGTATCAGTCTGCAGGACAACATCCACATGTCCTCAGGACAACGTCCACACATCCTCAGTACCAGTCTGCAGGACAACCAAATCACAACCTAATCAGAACCATCACAGAGAGCAGGTGTTGGTGTCACGGTCAGATTTTATGTATCTGTGTTGCTTCATGTTTACGTCATGGTGACCACATGTGAATAGATGCAGTTTTGTTATTTGTACACAAGGTCGTGCAACAGAGCAGAGATACACAGGTACTACAGGTGATGAGCAGCAGGTGATGGGCCCCAAGGCTGTGGTTTGCTTACATCACACATGCGTGGCGTCACTGGTTTCGCCGGCACTTCGGTCCGGTAAAACACAGCTTTTAATCCAGTTTCTCGCATTTTTTTTCTTAACGAACCACTTGCTCCCAGCCTTTATTGTATGTACTTTTTAACATGGACTAAGGTTTTAAGCCATCGGGCCTGTGGTTGTCACGGATTATAGGCTACTGAAGAAGTGAACGTGGAAGTCACCAGCCGAACGGCATCAGCGAGGCGCCAACTTTTCTTTCAACTGTGGGGGACCTACAACTCACCATCTGAAGCGGACTGCACGTTTTAAAATTGGGGAAGGTCCCCTTGGACATTTTGGCCAAAAGAACGAGGGTAAATTTTAACTCACCTCCGTGTGTTGGTACTGTGTCCTGGGGGACGGATTTCCAGCACAGGCCGCAGGTAAGTTGGCGGTGTGTTAGTCCTGCTTCCCAACCCTGTCAAAACTGAGGGAGAGTATCTCCGGACTGCAGGCCGACTTCAAGGAGAGGGACATGATCCTCCTGGATTTCACCACCGTCGCCACGACCCAGACGAAACATATTGCTCACCTGACGCCATCCAGCGCTGGTGACCGGAGCATGACGGCCATGAACAACACCACCCTGCCGTGGACCGGCTCCATCACCACCGGAACGACACCAGCACTAGCCGAGTCCCGCTGGCACCGCCAGGGAGCCAAGCCCAAAACACCGGCACCCTCCACCTCCTGCCTTCGCCCGCGGAGCCCCAGCGCTTCATCAGGGAGGATGGAGAAGTAGCCCCAATGAGCTCAACTCCACTCAAGCCGAGGGAGCCCTGGTTGGTGGTGGCCAGGGGTTCTGGGGCTCGTCCATCTCCTCTGCCTCCGGAGCTGCCGCTGGATAACAGGTATGACATCCTAAGCCTGCAGGACTTCCCTCCCGGGGATGCTACGTCCAGCTGTCCTGCGGAACCTATACATCCAGCTGGCCATGGCTCTCACCAGTCCAGGTGTTGCCGTCCACTCGTCCAGCCTGACCCCTCCCCTCCATCCTGGTCAGGAGAAACCACGGCCTGGCGCCACAAACCTCAGGCTCCATCCCGTCATCACCGTACCTCCAGGCGGTCGGAGGCGCGCACTCGGGAGCAGCGCACCCCCTCTGTGCTGGTGATTGGGACCTCCATGGTCAGGCACGTGGAAGTGCACAACGGCCGCACCTTCTGCCACCCTGGTGCCCGTGTTAGTGCAGTTGCATCCTCCACCCTCCAGCTGACTGCACGGCACAGCTCGGCCTCCACGCTGGTCCTGGAGGCCGGTATCAACGACATCAGGAACCAGCAGTCAGAGGTCCTCAAGCAGGACTTCATCTCCCTGGTGGACCGCCTGCTGGACACAGGGAAGTGGCTAATTATTTCCGGCCCGCTCCCCCAACCTCGTTATGGTGACGTCACCTCGCCTTCGCCAGCTGTACCTGTGGCTGAAAGGATACTGTTTGGCCAAAAGTATCCCTTTAGTGGACAATTTTATAGCTTTTTAAATAGACCCCACCTTTTTAAACGGGATGGTCTCCACCCAAACCAGGAGGGATCACAGCTTTTATCAGTTAACATTGACCTGACCGTCCGATGCTGCACTTCAGCCACCTCCTGACTCACTGTTCACACGCGCAGACCCTCCACCCCTCACCCACCTCCACCCTCCTCCACCCTCCTCCATTACACGTTGCACCACACACACTTCTCCCTCAGTAGCACCTTCTCTGCAACCGGAAACACAGGACATTCACACCATAAAGACCACCACTACACACAGAAAGTTGAAACCCAGGAATGTTTTTAGACCTAACCGTGTTTTTAACATCCTTTTGAAACGTCATGATGAGTGCACATTTTATCATATATGATTTAATTGTAGACAATAACCTAGACAGTATTCTCCTTACAGAGACATGGCTTGGCACCGACACACCTGTTGCTCTCACTGAGGCTTCCCCACCAAATTTTAACATTTTATATTCTATTAGGAGAGGTAAAAGAGGAGGCGGACCTGCATCAGTAACAAAAACCACAATGTCCTCAAATGAATTTTCTTTTAGCAGCTACACATCATTTGAGCAATCAGGAAATCAAACAACTGAAAAGATAGTGCAGTGTGCTGAGAGGAGATGGATATTTCCACTACGAAATATTACGTCAACATCTCAAAACCTACAATAACGCAGTCAAACAGGCAAGAATTTCCCACTTCAAAAAAATAATTTGATAATAAAATAATCCCAAATTCCTCTTCTCCACAATTGATATTTTAACAAACAGTAATTTTAACAGATTGCCCAAGACAACAACCAATGCCCTCTGTGAGGACTTTGCAGACCACTTCAGAAGTAAAATCAATGATATAAGATCCAGTCTATTATCTCAACAGATTTTAACTGTCGACACACCTGGATCATTGCTTTTACCTGAGGAAACACTGGCGAGTTTTGCCCTGGTTGATGCGAGGGCACTTGGTCGAGTTTTCTCCCAAGTAAAGCCCACAACCTGCCTTTTAGACCCAATTCCCACACCATTTTTTAAAACATTTTATGGATTCTTTGAGGAACAGCTACTGTACATGGTGAATTGCTCTCTTCAGACAGGTGTCTTCCTGACCTCCTTGAAAACAGGTGGTGAGGCACCTTCTGAAGAACAACAATTTAGACCCCAACATTCTTAATAATTATCGGCCTGTATCCAACTTACCATTTTTAAGCAAAGTTTTAGAAAAACTGTTTTTTACCCAAGTAAATGATCTTTTAAATACAAATAACACTTAAGAGAAGTATCAGTCTGGTTTTAGGATGAACCACAGTACAGAGACAGCCCTTTTAAAGAATTTAAATGACATCAGGTGCAATTTAGATAACCATAAACTCACAGTCTTGGTTTTATTGGATCTTGATACAGTAGATCACCACATTTTATTAAATAGACTGAGGCACCTGGTTGGCCTCTCTGGTACTGTTTTTAACTGGTTCGTCTCTTACCTTACTGATCGACACTTCTTTGTAAGTATGGATACATGTTCCTCAGGAACCCATGAGATAAAGTGTGGGGTCCCCCAGGGGTCAATTTTAGGTCAAACTCTTTTTAATCTCTACATGCTTCCTCTGGGGGACGTCATCAGGAGACACGGCATCAGCTTCCATAGTTATGCTGATGATACACAGCTGTACATCGCCGTGTCTCCTAATGACACAGGGCCAGTTGATGCCCTTTTTAACTGCATTTTAGACATAAAGTCATGGATGGCAGTGAATTTCCTGCAGCTCAACCAGGACAAAACAGAGGTTTTAGTCACTGGTTCTGAAGGCCAGAGAGAGAAACTTTTACCAAAACTACAGGATTTTAAACCAACACAATCTGTAAAAAATCTGGCAGTGATTTTTGACTCTGAGCTCTGTTTTATTCCACATATTAAAAACATAACAAAGGTAGGTTTCTGCCACCTTAAGAATATAGCCAGAGTCCGCCCGTTTCTCTCTCAGGCCAGCACGGAGGTGCTGATGCATGCTTTTATCTCCTGCAGGTTAGATTATTGTAATGCCCTGCTCTCTGATCTTCCCAAAAAATAGTATCTCAAAACTACAATTACTACAGAATTCAGCTGCACGAGTGCTGACGAGGACCAGAGGGCGGGAGCACATTACACCAGTGTTAAAAACGCTGCATTGGCTCCCTGTGCGCTTCAGGATCGATTTTAAGGTTCTTTTATTAGTTTTTTAATGTCTTAACGGTCTTGGGCCTTCTTATTTATCTGACGTGCTTTTACTATATCAACCCTCACGGACCCTGAGGTCCTCCAGCACGGCCTTTTAACCATACCACAAGTTAGGACTAAAACACACAGGGAGGCGCCATTTAGTTATTATGGCCCCCGATTGTGGAACAGCCTGCCGGAGAACATCAGAGCTGCAGAGACTGTTGATGTTTTTAAAAAGAGGCTCAAGACTCATCTTTTTTTATCAGGCTCTCAACTGATCTCTTTATTTATCTATTTATCTGTCTCTGTTTTAAATGATTCTTACCTAGCTATTAACTTAATTTTATGAGCTAAATAGCTTTTTGTTTATTTGGTTCATTTTATACCTTTTATCCTATCCTACTGTTTTAGTCCCTCAGTTTTTAGCTCCAGTGTTTCCTCATGGGGGCCTACCATGGTTCCTCGTCTACTGATGGGGGTGCCGTCTCGTGGACAGCTCTGACTTGGGTGGCTGTAGGGCACTGCACCTCGGTGTGGAGCCTCCTGTCTGCCCGGGTCGGGGTGGTCTCTACGGCGGTGCTCCCTGTGGCCGTGGACCGTTCCTTGCCTCAGGTCTCGGTGCTCGGCCATGTCTCTTTAGTGATAGCTAGTGTGTGTGTGTGTGTGTGCGTATGTGTATATTTATGTATCTCTATGTGGGGTGGGAGGGTTGGGTTTTCTCTTTTCTTTTTTGTTTTCTGTTTTGGTTCTTTGTTGTTTTTAACCTCTGTGAGGCACTTTGTGTTACTGTTGTATGAAATGTGCCATTTAAATAAAGTTGATTTGATTTGATGAGCAGTAGGTGTGCGACGGTGGAGGCAAAAGCTTTTTTGAGAGTGCGGCAGCAGGAAGCGTGTGTAGAGTGGAAACTACAACTGATGAACAGAAACTGGACTCTGACCTGAGGTGGACTCTGACCTCAGGTGGACTGACCTGTTGGGTATAACCAACCTGAGATGAATCATGCAGGATGTTTTACCTGTGTGAAGGTGAACACATGAACATAAATGAGTCACTGCACTGAAACAAACCTGATGAACAGGGACCTGTATCACGAAGCGAGATCAACCTTTCCTGGGTTACCCAGACCTATCCTGTGTTGACTAGCCCTAACAATGGCAATCAGGATAATCGGTATCACGACGCTGGATATCAACTCGGTAACTCAACCCAGGGTTGCTTTATCAAGAGCTGTGAACGCGCACGCAGCGGACAAATCACAATCATGAGAGAAGCGCAGCGTCACTGAGCGTCACTGGGCGTCCTCACAGAGCGCCGTATGTGACGGAAAAAAAAAGTATTTCTCATGTGAGAGAAATACATGTGATCCTTTTTATAGGATCAGATTCAACCCTGAACTTACCCTGCTCCGGAGCAGGATAGCCGTTCAGAGTAAGTTACCATGGTGATCTACCCCGATAAGAACTGAACCGGCTTCGTGAGACTGAAAACCCAGGGTTAACCCTGAAGTTACCTCGCTAAGACATTAATCCTGCTTCGTGATACAGGCCCCTGGTCAATGTTTATTGTTGTTGTCCAGAACACCCATTTTAAAACTTTTCCCTGTTCAGCACTCAGAGGGTTTATATGTAAGGTTTCTACTACACAGTCTATAACGATCCATCAATCTGAACAATAAATCGATTCAATGGTCAATGATCCAATATCATCGATGCAAAGTGGAAACATGGATCCATGTCATCATCTTTAGGTTGTGTAAACATTAGTTGTGTTTTGGCTGATAGTTTAAATGACAGCAGTGTTTTGGGGCCTGAAAATGCAATGAACACTGTCTCACCAGAGCCGAAGATCTGTGGTCTCACTCCAATACTGTCAGTCTGCATGCGGCTCCTGTTTCCACCTATGTGACGCAGACCGGCGGACAGACACATTGGGATCTACTCACCTCACACTGCGCAGCAGCCTGACACAGAGGAGACAATGGAGACTGGAACACACCTGCAGGTGTCCTCTTCACCTGATCACTGTCTGTGCACCACACACACAGGTCCGACCAGAACAACTCCCCACAACATCAGCTCCATCTGATGATGTCATTACAGGAGATGAGGGACGTGACGTGCTTATAATTCAATTCAATTCAATTCAATTTTATTTATAAAGCCCAATATCACAAATCACAATTTGCCTCACAGGGCTTTACAGCATACGACATCCCTCTGTCCTTAAGACCCTCACAGCGGATAAGGAAAAACTCCCCAAAAAAAACCCTTTAACGGGGAAAAAAAACGGTAGAAACCTCAGGAAGAGCAACTGAGGAGGGATCCCTCTTCCAGGACGGACAGACGTGCAATAGATGTCGTACAGAACAGATCAGCATAATAAATTAACAGTAATCCATATGACACAATGAGAGAGAGAGAGAGAGAGAGAGAGAGAGAGAGAGAGAGAGAGAGAGAGAGAGAGAGAGAGAGATGCAGGTAATGACAGTAGTTTACAACAACAAGTTATAGTTCTGGCTACTGTGGTACAATATGTTGAAAGTATGTATTAATATCTGACAGTATACATGTGTGACAGTAGAAGTATGACTAATGACTAATGATGGCAGCAGCAGCAGGAGGCATCTGGCAGGACCACGGCATCAGCACAGCCACACACGTCACGCTGTCCAGGCACCGCTGTGATATGAGTTAATCTGAGAGACAGTGGAGCACAAAGGCTCCGGAGAAGAAGCCGAGTTAGTGACATCCAGAATGGCCGAGTTAGCAAGATGCAGTAATAGAATAAGAGAGAGAGAGAGAGAGAAAGAGAAAGAGAAAGAGAAAGAGAAAGAGAGAGAGAGAGAGAAGGTGCCCGGTGTATTATAGGGGGGTCCTCCGGCAGACTAGGCCTAAGTCAGCCTAACTAGGGGCTGGTACAGGGCAAGCCTGGGCCAGCCCTAACTATAAGCTTTATCAAAGAGGAAAGTCTTAAGTCTAGTCTTAAATGTGGAGACGGTGTCTGCCTCCCGGACCGTAACAGGAAGATGATTCCACAGGAGAGGAGCCTGATAGCTGAAGGCTCTGGCTCCTGATCTACTTTTGGAGACTTTAGGGACCACGAGTAACCCTGCGTTCTCAGAGCGCAGTGTTCTGGTGGGATAATATGGCACTATGAGCTCTCTAAGATATGACGGAGCTTGGCCATTTAGAGCTTTATAAGTTAACAGTAGGATCTTAAATTCAATTCTGGATTTTACAGGGAGCCAGTGCAGAGAAGCTAAAACAGGAGAAATATGATCTCGTTTCTTAGTTCCTGTTAGTACACGTGCTGCTGCATTCTGAATTAGCTGGAGAGTTTTTAAGGACTTACTGGAGCTACCTGATAATAGAGAGTTACAGTAGTCCAGCCTAGAGGTAACAAAGGCGTGGACCAATTTTTCTGCATCTTTTCGGGTCAGGATAGGCCTAATTTTTGCAATATTACGCAGATGAAAAAATGCAGTCCGTGAGGTTTGTTTTAAATGAGAATCATCATAAGTGATGATGAGAGGAGACGTGTCTGAGCAGTTTATGGTGTGAAATGATGTAATGTCACGACGTGCTGACACTGCTGTGTAGATTCAGTCATGATAAAGTCTCCAGACCCCAGATCGGTCTGTCCTCCAGATGACAGGTCAGTATGTTGTCAGTCAGTTCCGCCTGGTGCAGAGGGCCCTGGGTTCTTCCTGGTGTAGTGGGCCCTGGGTTCCTCCTAGTGTGGTGGGATTCGGGTTCCTCCTGGTGCAGCTGCAGGTTCCTCTTGGTGTGGTGGGCCCTGGGTTACTCCTGGTGTGGTGGGCCCTGGGTTCCTCCTGGTGCAGCGGGCCCTGGGTTCCCCTGACCAGCTGAGCACCTTTGGGACATTATGTATCAGTGCACCCACCACAGACGGATTGATTTTGGGTGTGATTCTAGATCCAGTCGTCAGTGGGTTGATGGTTTTGGATCCAATCATCAGTGGGTCGATGGTTTTGGATACAGTCGTCAGCGGGTCGATGGTTTTGGATCCAGTCGTCAGTGGGTCGATGGTTTTGGATACAGTCGTCAGTGGGTCGATGGTTTTGGATCCAGTCGTCAGTGGATCGATGGTCTTGGATACAGTCATAAGTGGGTCGATGGTTTTGGATACAGTTATCAGTGGGTAGATGGTTTTGGATCCAGTCGTAAGTGGGTCTAAGGTTTTGGATACAGTTATCAGTGGGTCGATAGTTTTGGATAAAGTTGTCAGTGGGTAAACAGTTTTGGATACAGTCATCAGTGGGTCGATGGTTTTGGATAAGTCGTCAGTGGGTTGATTGTTTTGGATAAGTTGTCAGTGGGTCGATGGTTTTGGATCCAATCGTCAGTGGATCGATGGTTTTGGATACAGTCGTCAGTGGGTCGATGGTTTTGGATACAGATGTCAGTGGATCGATGGTTTTGGATACAGTCGTCAGTGGGTCGATGGTTTTGTATACAGTCGTCAGTGGATCGATGGTCTTGGATACAGTCGTAAGTGGGTCGATGGTTTTGGATACAGTCGTCAGTGGTTCGATGGTTTTGGATAAGTCGTCAGTGGGTTGATTGTTTTGGATAAGTCGTCAGTCGGTCGATGGTTTTGGATCCAATCGTCAGTGGATCGATGGTTTTGGATACAGTCGTCAGTGGGTCGATGGTTTTGGATACAGTCGTCAGTGGATCGATGGTTTTGGATACAGTGGTCAGTGGGTCAATCGTTTTGGATCCAGTCGTCAGTGGAACGATGGTTTTGGATACAGTCATCAATGGGTCGATGGTTTTGGATAAGTCGTCAGTGGGTCGATGGTTTTGGATCCAATCGTCAGTGGGTCAATGGTTTTGGATACAGTCGTCAGTGGATTGATGGTTTTGGATACAGTCATCAGTGGATTGATGGTTTTGGATACAGTCGTCAGTGGATCGATGGTCTTGGATACAGTCATCAGTGGAACAATGGTTCTGGATACAGTCATCAGTGGGTCGATGGTTTTGGATACAGTCGTCAGTGGGTCGATGGTTTTGGATCCAATCTTCAGTGGATCGATGGTTTTGGATACAGTCGTCAATGGGTCGATGGTTCTGGATACAGTCGTCAGTGGGTCGATGGTTTTGGATCCAGTCGTCAGTGGGTCGATGGTTTTGGATCCAATCATCAGTGGGTCGATGGTTGTGGATACAGTTGTCAGTGGGTCGATGGTTTTGGAACAGTCGTCAGTGGGTCGATGGTTTTGGATACAGTCGTCAGTGGGTCGATGGTCTTGGATAAGTCGTCAGTGGGTCGATGGTTTTGGATCCAGTCGTCAGTGGGTCGATGCTTTTGGATAAGTCGTCAGTGGGTCGATGGTTTTGGATCCAGTTGTCAGCGGGTCGATGGTTTTGGATACAGTCGTCAGTGGGTCGATGGTTTCGGATACAGTCGTCAGTGGGTCAATGTTTTGGATACAGTCGTCAGTGGGTCGATGGTTTTGGATCCAATCGTCAGTGGATCGATGGTTTTGGATACAGTCGTCAGTGGGTCAATGGTTTTGGATACAGTCGTCAGTGGGTCAATGTTTTGGATACAGTCGTCAGTGGGTCGATGGTTTTGGATCCAATCGTCAGTGGATCGATGGTTTTGGATACAGTCGTCAGTGGGTCGATGGTTTTGGATACAGTCGTCAGTGGGTCGATGGTTCTGGATACAGTTGTCAGTGGATTGATGGTTTTGGATACAGTCGTCAGTGGGTCGATGGTTTTGGATACAGTCGTTAGTGGATCAATGGTTTTGGATACAGTCATCAGTGGAACGATTGTTCTGGATACAGTTGTCAGTGGGTCGATGGTTTTGGATACAGTCGTCAGTGGGTCGATGGTTTTGGATCCAATCGTCAGTGGGTCGATGGTTTTGGATCCAATCGTCAGTGGATCGATGGTTTTGGATAAGTCGTCAGTGGTCGATGGTTTTGGATACAGTCGTCAGTGGGTCGATGGTCTTGGATACAGTTGTCAGTGGGTTGATGGTCTTCGATAAGTCGTCAGTGGATCGTTGGTTTTGGATCCAGTCGTCAGTAGGGCGATGGTTTTGGATACAGTTGTCAGTGGGTCGATGGTTTTGGATAAG
This sequence comes from Epinephelus malabaricus, assembly GCA_037127435.1. NCBI lineage: Eukaryota > Metazoa > Chordata > Actinopteri > Perciformes > Serranidae > Epinephelus > Epinephelus malabaricus. The sequence continues at coordinate 47,804,873 of JANUFT010000006.1, read as the reverse complement.
TCGTCAGTGGGTCGATGGTTTTGGATACAGTCGTCAGTGGATCGATGGTTTTGGATACAGTCGTCAGTGGGTCGATGGTTTTGGATCCAATCGTCAGTGGATCGATGGTTTTGGATACAGTCGTCAGTGGGTCGATGGTTTTGGATACAGTCGTCAGTGGATCGATGGTTTCGGATACAGTCGTAAATGGGTCGATGGTTTTGGACAAAGTTGTCAGTGGATCGATGGTTTTGGATACAGTCGTCAGTGGGTTGATGGTTTTGGACAAAGTTGTCAGTGGATCGATGGTTTTGGATACAGTCGTCAGTGAGTCAGTGGTTTTGGATAAAGTTGTCAGTGGGTCAACAGTTTTGGATACAGTCGTCAGTGGGTTGATGGTTTTGGATACAGTCGTCAGTGGGTCGATGGTTTTGGATACAGTCGTCAGTGGGTCGATGGTTTTGGATCCAATCGTCAGTGGATTGATGGTTTTGGATACAGTCGTCAGTGAGTCAGTGGTTTTGGATAAAGTTGTCAGTGGGTTGACAGTTTTGGATTAAATCGTCAGTGGGTTGATGGTTTTGGATACAGTCGTCAGTGGGTCGATGTTTTGGATACAGTCATCAGTGGGTCGATGGTTTTGGATCCAGTCGTCAGTGGGTCGATGGTTTTGGATCCAATCGTCAGTGGATCGATGGTTTTGGTTGTTACATCATTTTGTTCTCACTAAACATTTCATCAGGATCTGATGTGAGATTAAAGTTCTTTTCAGCAGCGAATAAACATGAAATAAATGTTGGTGTTTAAATGTTCATGTCTGTTTTTTTTCTGTTTCAATAAAGTTTCATTCAGATTGTAACAAACATGTCAGGCTGGACTGTGTTTACTTATTATTTATCAGTCTGGCAGTGGTGGTCATGATGAGTTTGACTGTGTGTGGTGGATAAATTGGATCACACAGCAGCTGAAGGTCACAGTCTCAATGTGTAACGTGTCGAAGCTCCAACCTCCAGGAGGAAGTTGGACCGAGCAGCATTAATGGGGAGCTACATCAACACGGACGCTGCAGGAGGAAACACTGCAGCCATGCTGTCAGCAGGTGAAGGTGACACCTGATAACACACACACACACACACACACACACACCTGTCCACAACGCTGTGAAGCATCACAGACAGATTCTACTCTCCTACAGCTTCTCTCACAGCATAACTTCCTGTCACTGGAATCATGATGGAGGATGACATCACCAGAGCTGTCCAATCAGTGGGTGACGTGTTGTTGGATCTAACATGTATCTGCTGACATGGATTATCAGTACTGATGACCAACACTCACAGAGACAGATAAGTAAGTTCAAATGAGGTAGTTTCAGACTGAACTTAACCTACAACACAGACCTTTGTTTACATGTTTACATGCAGAGTTTTTCTATAAGTAACAAACATGATGCCGACTCATATCAATTCTCAGTCACTGCTTTACCTGTTCACCTGTTCTACCTGTTCACATGTTCTACCTGTTCACATGTTCACCTGTCCCTTCAATTCAATTTCAATTCAATTCAATTTTATTTATAAAGCCCAATATCACAAATCACAATTTGCCTCACAGGGCTTTACAGCATACGACATCCCTCTGTCCTTAAGACCCTCACAGCGGATAAGGAAAAACTCCCCAAAAAAAAACCCTTTAACGGGGAAAAAAAAACGGTAGAAACCTCAGGAAGAGCAACTGAGGAGGGATCCCTCTTCCAGGACGGACAGACGTGCAATAGATGTCGTACAGAACAGATCAGCATAATAAATTAACAGTAATCCATATGACACAATGAGAGAGAGAGAGAGAGAGAGAGAGAGAGAGAGAGAGAGAGAGAGAGAGAGAGAGATGCAGGTAATGACAGTAGTTTACAACAACAAGTTATAGTTCTGGCTACTGTGGTACAATATGTTGAAAGTATGTATTAATATCTGACAGTATACATGTGTGACAATAGTCATATGTGTATAATAACAGTAGAAGTATGACTAATGACTAATGATGGCAGCAGCAGCAGGAGGCATCTGGCAGGACCACGGCATCAGCACAGCCACACACGTCACGCTGTCCAGGCACCGCTGTGATATGAGTTAATCTGAGAGACAGTGGAGCACAAAGGCTCCGGAGAAGAAGCCGAGTTAGTGACATCCAGAATGGCCGAGTTAGCAAGATGTAATAGAATATGAGAGAGAGTGAGAGAGAGTGAGAGAGAGAGAGAGAGAGAGAGAAAGAAAGAGAGAGAGAGAGAGAGAGAGAGAGAGAGAGAGAGAGAGAGAGAGAGAGAGAGAAGGTGCCCGGTGTATTATAGGGGGGTCCTCCGGCAGACTAGGCCTAAGTCAGCCTAACTAAGGGCTGGTACAGGGCAAGCCTGAGCCAGCCCTAACTATAAGCTTTATCAAAGAGGAAAGTCTTAAGTCTAGTCTTAAATGTGGAGACGGTGTCTGCCTCCCGGACCGTAACAGGAAGATGATTCCACAGGAGAGGAGCCTGATAGCTGAAGGCTCTGGCTCCTGATCTACTTTTGGAGACTTTAGGGACCACGAGTAACCCTGCGTTCTCAGAGCGCAGTGTTCTGGTGGGATAATATGGCACTATGAGCTCTCTAAGATATGACGGAGCTTGACCATTTAGAGCTTTATAAGTTAACAGTAGGATCTTAAATTCAATTCTGGATTTTACAGGGAGCCAGTGCAGTCAGCAGTTAACAGCTGTGTCTGGAGGAGTTCTCACTCTGCTGTTTATTTCTGAGCATCAGTTCTGACACAGAGAGGAGAGCAAAGCCTTCTGGGAGAACAGCTGCTCGAGTTGATACAGAAATATTCAACAGAAGAAGAAACAAGATGAAGAAGCTCGGAGACTCAGAGACTCAGGGTTATGACATCATCACTTGTGTTTCATCTGCAGCTCAGATCGGTCCACAACACACACACACACACACACACACACACACACACACACAGACCAGAACAAAACACCCACACACCAACACACACTCATTAATAATCACACACACACACACACACTACTAATACACACCAACACACAGAACCTGAGTTACAGCTCCGCCACAGGAAGCTGAATCTGACATCATACACACATGTGATCATACCACAGAAAATGTTCTCACGGGTTCTGGCTCCACTGATGGACTACAACTACACAACATCTACACAACAGGTCTGATGAAGCGTCTGAGTGTTTACAGACAGTCTGTCATCTACAGCTGATGTCAGATCAGACGCCTTGTTCCTTCCACGTCAGTCTGTCTCAGCACCGCAGAATGTTCTGGATCAACTCGTCATGGTTCTGCACAAAGGAGGGACACAGATGTTGTGAGCGGGGCCTATACTACCTGTCCAGTCTGTTCACCTGTTCTACCCGTTCTACCTGTTCACCTGTTCTACCTGTCCTACCTGTTCACCTGTTCTACCTGTCCTACCTGTCCTACCTGTTCTACCTGTCCTACATGTTCACCTGTTCTACTTGTTCTACCTGTTCACCTGTTCTACCTGTCCTACCTGTTCACCTGTTCTACCTGTTCACCTGTTCTACATGTTCTACCTGTTCTACCTGTCCTACCTGTCCTACCTGTTCACCTGTTCTACCTGTTCTACCTGTCCTACCTGTTCACCTGTTCTACCTGTCCTACCTGTTCTACCTGTCCTACCTGTTCACCTATTCTACCTGTTCTACCTGTCCTACCTGTTCACCTGTTCTACCTGTCCTACCTGTTCACCTGTTCTACCTGTTCACCCGTTCACCTGTTCACCTGTCCTACCTGTACTACCTGTTCACCTGTCCTACCTGTCCTACCTGTTCACCTGTTCTACCTGTCCTACCTGTCCTACCTGTTCACCTGTCCTACCTGTACTACCTGTTCACCTGTTCACCTGTCCTACCTGTTCTACCTGTTCACCTGTTCTACCTGTCCTATCTGTCCTACCTGTTCACCTGTTCTACCTGTTCTACCTGTCCGACCTGTTCACCAGTTCTACCTGTCCTACCTGTTCTACCTGTTCTACCCGATCGCCTGTTCACCTGTTCTACCTGTTCACCGTGCTGCA
>JANUFT010000006.1:47575791-47795791 GCA_037127435.1 Epinephelus malabaricus | reverse complement strand
CACCAGTTTGCCTATAGAGCAAACCGGTCCACGGAGGACACCATCTCCACTGCCCACCACACTGCCCCAAGCCACCTGGAGCTCCCAAGCAGTTATGTCAGGATGTTGTTCCTGGATTACGCCTCCTTGCTGGCTGTTCTGTGGCAAGCAGGAACGCTCTGCAGAGGGAGACCAGAACTGCAGAAAAGATCATGGGTTGCCCTCTGCATCCTCTGGAGGTCATTGCCAGCTCTCAGTGCCTCAGCAGGGCAAAGAAAATATCAGAGGACCCCCACCACCCTGGACAGCCCCTGTTTAGCCTGCTGCCCTCAGGCAGGAGGTGCAGGGCCTGAAAATGCAGGACAAACAGACTCAGAGACAGTTTTTACCCATGGGCCACTAGGTCACTGAACACTGCAGACATGGGTTCACAGGTCAACAGCAACACGTAAATGACAGCCATATCCCACTCAACAAAGTGCCTTGTCACCTCATGCAATAACTTTCCTCATTCCATCATTCCACTGCACATCATGTGACTTTTCATGGAAGCTTCACGCAAGTTCTGGTCAGTATTGTTGTCATGTTTTGGCTTTCATGTATTATTTATTGTTTGTTTTACAGTATTGTTTAAAGTGTATATTGTTTTATACACTTTACTTGTACTTTTATTCTTCCTTGCACCATCACAATTTACATCACAGTTTTAATTTCCTCATACACATGTTGAATGATGAAAAAAAAGTTTTTTCTATTCTATTCTATAGTCACACCAGTCACACCAGGTACACCAGTGAAGTTTGTTTGAAATCAACACATGTATGACAGACCATGATCATAACCAGGTGACCTGATGATCTGTGTCTCACTGTGTGATACTACTGACAGGTGATCACCTTGTAACGGACAGACTGTGTGAACGATGGCGAACTGATGTCACAGTTCAAACTGTGTGCTGACATCACGTCCAGTCGTCGCTCTTCCTGTGATGCAATCAGCTCAGTGTGACTCCCTGGTGGACGGCAGCTCACACTGAGGGAGTTCACCTTTACAGCTCTCCGGCTGTCAGCCGTTGTCTGAACACTTCCATCACAGCGTCCTGACAGCTCACTGGTCCCCGCAGAGATCAGAGTAGAAGCATTTTTCGTTTGGATGCCTCAGTCAGGTGTTTGTGTTTAAATCTCAAAGGTGAAATAAAAACCAGGCAGACCTGCTGAGGTCAAACAAAAAGAGACGAGTGAGGCATGATGGGAAACTAATCCGTACTGCTCGTCTTCAGAGGGATTAAAAGATTCAGGCTGAACAGCAGCTTCCCAAATACTCATCAGGAAGCTGCTCCTCTGTAACGACCGTGTCTCAGGAAACACCTGCTCCCATCCATCAGTATCAATATTGATGATCTGGATCAACACATTCAGACCAGACACTCAGGGTGAGGTCATGATAAGAGGGCGGAGTCAGTGAAATCAGCCTGTTTTTAAACTCACATCAGAGACGCTCCGACCTCACATATGATTCATTAATCTCTCATCAGTATTACAGTCCTGCAGCCGTTAAAGCTGTGATGTCATTCACTGTGTTTCAGTGACTTCACTGGATGTTTGGAGACGGTGTAACAGTGTGACGTTCCTCAGCGCCATCAGCTGATGTCAATGACCTGAACGTTGTCACGCACGGGTTAAACACTGAGGAGCTCCAGGTGTGTTGTTACCTGTGACTGACGGCAACCGTCCTCAGCTGGGATGGAACAGCAAAAAATGTTCCCATGAATCACTGAGACACCAAAAGACTACTGAAAAATACTGAGGGTTTAGAAGTTATTTAATGAGCAGAGTCACACAGATCATCCTCAGTGTGGTGAGGAACGCCATGTTTTCATTTCATCCTCAGTGTGGTGAGCAACGCCACGTTTTCATCCCTAGTGTGGTGAGGAACGCCACGTTTTCATCTTCAGTGTGGTGAGGAACGCCACGTTTTCATCCCTAGTGTGGTGAGGAACGCCACGTTTTCATCTTCAGTGTGGTGAGGAACGCCACGTTTTCATCCTCAGTGTAACAGGATGTGAAGATTCACTAACTGTTCCTTTAAATGTTCGTCTCACTGCAGCAGTTGTTCAACAGAACTGAGACCACCAAACTCCATTCATATTTCCACAGATTTAACCAGCGTGGTTCAGACTTGTAATGATGATGTGTAAGCATCTCACACAGAGGAGCACCAACCAAACTCCATTCATGTTTGTGGGTGTTTCAGCAGGGGCTGTCTCTGTGACGGACAGCAAAGAACAGACGCAGACGGCGAGCTGAGTGTGTCTGACCTGATGAGACAGACGTGTTGTGTAAACATCAAACAGCAGCCAGTTTTCCTCTCCCTCTCTCCGAGGCTCTGAACAGATGTTGGCACTCCTTCAGAGAATCTCTGAAATCAACAACAACAACAAACGTACAGTGGCGGCAGGCCGAGTGGAGTTGCTTCAAACACACAATCAGGGAGAAGACATGTGGGCGTCTGATGCCTTGAGACTCTGTAAATGTGACATCACACTCATTCTCACATTCTGACTGGCTCAGTGATGTGACAGATGACAGGTCTCACCTTGCCCATCACAGCCCTCCTCTGTCACCGGTAGAACGACACTGTCAGCTCGCTGCGAGCGAACCAGGTCGAGGTTTGAAATGTAAACATCAGTAAAAATGTAGGAAACAACAGTGCAGCGATGACCTCACATCCTGTTGACCAAACACAGACAAAAAACGACTGCTGATGAATCCTGGACGGCGTCGTTCAGACAGGAGGGTGTTATAGAGACCTGAACCTGTAGAGTCCTGAACCTGTAGTGTCCTGGTCCTGTAGAGTCCCGGTCCTGTAGAGTCCTGGTCCTAAAGAGTCCTGGTCCTGTAAAGTCCCGGTCCTGTAGTATCCTGGTGTTATAGAGACCTAAACCTGTAGAGTCCTGAACCTGTAGTGTCCTGGCCCTGTAGAGTCCTGACCCTGTAGAATCCTGGTCCTGTAAAATCGGGGTCCTGTGGAGTCCTGGTCCTGTAGAGTCGTAGTGTTATAGAGTCCGGAACCTGTAGAGTCCTGAACCTGAAGAGTCCTGGTCCTAAAGAGTCCTGGTCCTGAAGAGTCCTGGCCCTGAAGAGTCCTGGTCCTGTAAAATCGGGGTCCTGTAGAGTCTCGGTCCTGTAGAGTCCTAGTGTTATAGAGTCCTGAACCTGTAGAGTCCTGGTCCTGTAGAGTCCTGGTCCTGTAGAGTCATAGTGTTATAGAGTCCGGAACCTGTAGAGTCCTGAACCTGAAGAGTCCTGGTCCTAAAGAGTCCTGGTCCTGAAGAGTCCTGGCCCTGAAGAGTCCTGGTCCTGTAAAATCGGGGTCCTGTAGAATCCTAGTGTTATAGAGTCCTGAACCTGTAGAGTCCTGAACCTGTAGTGTCCTTGTCCTAAAGAGTCCTGGTCCTACAGAGACCTGACCCTGTTGAGTCCTGGTCCTGTAAAGTCCTGATCCTGCAGAGTCCTGAACCCGTGGAGTCCTGGTCCTGTAGAGTCCTGGTACTGCGAAGTCCTGGTCTTATAGAGTCCTTATCCCAGAGTCCTGACCCTGTAGAGACCTGGTCCTGCACAGTGCTGGTACTGTAGAGACCTGGTGCTGTTTAGTCTTGATCCTGTAGAGGCCTAATCTTGTAGGATCAAGGGCCCTGTTTCAGAGATCAGGCCCAACAAAATCTGATCCTGATCCTGATCCTGATCCTGATCCTGATCTCCGGGTTGACTGAGCCTGAGCTGAGAAACAGAACAGCTGATCAGGATCAGTTCAATCAGCTGTGAGTATGTTCAGCCTGAGAGAGGTGCGTTCACAGTGAGCACCAACAGACATCATCAGTAGAGTGCAGATAACATGACTCTCAGAGACAGGAAGCAGAACTTGTTTCATCCCAACTGAAGACATGAAACAAATCTCTTGTGTCAGCTGCAGCTGAACATCGTGAGGTGTGATGGGAACAGACTGCAGAGTTAATAGGTAATGTGAGGTGATGTCATGTGATGAGGTCATGTGTCTAACATACAGAAACATGTTTCTATCTTAACAGTGTTCATATATTTGAATATAAGTTATTCAGCTGTAATGTGATGGAGCCCAAACACACTGGGCACAAACTCAACATCAAACACACAGATATTAAACAGACTGGTAAAAGTTTTGTTTCTACTGACTTCATTCTGTCAATATTAGGCTGAGGTTCATTTAACTGCTGTGAAATGACTTCATGTAATCTCCTTTATTCTCACATGGAGCTATTATGGGATGTTGAGTCCCATCAGTGAGCCAGTTACACCGCAGAGTCTTTGAATATATGAAAAGTATTCATGAATCACTGCATCATGTGTCCACGTAGATTCATTTCTCATCAACACTGACAAACCTGCAGTTCTTTTTTTAAACATTATTTTTGGGGCTTTTGTTGCCTTTAATGTCAGGACAGCATAACGTTATGGGGAGAGAGGGAACGACATGTAGCACAGGACAGCAGGCTGGGTTTGAACCCGCGGCCGCTGCGTCTGATCACGGGGCGTCCGCTCCATCCAGCCACCGATGCTCCGTGGTAATTACTTTAATAATGGATTGTGATTTATGTCCAGGGAAAACCACAACAAGGGTCCAAAGTCTTTTCAGAGCCAAAGACACTTTTCTTACGGGCCGACAAACCGCTGTCTCTCTGATGTGTTCAGTGTCTCTGATGTTATAAAGAAAAGAATCAAAGGACAATGCATAAAATGTGCTGTGATGATAATGTAAATCCAGGATGTGTAATATGTGATATATGTGGGTGGAACAGATTGTTAGATAAATGATAGAGTGTGAGGTCAAACAGTATCTTTCATATAGACACTCCTCCAGGGAGACATCCAAACAGGCTCTAATCACCTTCTCCTTACACAACAGCCTCTGAATACACTGGGCCTCAACCTCCACCACTTCATTCACTAAAGGACACGCCATGTTTCTACTTCCTGCTACACGCTCAGCCTCAGGCTTACATGAAGCAAACCTGTGACTCAGCAGGTTAAGGTGCGGACACACCAAACTGACATCAAAGAACTAGCGGTGATGAAAGCCAACTGTTGCGTCATCTACGTTGCCTCATGTCGCCCTGCGTCAGTTGCATTTGAACACACTACAAAGACTAGTAGCACGTACGTTCTGCGCCTGCGTGAGAGGAAATATTGCAAAAAGGGAAACCGGAAGTCCGAGGAATGCATGAGATAAACAAAGTAGCGGAGTGAGAGAGTGGTACATCCTGTCAGCCGAGGGGTTTCCTATCTGTGCAGCCGAGCACCGCAGCACCTCCACGGACTATCACATCCAGACAGTCCCCGTGTTTCCTTTCACTCAGCTGCCTGATAAACCCGCTGCTTCTTCCCACTTTAACCTGAATAACAAACCAGGGCTTGGTGCTCCAGTTGGATCCAAACGGAGAGCCGGGGCTAGCTCAGAGGCTAGCAGACGCTAACTGAGTCCGGCTCGGAAGTGGAGCCTGAGGAGGAAGCACCGGTTAGCCCCGGTTTGTTATTCAGGTTAAAGTGTGAAGAAGCAGCGGGTTTGTGGGGCAGCTGAGTGAAGTGGAGCCTGAGGAGGAAGCACCGATTAGCCCCGGTTTCACTACAGGCAGATTCACTCACTACAGGGGCGAGGAAATAAAACTTGAACAGCCAATCAGAGTGATCTGTCTCACCGACAAGCTCCGCCACCGATTCAACATGCTCAATCGGCCGAAAAGCCGCCAACACCGAACTGTTGACGGTGCGGGACACACTGCAAAAACTAGGGCGACAGACGCTCACCGACGGCCGACCGTCAGCTTGGTGTGTCAGGGCCTTTGGCTTCACGGAGTATGTTGCCATAGTAACTGACTCAGGGTTACACTGATCCTGCTCTCTGAGACAGGGTCCTGGTCCTGTACAGAGTCAGGTCTCTACGGGACCTGACTCTGTTTAGTCCTAGTCCTGTAGAGTAATGGTACTGTAGAGTCCTGAACCTGTTTAGTCCTGGTCCTGATCCTGGTCCAGCTATCTCTGGTGGATTGGCAGGGTCTGTAGTTCCCTGATTAAAAAGAGTCCTGGTCCTGTACAGTCCTGATCCTGTAGAGACCTGGTCATGTATAATCCTGATCCTGTGGAGACCTAGTCCTGGACCTGATCCTGGTCCTGGACCAGCCATCTCTGGTAGGTTAGCAGGGTCTGTGATTCTGTGATTAAAAAGAGTCCTGGTCCTGTACAGTCCTGATCCTGTAGAGACCTGGTCCTGGTCCTAGTCCTGGTCCTGGGCCAGCTATCTCTGGTAAATTAGCAGGATCTGCAATTATAAAGAGTCCTGGTCCTGTACAGTCCTGATCCTGTAGAGACCTGGTCTTGGTCCTGATCCTGGTCCCTGTCCTGGATCAGCTATCTCTGGTAAATTAGCAGGGTCTGTAGTTCTGCGATTAAAAAGAGTCCTGGTCCTGTACAGTCCTGATCCTGTAGAGACCTGGTCCTGTAGAGACCTGGGGCCTGTATTACGAAGCAGGATTAATGTCTCAGCGAGGTAACTTCAGGGTTAACCCTGAGTTTTTGGACTCACGAAGCCGGTTCAGTTCTTGTCGGTGTAGATCACCATGGTAACTTACTCTGAACGGCTATCCTGCTCCGGAGCAGGGTAAGTTCAGGGTTGAATCTGATCCTATAAAAAGCACCACCCACTGGCCAATCAGCTGTTGATGGCTGACAGAAATGCAGCCCAGTCATGACGGGAAGTTTAATTCATTTGATTGATTTTGATTTGAAAGTTTATTTTGAACATTAAAAAAGAAAAGAAAGCAACAACAACAGACAATGAAAAGATTGTTCAAAAAGGAGTGGAAAGAAGTGGAACTTTCATCCCACCCCTTCATAAGAAAGAAACTGATCATTTGCAGACACTTAATAGCACCATTAATTAGTGCCAACATTTTGTTTTGTTGGAGGAAATGCTCCCTGTTAAAGATAATGGGCCTAACTGACAGCTTTGCTGCTGGAAATGTGGAAAGTAGCCTATCATGTCTACACTTCATGGTGTTTGAGGGATTTTCCTTTTTGTTCTTTAAAGAGGGACACTAGGTATATTTTTGAGCAGCTGTTAATTTCTAACACAGCTCAATATCAGGATGATTTTATTCAGACTATCAATTTGGTGTTGATATGATTTAATTGTGGCGTCAGCTTTAAGCTTTATTGTAGCATATATAACGTTATGACAAAGAAGACCAATTTATCAGACGCAATAATGTTAGACGATAATTGTAATACACGCAATTCATCTGCGCAGCATTGATTTCATGGGATTCAAGGGTGTGATCAGTGTCAGATGTACAGGTACAGCTACTGTAGCTACTTGAACCAGTGATGAGTCATTTAACCTACACATCATTTTATTTGCTGCCTTGTGTTGTCTTGATTTTTCCCTCTCTCCTCCTCTATTTCTTCTTTCCTCACCCGTTTCTTTTTCTTCTCTATTATGTGATTTCATTGATGTTTTGACAGGGGAATTTCTTTGATAAGCTTTTAGTGGGTTGCTTGATAAAGCAACCCTGGGTTGAGTTACAGTGTTGATATCCAACATTGTGATATCGATTATCCTGATTGCCATTGTTAGGGTTAGTCAACCCAGGATAGATCTGGGTAACCCAGGAAAGGTTGATCTCGCTTCATGATACAGGCCCCAGGCCCTGATCCTGATCCTGATTCTGATCCTGATCCTGGTCCTGGTCCTGGTCCTGGTCCTGGACCAGCTGTCTCTGGTGGATTAGTAGGGTCCTGATTAAAGTGAAGCTGTGACTGGATTGCTGGACTGAAACTCAGCAGAGATAATCTCATCAACGCTCTTACTCTGAAAGCCTCCGACAGGAAGTGATGTGTTCTCTGGGTCGTTGGGGGACAAACAGGGTTTTATCAGAGACACGACAGAAGCAACAGACCGTCACACTGTGACATCAGCACCCTGACCACCAATCAACACTTCATCTGAACATCACATCACTTCCTGGATGGTTTCAAAGACTTTTCCAGGTTTTTCAAGACCATCCTGGAATCATCACAACTGTGAGCTGAGTTTTCCCACATTAACAGCTGAGCTTTACATGTTTCCTTAAAAAACAAACACCTGGGTGACATCATTAGTCAGAACCACACACTGTAAACAAACAAACAAATAAATAAACGTTGTTAAAACCTGATGACCAACTGGTCAGACTCATCGGGACCTGATCCAGTTTTCTTCGAGTGTTTTTTTTTCTGGACAGAGTGATTTTTCTCTGTTGTCAGGACGTCGTCACATTTGTTCAGAATCTGTTATTTTCTCTGCGGGTCAGATTTAAATCCTGTTTTTATTTATTTATTTATTGAATCTCTATATTGATCAGGTTATTAACTTCTGATTATTATCAGCTGTTTTATCTGCTCCTGATGGGATCAATAAAGTTTGAATCTGAAAACAGAAATTAGATTTGGATTTTCAAATTTCCGACGGCCCATGAACACTTCATGTGAAGAACACTTCCCTCAGAAACAAACAAACAAACAAACAACAACAACAAGAAATCTGAGTTTAAAAGCCACACCGCAGCCCCGCCCCCTCCTCTGACTAACACAGAACAGTCCCTACCACCCGACCTGAGCCCCGAGACCAGTTCTGAGCCCAGAGACCAGGTCTGAGCCCTGAGCCCGCCTGTGAGGAGACGAGAGCAGACAAAATGTCCTCTCTCTCTCTCTCTCTCTCTCTCTCTCTCTCTCTCTCTCTCTCTCAGACACACACACACACACACACACACACACACCGGGTTTTTGCTTTCAGTTTTTAACCAGTTTCAGGTTTATGATTAAATATTTTTTTATTCTTACACCTCATCATATTATTATTTTATATTAAATATATTATATTATATTACTTTAGATTATTATCATGTTTTATTTTATTCTGTATAATTTTTTTGTTTGTTTTTTTAATATGTTTTCAGCTCGCTCAGGACTCGGGGGGAGATACGAGGTTTCCATGTTACTGTGACCTAATTGTTAAGTTTAAATCTCAGTCGATTTATTTCCTCGTAAGTCTGTTGCTTTAATCTCACACTGAAAACACTCAGCTTCAAACAAACAAACAAACAAACAAACAAACAGCTCTCAGCTCAGCCTCGTGCAGACACCGGCCGCTGTCACGGAGCCGCTCGGTGTCGGTAACCCGTACCCATAGAGCGGAGCTCCGCTGAGACGGTACCGAACCCCCTCCAGACATCAAACAGGTCAAGGTCAAACCACAAAGACCCCCCCACCTCCCCCAGACCCGGAGCGGCACCGGGAGCGCACGCGCCACCCCGGGTCCAGGTGTCATACCTGCGTGCGGAGCGGCTCTCCGTGCTCGATGACGCTGAGGAACGGGATCTCCAGGAAGGAGGCCATGAAGTCCACCTGTAGCAACTCCTCGCGGCTCTGCGGGAAGGCGAGCACGGCGGAAACTCCCTGCACCACCACGCCCTGACACACGCACCGGAACAGGGACTCCGGGTCCGCCGCGACCGGCTGCCGGGAAACCAGCTCCAGGCTCAAGTTATAGGGCAGGAAGTTGTCCCGCTCCCGGTCCCGCTCCGGGTCCGGGTCCGGGTCCCGATCCCGACTCAGCGCGGCCGCCGCACGGCTCAGCGCCGCCTGGACCTGAATGCGAGCAGCCCGCTGCGCCGGCAGGAGCGCACCGACGCGCACCGTGTGTCCGATCTGAGCCAGGAGGTGGCACGGCTGCGGGTGGAGGAGGCACGGCGGCACGAGGAGGAGCTGCAGGAGGAGGAAGACTCGGAGAGTCCGGGACCAGGAGGAAGAGTAGGAGGAGGAGGTGAAAGACATCCTGCCGCGCGCTCAGCATCGCTCTGCCGCTCCTCCGGTTTACTCCTTCTGCTCCACCGAAACACCGAGAGGCTGCTGCTGCTGCTGCTGCTGTTGGAGACAGGAGACTGCTGCTGCTCCTCCTCCTCCTCCTCCTGCTGCTGGGGGGGGGGGGGGGCTCCCAAAAACAGGAGATCCTGATAGGGGACTGAGAGGGGAAAAAAGGTATGAGGGGGCGAGAGGGGAGGAAAGGAGATGTACAAGGAAATGGAGGAAGGAGATAATGGAGAAGATGAGGAGGAGGAGGAGGAGGAATAGAAGAGGTAATAAAAAGTGAAGGTCAAAGTAAAGAGGAGGTGCTACAGGAGGTAAAATAGGGAGGAGAAGATAAGAGTGAAGAGGAGGTGAAGGTGAGAAGGTGAGGAGAACAGTGGAAGCAAAAATGAGAGGAGAGAAGGTGGTGGAGGAGGAGAGGAGAGCAGAGGAGAGGAGAGGACAGAAGAGGAGAGGACACCGCAGGAGAGGAGAGGACAAGAGAGGAGAGGACAGGAGAGGAAAGGAGAGGAGGTGGAGGAGAGGACACGGAGGACATGGCAGGAGAGGAGAGGAGAGGAGAGGAGAGGAGGTGGAGGAGAGGAGACGACACGGCAGGAGAGGAGAGGATGCAGGAGGTGAAGATCTGATGAAGCATCCAGAGTAACAGAAAGAAAAAGAGGTGCTGAAGGAGAAGAAAGAGAGGAGGGGGAGAGGAGAACAGGAGGAGGCTCTGGGTGAATGGAGAGGAGAGGAGGATGAAGAGGAGGAAGTTGAAGATGAAGAGGAGGATGAAGAGGATAAAGATTTGAATGGATCAGATTTAAATTTGTTTATTGATGAGGTTTGTTGTTGTTTGTTGTTTACTTTGTGTCACGTGATCAAAATCAAACAGGATCTTTATGAATAAATAAAGTGAAGCTTTATTTTGTAGGAGCTTCTGGAAGATTCCTGAGACTTTCAGAATAAAAGCCTGTGATCAGATGATGTAACGATGTGTTTGCTGGTCATAATTGAAACAAACACAAATACTACAAACAGGAAGTATTTACACTACGTCATACTCACAAACAAACAAACAAACGAGTCAAAACGAGACAAGTCAAGATGATAGGAGACGAGACGATAAAAGATTTGACGACTCAAGATGATAGGAGACTTGACGATCCAAGATGATAGGAGACTTGACGATACAAGACTTAACAAGTCAAGACGATAGGAGACTTGACGAGTCAAGACGAGACGAGTCAAGATGATAGGAGACGGGACGATAAAAGATTTGACGACTCAAGATGATAGGAGACTTGACGATCCAAGATGATAGGAGACTTGACGATACAAGACTTAACAAGTCAAGACGATAGGAGACTTGACGAGTCAAGACGAGACGAGTCAAGATGATAGGAGACGGGACAATAAAAGATTTGACGACTCCAGATGATAGGAGACTTGACGAGACAAGATGATAGGAGACTTGACGATACAAGACTTAACAAGTCAAGACGATAGGAGACTTGATGAGTCAAGGCGAGACGAGTCAAGATGATAGGAGACAAGACGATAAAAGACTGGACGAGTCAAGACGAGACGAGTCAAGATGATAGGAGACTCGACAAGTCAAGACCTAATGAGTAACAAGACGATAGGAGACAAGATGAGACGAGACAAGAAGAGACTAGGGGACTGAAAAAAATTAGTACCGAAATACTACCACAGGAGTACCACTGGTTTCTCACACAAGTACCAAAGGAGTATCATAGAAATACTGCAAGGGGACAATAAAAATACTACAAGAGTACTTGAGGAATACTACAGGAGAACAACTACAGTATTAGAGTCGTTTATTTGAGAACAACAGAAATACTATGAGAGTACTACAGTGTGTGGTTGCAGAAGTACAGCTGTATTTGTGCAGTACTCTCTGTGTGTGGTTGCAGTAGTACAGCAGCATTTGTGCAGTGCTCTCAGTGTGTGGTTGCAGTAGTATTTGTGCGGTACTGTCAGTGTGTGGTTGCAGTAGTACAGACGTATTTGTACAGTACTCTCAGTGTGTAGTTGCAGTAGTATTTGTGCAGTACTCTCAGTGTGTGGTTGCAGTTGTATTTGTGCAGTACCCTCAGTGTGTGGTTGCAGTTGTATTTGTGCAGTACTTTCAGTGTGTGGTTGCAGTAGCACAGACGTATTTGTGCAGTACTCTCAGTGTGTGGTTGCAGTAGTATTTGTGCAGTACCCCCAGTGTGTGGTTGCAGTAGTACAGACATGTTTGTGCAGTACTCTCTGTGTGTGGTTGCAGTAGTATTTGTGCAGTACCCTCAGTGTAAGATTGCAGTAGTACAGAAGTATTTGTGCAGTACTCTCAGTGTGTGGTTGCAATAGTACAGAAGCATTTGTGCAGTACTCTCAGTGTGTGGTTGCAGTAGTATTTGTGCAGTACTCTCAGTGTGTGGTTGCAGTAGTACAGAAGCATTTCTGCAGTACTCTCTGTGTGTGGTTGCAGTAGAACAGAAGTATTTGTGCAGTACTCTCAGTGTGTGGTTGCAGTAGTACAGAAGTATTTGTGCAGTACTCTCAGTGTGTGGTTGCAGTAGTATTTGTGCAGTACTCTCAGTGTGTGGTTGCAGTAGTACAGAAGTATTTTTGCAGTACTCTCAGTGTGTGGTTGCAGTAGTATTTGTGCAGTACTCTCAGTGTGTGGTTGCAGTAGTACAGAAGTATTTGTGCAGTACTCTCAGTGTGTGGTTGCAGTAGTACAGAAGTATTTGTGCAGTACTCTCAGTGTGTGGTCGCAGTAGTATTTGTGCAGTACTCTCAGTGTGTGGTTGCAGTAGTACAGAAGAATTTGTGCAGTACTCTCAGTGTGTGGTTGCAGTAGTATTTGTGCAGTACTCTCAGTGTGTGGTTGCAGTAGTACAGAAGAATTTGTGCAGTACTCTCAGTGTATGGTTGCAGATGTATTTGTGCAGTACTCTCAGTGTGTGGTTGTAGTAGTACAGAAGAATTTGTGCAGTACTCTCAGTGTGTGCTTGCAGATGTATTTGTGCAGTACTCTCAGTGTGTGGTTGCAGTAGTACAGAAGAATTTGTGCAGTACTCTCAGTGTGTGGTTGCAGTAGTATTTGTGCAGTACTCTCAGTGTGTGGTTGCAGATGTATTTGTGCAGTACTCTCAGTGTGTGGTTGTAGTAGTACAGAAGAATTTGTGCAGTACTCTCAGTGTGTGGTTGCAGATGTATTTGTGCAGTACTCTCAGTGTGTGGTTGCAGATGTATTTGTGCAGTACTCTCAGTGTGTGGTTGCAGTAGTACAGAAGAATTTGTGCAGTACTCTGTGTGTGGTTGCAGTAGTACTTGTGCAGTACTTTCAGTGTGTGGTTGCAGTAGTATTTGTGCGGTACTGTCAGTGTGTGGTTGCAGTAGTATTTGTGCAGTACTTGCAGTGTGTGGTTGCAGTAGTATTTGTGTGGTACTTTCAGTGTGTGTTTGCAGTAGTATTTGTGCGGTACTGTCAGTGTGTGGTTGCAGTAGTACAGTAGCATTTGTGCAGTACTCTCAGTGTGTGGTTGCAGATGTATTTGTGCAGTACTCTCAGTGTGTGGTTGCAGTAGTACTTGTGCAGTACTCTCAGTGTGTGGTTGCAGTAGTACCGAGGTATTTGTGCAGTACGCTCAGTGTGTGGTTGCAATAGTATTTGTGCAGTACTCTCAGTGTGTGGTTGCAGTAGTATTTGTGCGGTACTGTCAATGTGTGGTTGCAGTAGTACAGAAGCATTTGTGCAGTACTCTCTGTGTGTGGTTGCAGTAGAACAGAAGTATTTGTGCAGTACTCTCAGTGTGTGGTTGCAGTAGTACAGAAGTATTTGTGCAGTACTCTCAGTGTGTGGTTGCAGTAGTATTTGTGCAGTACTCTCAGTGTGTGGTTGCAGTAGTACAGAAGTATTTGTGCAGTACTCTCAGTGTGTGGTTGCAGTAGTATTTGTGCAGTACTCTCAGTGTGTGGTTGCAGTACTACAGAAGCATTTGTGCAGTACTCTCAGTGTGTGGTTGCAGTAGTACAGAAGTATTTGTGCAGTACTCTCAGTGTGTGGTTGCAGTAGTACAGAAGTATTTGTGCAGTACTCTCAGTGTGTGGTCGCAGTAGTATTTGTGCAGTACTCTCAGTGTGTGGTTGCAGTAGTATTTGTGCAGTACTCTCAGTGTGTGGTTGCAGTAGTATTTGTGCAGTACTCTCAGTGTGTGGTTGCAGTAGTACAGAAGAATTTGTGCAGTACTCTCAGTGTGTGGTTGCAGTAGTATTTGTGCAGTACTCTCAGTGTGTGGTTGCAGTAGTACAGAAGAATTTGTGCAGTACTCTCAGTGTATGGTTGCAGATGTATTTGTGCAGTACTCTCAGTGTGTGGTTGTAGTAGTACAGAAGAATTTGTGCAGTACTCTCAGTGTGTGCTTGCAGATGTATTTGTGCAGTACTCTCAGTGTGTGGTTGCAGTAGTATTTGTGCAGTACTCTCAGTGTGTGGTTGCAGTAGTACAGAAGAATTTGTGCAGTACTCTCAGTGTGTGGTTGCAGTAGTATTTGTGCAGTACTCTCAGTGTGTGGTTGCAGATGTATTTGTGCAGTACTCTCAGTGTGTGGTTGCAGTAGTACAGAAGAATTTGTGCAGTACTCTCAGTGTGTGGTTGCAGTAGTACTTGTGCAGTACTTTCAGTGTGTGGTTGCAGTAGTATTTGTGCGGTACTGTCAGTGTGTGGTTGCAGTAGTATTTGTGCAGTACTTGCAGTGTGTGGTTGCAGTACTATTTGTGTGGTACTTTCAGTGTGTGTTTGCAGTAGTATTTGTGCGGTACTGTCAGTGTGTGGTTGCAGTAGTACAGTAGCATTTGTGCAGTACTCTCAGTGTGTGGTTGCAGTAGTACAGAAATATTTGTGCAGTACTCTCATTGTGTGGTTGCAGTAGTATTTGTGCAGTACTCTCAGTGTGTGGTTGCAGTAGTATTTGTACAGCACTCTCAGTGTGTGGTTGCAGTAGTACAGAAGTATTTGTGCAGTACTCTCAGTGTGTGGTTGCAGTAGTATTTGTGCAGTACACTCAGTGTGTGGTTGCAGTAGTACAGAAGTATTTCTGCAGTACTCTCAGTGTGTGGTTGCAGATGTATTTGTGCAGTACTCTCAGTGTGTGGTTGCAGTAGTACAGAAGAATTTGTGCAGTACTCTCAGTGTGTGGTTGCAGATGTATTTGTGCAGTACTCTCAGTGTGTGGTTGCAGTAGTACTTGTGCAGTACTCTCAGTGTGTGGTTGCAGTAGTACCGAGGTATTTGTGCAGTACGCTCAGTGTGTGGTTGCAATAGTATTTGTGCAGTACTCTCAGTGTGTGGTTGCAGTAGTATTTATGCGGTACTGTCAGTGTGTGGTTGCAGTAGTACAGTAGCATTCGTGCAGTACTCTCAGTGTGTGGTTGCAGTAGTACAGCATTATTCGTGAAGTACTCTCAGTGTGTGGTTGCAGTAGTACAGTAGCATTTGTGCAGTACTCTCAGTTTGTGGTTGCAGTAGTACAGAAATATTTGTGCAGTACTCTCATTGTGTGGTTGCAGTAGTATTTGTGCAGTACTCTCAGTGTGTGGTTGCAGTAGTATGTGTGCAGTACTGTCAGTGTGTGGTTGCAGTAGTATGTGTGCAGTACTCTCAGTGTGTGGTTGCAGTAGTATTTGTGCAGTACTCTCGGTGTGTGGTTGCAGTAGTACAGTAGCATTTGTGCAGTACTCTCGGTGTGTGGTTGCAGTAGTGCAGAAGTATTTGTGCAGTACTCTCAGTGTGTGGCTGCAGTAGTATTTGTGCAGTACTCTCAGTGTGTGGTTGCAGTAGTACAGCAGTATTTGTGCAGTACTCTCAGTGTGTGGTTGCAGTAGCATTTGTGCAGTACTCTCAATGTAAGGTTGCAGTAGTATTTGTGCAGTACCCTCAATGTAAGGTTGCAGTAGTATTTGTGCAGTGTGCTCTGTGTGTGGTTACAGTAGTATTTGTGCAGTACTCTCTGTGTGTGGTTGCAGTAGTATTTGTGCAGTGCGCTGTGTGTGTGGTTATAGTAGTATCTGTGCAGTACTCTCAGTGTGTGGTTGCAGTAGTATTTGTGCAGTACTCTCAGTGTGTGGTTGCAGCAGGATTTTCCTGTTGAAGGGTTTGGGGAGAATCCAGCTCATTTTTTCTCCATGAGGTTTTTGATTCGTCATCGTCAGAACATCACAGCTGAGAGCTGGGCCATAGTTACATAACACACACACACACACACACACACACACACACTCCGGGACTGTATCTATACTCACAGACAGTTCGTATATAAACACACACACACACACACACACACACACACACAGTTGTGACATCACAGTGTTTCCTGTGAACACATTAAATGATTGGGATGGTTTCATGTCCGTGATTCATGTTTTAATCTTCATTTCTCAAATCACATGATCTGATTCGTGATTGATGATTTGAAATTACAAAGTTCACTTAATTCCTTCCTGACAACTTTAAAACAAATTCCTCTCGACATTACAGGGTCTGTGTTCAAACTCTTTCGTTATTGATTTTGTATCTTTATCAATACTCAATGAATCAATCAATCAATCAATCAGTCAATCAATCAATAAGTCATACCTTCTTTACATATGTGGAGCTCCGATCAGGTGTGTTCAGATGTGATGAGGTGTGTTCTGGTGTGTTCAGATGTGATGAGGTGTGTTCAGGTGTGTTCAAGTGTGATGAGGTGTGTTCAGGTGTGATGAGGTGTGTTCTGGTGTGATGAGGTGTGTTCCAGTGTGTTCAGGTGTATTCAGGTGTGATCAGGTGTGATAAGGTTTTTTCAGGTGTGATGAGATGTGTTCAGGTGTGATCAGGTGTGTTCAGGTGTGATCAGGCGTGTTCAGGTGTGATGAGGTGTGTTCAGGTGTGATGAGGTGTGTTCCGGTGTGATCAGGTGTGTTCCGGTGTGTTCAGGTGTATTCAGGTGTGATGAGGTGTGTTCAGGTGTGATCAGGTGTGATAAGTTTTTTTTCAGGTGTGATGAGATGTGTTCAGGTGTATTCAGGTGTGATCAGGTGTGTTCAGGTGTGATCAGGTGTGATGAGATGTGTTCAGGTGTGTTCAGGTGTGATGAGATGTGATCCGGTGTGTTCAGGTGTATTCAGGTGTGATCAGGTGTGTTCAGGTGTGATGAGGTGTGTTCAGGTGTTTTCAGGGGTTATCAGGTGTGACGAGATGGGTTCAGTTGTGTTCAGGTGTGATGAGATGTGGTCGGGAGTGTTCAGGTGTGATCAGGCGTGTTCAGGTGTGATGAGGTGTGTTCGGGTGTGATGAGGTGTGTTCAGGTGTTTTCAGGGGTGTTCAGGTGTGATCAGTTGTGACGAGATGTGTTCAGGAGTGTTCAGGTGCGATGAGATGTGTTCAGGTGTGATGAGGTGTGTTCACGTCTGGTCAGGTGTGTTCAGGTGTTTTCAGGTGTGATGAGGTGTGTTCAGGTGTGTTCAAGTGTGATGAGGTGTGTTCTGGTGTGATGAGGTGTGTTCAGGTGTGATGAGGTATGTTCAGGTGTGTTCAAGTGTGATGAGGTGTGTTCTGGTGTGATGAGGTGTGTTCAGCTGTGTTCTGGTGTGTTCAGGTGTATTCAGGTGTGATCAGGTGTGTTCAGGTGTGATGAGGTGTGTTCAGGTGTTTTCAGGGGTGATCAGGTGTGTTCAGGTGTGATCAGGTGTGATGAGATGTGTTCAGGTGTGTTCAGGTGTGATGAGATGTGTTCAGGTGTGTTCAGGTGTGATCAGGTGTGTTCAGGTGTGATGAGGTGTGTTCAGGTGTTTTCAGGGGTGATCAGGTGTGATCCGGTATGATGAGTTGTGTTCAGGTGTTTTCAGGGGTGTTCAGGTGTGATCAGTTGTGACGAGATGTGTTCAGGAGTGTTCAGGTGCGATGAGATGTGTTCAGGTGTGATGAGGTGTGTTCACGTCTGGTCAGGTGTGTTCAGGTGTGTTCAGGTGTGATGAGGTGTGTTCAGGTGTGTTCAAGTGTGATGAGGTGTGTTCTGGTGTGATGAGGTGTGTTCAGGTGTGATGAGGTATGTTCAGGTGTGTTCAAGTGTGATGATGTGTGTTCTGGTGTGATGATGTGTGTTCAGGTGTGTTCAGGTGTTCAGGTGTGTTCCGGTGTGTTCAGATGTGTTCAGGTGTGATGAGGTGTGTTCAGGTGTGATGAGGTGTGTTCAGGTGTGTTCAGGTCTGGTCAGGTGTGTTCAGGTGTGATGAGATGTGTTCAGGTCTGTTCAGGTCTGTTCAGGTGTGATGAGATGTGTTCAGGTGTGTTCAGGTGTATTCAGGTGTGATGAGGTGTGTTCAGGTGTGATCAGGTGTGATGAGATGTGTTCAGGTGTATTCAGGTGTGATCAGGTGTGATGAGATGTGTTCTGGTGTGTTCAGGTGTATTCAGGTGTGATCAGGTGTGTTCAGGTGTTTTCAGGGGTGATCAGGTGTGGCAAGATGGGTTCAGTTGTGTTCAGGTGTGATCAGGTGTGTTCGGGTGTGATGAGATGTGTTCAGGTGTGTTCAGGTGTGATAAGATGTGTTCAGGTGTGTTCAGGTGTGATGAGATGTGTTCAGGTGTGATGGGGTGTGTTCAGGTGTGATCAGTTGTGATGAGATGTGTTCAGGTGTGATGAGATGTGTTCAGGGGTGATCAGGTGTGTTCAGGTGTGATCAGGTGTGTTCAGGTGTGATCAGGTGTGATGAGATGTGTTCAGGGGTGATCAGGTGTGTTCAGGTGTGATCAGGTGTGTTCTGGTGTGATCAGGTGTGATGAGATGTGTTCAGGTGTGATGAGATGTGTTCAGGTGTGTACAGGTTTAAATCACACTGCTTGTTTGTCTCTCTGGAAACTGATTTAAAATAAACCTGCATGCTAATGAGGTGTTTATAAACATTTCAGTGGGATCCAATCAGCTCGGAGCTGACATGAAGTCAGAATATGTGAAGCGATGACCACAGTGAGGTCTGTTTAATCTGATCTTTTAAGTAAATTCAGGACGTTTCCAACTTTGTTCTTTAAATATAAAATGGGTTTGTTTCGTCACATCAATGATCACAGGTGTGTTTTTGGTCTAACATGAATTCAACCAATCAGAGCTTCTTTCTTTAAAAGGCAGGGGCCTGTATCACGAAGCGAGATCAACCTTTCCTGGGTTACCCAGACCTATCCTGGGTTGACTAACTCTAACAATGGCAATCAGGATAATCAGTATCACGACGCTGGTTATCAACTCGGTAACTCAACCCAGGGTTGCTCTATCAAGAGCCGTGAACGCGCACGCAGCGGACCAATCACAATCATGAGAGAAGCGCAGCGTCACTGAGTGTCACTGAGCGTCCTCACAGAGCGCCGTATGTGAGGGGAAAAAAGTATTTCTCGTGAGGATCAGAGATTAATTCTACTAAAATATGAGGAGGAGAAAAGCAACATTACAGAAAAGGCCAACACCGTGGCAGCTGCAGGAGGAGGAAACATGCGTGGCAACGCATAACGGGATGAATAATGTTTAGTTTTAGTTTAGATTAGTTTATTTGCACATAATGTTAAAAACAGACAGTATAACATTTACAAGATTAAAAAAAAGAAAAGTGCCGGAGAGGTTAGAAGCCACTAAAAGCTTATCAAAGAAATTCCCCTGTCAAAACATCAATGAAATCACATAATAGAGAAGAAAAAAAGGGGTAAGGAAAGAAGAAATAGAGGAGGAGAGAGGGAAAAATCAAGACAAAACAAGGTAGCAAATAAAATGATGTGTAGGTTAAATGACTCATCACTGGTTCAAGTAGCTACAGTACCTGTACCTGTACATCTGACACTGATCACACCCTTGAATCCTATGAAATCAATGCTGCGCAGATGAATTGCGTGTATTACAATTATCGTCTAACATTATTGCGTCTGATAAATTGGTCTTCTTTGTCATAACGTTATATATGCTACAATTAAATCATATCAACACCAAACTGATAGTCTGAATAAAATCATCCTGATATTGAGCTGTGTTAGAAATTAACAGCTGCGCAGAAATATACCTAGTGTCCCTCTTTAAAGAACAAAAAGGAAAATCCCTCAAACACCATGAAGTGTAGACATGATAGGCTACTTTCCACATTTCCAGCAGCAAAGCTGTCAATTAGGCCCATTATCTTTAACAGGGAGCATTTCCTCCAACAAAACAAAATGTTGGCACTAATTAATGGTGCTATTAAGTGTCTGCAAATGATCAGTTTCTTTCTTATGAAGGGGTGGGATGAAAGTTCCACTTCTTTCCACTCCTTTTTGAACAATCTTTTCATTGTCTGTTGTTGTTGCTTTCTTTTCTTTTTTAATGTTCAAAATAAACTTTCAAATCAAAATCAATCAAATGAATTAAACTTCCCGTCATGACTGGGCTGCATTTCTGTCTGCGGAGTCATTTTTTTCCGAACAGCTGATTGGCCAGTGGGTGGTGCTTTTTATAGGATCAGATTCAACCCTGAACTTACCCTGCTCCGGAGCAGGATAGCCGTTCAGAGTAAGTTACCATGGTGATCTACACCGATAAAAACTGAACCGGCTTTGTGAGACCGAAAACCCAGGGTTAACCCTGAAGTTACCTCGCAGAGACATTAATCCTGCTTCGTGATACAGGCCCCAGGTGAGCCTGCAGTTGGTGTGATTGATTGATTGATTGATTGATTGATTCTTTATTGTCAGAACAGGTCTGAAATTTGGCTTGCATATCAGTAGCTCCATTTGCAACATCATAAAAACAAACACACATCAGGACAAAAGACAAAAAACAAAAACAAAGCAAAAAACAAACAAACGTACATCCCACATGACATAACCACGAAAGAGACAAGAATACTACATTTAACAATGTGAACACAGAAGATGACATTCAAAGCTGTTTAACACACACTTGATCTGGGGTTGAGCTTTGTATTTAATTTCAGGATTGACTGATGCACAAAAGAGTTTTTCAGACTGACCTTATTGAATTGTGGGACCCTGTATCTCCGGTTCAATGGTAACAATCTGTATTCACTGTTTAAGACATGGCTAAGATTAGAAACAATGTTTTGAGCCAGTCTCAATATGTTATTTTTTGATTGATTGGTTGATTTTTATTTTCTTAGAAGAGTGTCGTGCACCGAATTTAGATACCCAGCCCACATGGACTTATAAGACACTACAAAAACAAAACAGGTTCAAGACATAGTACATAAATGGCTCAAAACATTTGACCACAGCGGTGAAGGCAAAAGGCCAAGCAGAAACAGCTTTGTTAAAATAGCCGTAGACTATGAGTCTTTTAAGGTATTATTATGGGAGGCTGATTCAATTTTTCCAAAGGCTGACCTACAATCTTAGAGCAGATTTTCATTTGGTGGAGCACTTTTGACTTCAGACCTGCTGTTAACATGGTGGACTAGTCAGACTGAAGCAGCGAGCAGTTGCCTACTGACAGTTATGCAGTGATGTCACTGCAGTAAATATCTACAGCTCGTGTCCAGAGGAAAATGTTGCTCTTTTCTCATCAGAGATGAATCAGTTTACTCAGTGGTGATTAAATTCTGATCTGTTTCTCCTGAGTTAAAACCTGTGAACTGTGAACGTAGTAGAGATCAGAGCAGAGCTGCAGAGACACTGTGAACATTCAGACACCAGGAGCAGTGTCACTTCGTTCATTATGACACAATCAATCAGTTTTATTTATAAAGCCCAATATCACAAATCACAATTTGCCTCACAGGGCTTTACAGCATACAACATCCCTCTGTCCTTATGACCCTCACAGCTGATCAGGACAAACTCCCCAAAAAACCCTTTAACGGGGAAAAAACAGTAGAAACCTCAGGAAGAGCAACTGAGGAGGGATCCCTCTTCCAGGACGGACAGACGTGCAATAGATGTCGTACAGAACAGATCAACATGTTAAATTAACAGTAATCTGTATGACACAATGAGACAGAGAGAGACAGAGACAGAGACAGATATATAATATTATAGTTATAGTTCTGGCTACTGTGGTACAATATGTTGAAAGTAAGTATTAATATCTGACAGTATACATATGTGACAATAATCATATGTGTATAATAACAGTAGAAGTATGACTAATGATAACAGCAGCAGCAGGAGGAGGCATCTGGCAGGACCACGGCAGCAGCACAACCACACACATCACGCTGTCCAGGTACCGCTGTGATATGAGTTAATCTGAGAGACAGTGGAGCACAAAGGCTCCGGAGAAGAAGCCGAGTTAGTGACATGCAGTAGAGCCCAGTTAGTGACATGTAGTAGAGTCCAGTTAGTGACATGCAGTAGAGTCCAGTTAGTGACATGTAGTACGGCCCAGTTAGTGACATGCAGTAGAGCCCAGTTAGTGACATGCAGTAGAGTCCAGTTAGTGACATGTAGTAGAGCCCAGTTAGTGACATGTAGTAGAGTCCAGTTAGTGACATGTAGTAAGGCCCAGTTAGTGACATGTAGTAGAGTCCAGTTAGTGACATGTAGTAGAGCCCAGTTAGTGACATGCAGTAGAGTCCAGTTAGTGACATGTAGTAGAGCCCAGTTAGTGACATGTAGTAGAGTCCAGTTAGTGACATGTAGTAGAGCCCAGTTAGTGACATGTATTAGAGTTCAGTTAGTGACATGTAGTAGAGCCCAGTTAGTGACATGTAGTAGAGCCCAGTCAGTGACATGTAGTAGAGTCCAGTTAGTGACATGTATTAGAGTCCAGTTAGTTACATGCAGTAGAGCCCATTTAGTGACATGTATTAGAGTCCAGTTAGTGACATGTAGTAGAGCCCAGTTAGTGACATGCAGTAGAGTCCAGTTAGTGACATGTAGTAGAGTCCAGTTAGTGACATGTAGTAGAGTCCAGTTAGTGACATGTAGTAGAGCCCAGTTAGTGACATGTAGTAGAGTCCAGTTAGTGACATATAGTAAGGCCCAGTTAGTGACATGTAGTAAGGCCCAGTTAGTGACATGCAGTAGAGTCCAGTTAGTGACATGTAGTAGAGCCCAGTTAGTGACATGTAGTACAGTCCAGTTAGTGACATGTAGTAGAGCCCAGTTAGTGACATGTATTAGAGTCCAGTTAGTGACATGTAGTAGAGCCCAGTTAGTGACATGTAGTAGAGTCCAGTTAGTGACATGTAGTAAGGCCCAGTTAGTGACATGTAGTAAGGCCCAGTTAGTGACATGCAGTAGAGCCCAGTCAGTGACATGTAGTAGAGCCCAGTTAGTGACATGTATTAGAGCCCATTTAGTGACATGTATTGGAGTCCAGTTAGTTACATGCAGTAGAGCCCATTTAGTGACATGTATTAGAGTCCAGTTAGTGACATGTAGTAGAGCCCATTTAGTGACATGTATTAGAGTCCAGTTAGTGACATGTAGTAGAGTCCAGTTAGTTACATGCAGTAGAGCCCATTTAGTGACATGCAGTAGAGCCCAGTTAGTGACATGTAGTAGAGCCCATTTAGTGACATGTATTAGAGTCCAGTTAGTGACATGTAGTAGAGTCCAGTTAGTTACATGCAGTAGAGCCCATTTAGTGACATGTATTAGAGCCCAGTTAGTGACATGTAGTAGAGCCCATTTAGTGACATGCAGTAGAGCCCAGTTAGTGACATGTAGTAGAGTCCAGTTAGTGACATGTAGTAGAGCCCATTTAGTGACATGCAGTAGAGTCCAGTTAGTGACATGTAGTAGAGCCCAGTTAGTGACATGTAGTAGAGCCCATTTAGTGACATGTATTAGAGTCCAGTTAGTGACATGTAGTAGAGTCCAGTTAGTTACATGCAGTAGAGCCCATTTAGTGACATGTAGTAGAGCCCAGTTAGTGACATGTAGTAGAGTCCAGTTAGTGACATGTAGTAGAGCCCAGTTAGTTACATGCAGTAGAGCCCAGTTAGTTACATGCAGAGGACAGACAGACAGACAGGAAGTGGACCAACTTTTGTGTGAACAGATATGAAACAAACATCAGCTCAGAATGAATCTTTTCCGTGTCTCTGGAGTTTTTATCCGTCCTGTCCGTCTGTCTCTGAGGGGACCGTGTGACATCATCACTGAGTATAAATCTGATCAGTAACAGTGTCTGAGACACATTTGTTCAAAGGTTAAAAGACTCAACACAAACATGAGGACATTAACTCATCTCCCTACCTGATGGTGATGATGGTGATGAGGCGGAGGAGGAGGATGAAGAAAGTTAGTGTGTGAGCGTGCGTGTGTGTGTGTGTGTGTGTGTGTGTGTCTGACAGCAGCTGCAGGTTTCTGGGTTGGTTTGGATGATTATATTCAGTCTATTCCCACTCTTCATGACAGCAGCTGCCAGCTGAACCTTCCTCCTCCTCCTCCTCCTCCTCCTCCTCCTCCTCCTCCTCTTCCCCGTTACCCAGCAGCCCTCTCACTGACGTGGACGTCCTGATCTGTATCTGAGACTGAGACACTGAGGCAGGATCATTAGCATCAGTGTGGAGTAGTTCTGCTTCGTATGTCGCACCTGAGGACAGAGCACAAGTCCAGCTGTCCACAGACTGTCTGATGGGACACAACCCAAAGAGCTCTGAATGATGATGTCATCATGATGTCATCAAGGAAGAACATGGATGGTCACACTGGGTCTGTTAAATCCGTGATTAGTTAAAGTCTTCACAGTGAAGATGTTTGGTTTTGTGAGAAAGTTTGTTTCCAGAACACTTTTAGGGTTTGCTCTTTATTTCTTTCTCTCTCTCTCACCAGTGGGGAAGAGCAGCCTCACTGACGTCTTGTAACCTTCATCAACATCACCATCATTATCATCATCATCATCACCATCTTCATCATCATCATCACCATCATTATCATCATCATCATCACCATCATCACAATCACCATCATCACCATCATCACCATCATCACCACCACCAATACCACCATCACCATCTTCACCATCACCATCATCATCATCATCATCATCATCACCAATACCACCATCACCATCACCATCTTCATCATCATCATCATCATCATCACCATCATCATCATTACCATCATCACCATCATCATCATAATTACCATCATCACCATCATCACCAACACCACCATCATCACCAACACCACCATTACCATCACCATCACCATCATCATCACCATCATCATCATCACCACCATCACCATCATCATCACCATCATCATTACCAACACCACCACCATCACCACAATAACCACAATCACCATCATCACCACCACCAATGCCACCATCACCATCACCATCATCACCATCTTCATCATCATCATCACCATCTTCATCAACACCATCACCATCATTATCATCATCATCATCACCATCATCATCACCATCATCACAATCACCATCATCACCATCATCACCACCACCAATACCACCATCACCATCTTCATCATCACCATCATCACCATCTTCATAATCATCATCACCAATACCACCATCACCATCACCATCTTCATCATCATCATCATCATCATCATTACCATCATCATCATCACCATCACCATCATCATCATCATTACCATCATCACCATCACGACCATCATCATAATTACCAACATCACCATCATCACCAACACCACCATCACCATCACCATCATCACCATCATCATCACCATTATCACCATCATCATCATCATCACCACCATCTTCATTATCATCATCACCATCATCATCATTACCATCATCACCATCACCATCATCATTACCATCATCATCATCATCATTACCATCATCATCACCATCATCAACACCACCATCATCACCATCATCACTATATCATCATCACCATCACCATCATCATCACCATCATCATCATCAACACCACCATCACCATCATCACCAACACCAACATCACCACCATCATCATCACCATCATCACCATCATCACCATCATCATCATCACCATCACCATCATCACCATCTTCATCACCATCACCAACACCACCATCATCATCTTCACCATCTTCATCATCATCATCATCACCAATACCACCATCACCATCTTCATCATCATCATCATCACCACCATCACCATCACCATCATTATCATTACCACCATCATCATCATCATCATCATCATCATCATCATCATAATCATTACCATCATCATCGCCAACACCACCATCGTCATCATCACCATCATCATCATCATCATCACCATCACTATCATCATCACTATCACCATCTTCATCATCATCATCACCATCTTCATCATCATCATCATCATCATCATAATTACCATCATCATCATCACATCACCATCATCACCATCACCACCATCACCACCATCATCACCATCATCATCATCACCATCATCATTACCATCATCATCATCACATCATCATCACCATCATCACCATAACCACCATCATCACCATCATCATCATCACCATCATCATTACCATCACCATTATCACTATCATCATCACCATCATCACTATCATCATCATCATCATCACCATCATCATTACCATCTTCACCATCACCACCACCACCAATACCACCATCACCATCTTCATTATCACCATCACCTTTATCGCCATCTTCATCATCATCATCATCATCACCACCACCAATACCACCATCACCATCTTCATCATCACCATCATCGCCATCTTCATCATCATCATCATCACCATCATCATCATCACCAATACCACCATCACCATCTTCATCATCATCATCACCATCATCATCACCATCATCATCACCATCATCACCATCATCATCACCAACACCAACATCATCACCAACACCACCATCACCATCACCACCATCGCCATCATCATCATCACTATCATCACTATCATCATCATCACCACCATCACCATCACCATCATCATTACCATCATCATCATCACCATCACCATTACCATCATCATCACCAACACCACCATCATCACCATCATCACCATCATCACCACCACCATCATCATTATCACCATCAATAATCACCATCATCATTACCATCATCATGACCATCATCATCACCATCACCATCACCATCATCATTACCATCATCATCATCACCATCACCATCATTACCATCATCACCATCACCACCATCATCTCCATCATCATCATCACCATCATCATCATCACCAACACCAGCATCATCACCACCACCAATACCACCATCACCATCTTCATCATCACCATCATTGCCATCTTCATCATCATCATCACCATCATCATCACCATCTTCATCATCACCATCACCATCATCGCCATCTTCATCATCATCATCACCAATACCACCATCACCATCTTCATCATCATCATCATCACCATCATCATCACCACCATCATCATTACCATCATCATCATTATCATCATTATCACCATCCCCACCATCATCATCATCACCATCATAATCACCACCACCACCAACATTATCATTGCCACCACCGCCGCCATCGTCATCATCACCATCACCATAACCATCATCACCACCATCACCATCACCATAATCACCATCATCATCATCATCACCATCATCATCACAACACCACCATCATCACCATCACCATCATCATCACCATCATCATCATTACCATCATCACCATCATCACCAACACCAACAACATCACCAACACCACCATCACCATCACCATCATCGCCATCATCATCATCACCATCATCACTATCATCATCATCACCACCACCATCACCATCACCATCACCATCATCACCATCAACACCACCATCACCATCATCACCACCACCATCATCATTATCACCATCAATAATCACCATCATCATTACCATCATCATCATCACCATCATCATCATTACCATTACCATCGTCATTACCATCATCATTACCTCCATCATTACCATCATCATCACCATCACCATCATATCACCATCATCACCTCCATTGTTACCATCATCATCACCACCATTACCATCATCATCGTCATCATCACCACCACCATCATCATCATCGTCACCATTACCATCACCACCATCATCGTCATTACCATCATCATTACCACCACCACCATCATTACCACCACCACCATCATCAACGTCACCATTACCATCATCATCACCATTACCATCATCATCACCATAACCATCACATCATCATCATATTACCATCATCATTACCATCCTCATTACCACCACCATCACCACCATCATCACCATCACCATCATCACCACCATTACCATCATCATCACCATCATCATATTACCATCATTACCATCCTCATTACCACCACCGCCACCATCATCATTACCACCGCCACAATCATCATCATCATCATCATTATCATCATCACCACCGCCACCATCATCATCATCACCACCATCATCATCATCATCATCACCACCACCACCACCATTATCATCATGATCACCACCATCATCATCATTATCATCATTACCACCATCCCCACCATCATCATCATCACCATCATAATCACCATCACCATAATCACCATCATCATCATCATCATCATCACCATCATCAACATTATCATTACCACCACCGCCGGCAACATCATCATCATCATCATCATCATCACAATCATCATCATCACTGTTATGCCCCAGGCGAGGGGAACAGACGCACAACATAAATTAAGTAGAAGACCACGTTTTACAAAGAAAAGGCTGTAGTTTATGTTCTTACAGCTCTAGAGAAAAGGTTCAATCCGACATGGACAATCAAACCAAAAACAAAATGATAAAAATAAAGTGAAGCTTCTCTTCAGGGTAAACTAAGGCCAAAATAATGAACAAAATGAAACTTACTTCTCACCCAGTCTGTCTAGCCCTGGGAGGAAACAAAGACACAAACAACATTACAAAACTAACCCTGACTCCCTAAACTAACAAAAACAGAAGAGAAAGGGGGATCAAAATAAATGGCACTTTACCCCTACTGCTTCTTGACAATCTATACAAAAATGCTATTACAAAATGAAAGGAGAAAGTGTCGAAGCACAGCGAGGGAAACACGCTACTAACACAACGACTGAATTTGCTAACAAGCAAAGCTAATGATCAGTACAAGCTACAAACTAACAAATCTCACAGAGGTCAAAATACACAGATCAAGCAAAATTCACAGAAAAGGCAATTGAGGAAGAGTGCCACACTGATCAGTAACAGCCCTCCACGCAGACTGAAAAGCACTGCTATTTGAAGTGGACCTGGCTTGTTGTCAGCTCATCAGGCTCGTTGACAGTTCATCTGCAGGAGCTGTGGAGGACCAATGGCTGTCGGCGGGAGGCTGGACCTGTCAATGAGCAAAGATTGTACAAGAAACAGGAGTGCACACTCGAATTAAAAAATAACGGATGAGGAAAACCCACGGCAAAAATACGAAGCATATAATATACAACACTAATAACACACACTAACGGCTGGGGCCGTAACCATCACCATCACCATCATCATCATCATCACCATCATAATCACCACCACCATCATCATCATCACCACCACCACCATCATCATCATCTGCTGTCCTCTGGCAGTTGGATGTCGTCAATCTTTATATGTGTAGTTTGTCCATCTGAGCTCCCGCCAGGATGACGCTCTGACCTGTTAGTGTTAGTCTAAGTCTCTGTGGCGGTTGAGCTGTGGGGCTCAGACGTGGTCTTGAGTAAAGACCTCCTGTAACAGAGGATGACGTGGTACGAGCTGTGTACACTTCCTGTCTCCTCAGTGGGCGTGGCCATCTCTCCTCTACACCCTCGTTCAGACATGCAGTAAACATTGTGTGGACAATGAAATCTGATTTGACTCCACGGATACACCCGACATGTTTGTTCCTGGTAGATTTGAATGTCAAATCTGTGGCGTTCCTAAAACTTAGACTCGCCTCCGAGTTAAGAGTTAACATCCTCCTGATGGAGGGGGTGGAGCCTGTGAAAACTGGGTCCAGTATTTACCTCAGTGACTTTGGCGCTAAGGAAACGCCCATAATTTGTCCTCACTTCTCTGATTGGACCGAACAGATCAGGGCTGCCTCAATAAGGGGCGGGGATATCCACCTTATTTTTCACGGAAACACGGAGGCAAAACAGAACGCAGCCAGCTTCTGTTTTTTTTGTGCGACACTTCCATTCCAGCAATCTTGATCACTGTGTAAATGGGAATCGCCTTGTTGTTTACTTTGTTGAGTTTAGCTATATATATATATATATATATATATATATATATATATATATATATATATATATATATATATATATCACATTTTTCACGTCACTATATCACCGTTTAGACTAATCTGATGTTTGTAAAGTCTATAAACACAATGATTGAACAAACGTTACTATTTCTGTGTGCACGTTTTGTTTGTAATTAATAACCGTTAGCTGTTAGCCGTTAGCGGTGTCTGTAATAACTCACTAAACTTACAAAGTGCCCGCTGTGAAAAAAATATTTTTTCCAGCAGATGTCTTACTTACAACATGATTGAGCTAACTGGAGTAGTTTCATGTCGTATCCGACAACGGGAGGCTTTTAACAGATGACGTCCTGATGTTAGCTTTGCTGCTAGTGTTGGCTGTCCCTGTCAACTGCAGCCACTGATGCTTTCTAGACATCGTGATTTCCCAAAACTGAATAAATACCACACATAGCAACACAAAACTGCGTTGCCAGCTCAATCATGTTGTAACGACTGGATGGTTGATGCGTACATGCTGATTCGGGTGCTATCAGAGCCGATCCGCGCATCACTATGGCTTAATGATCAACTCAGTCAATTAAAACAACCCGTCCTGTGTTAGGAGTGTATGTCGCTGACAGAAAGAAAGAAAGAAAAGGGGAAAAAAGATAGAAAAGCAGCGTACACCTCACATGTTTATTTCTCACAGTTGAGCACACGTTTGGCTGGCATGCAGAAGCACCGTCTGTGTGTCTGTGTGTCTGTGTGTCGAGGGTGTGAGCCGCAGCTTCAGCTGCTCAGGTAGAGAGGCTGTGTAGCCCGGTGTGTTTTTTCACTGATTTGGTTCTGCAGGTTCTCTGCTGGTACACTGGAGACGGGGATCAAGCAGTTTGTCTCACTTGGCATAGATTGTGCTTTTTTGGTTCATAGTTTTTGATTGACGTGCGATTTATTCGCGTTTAGAGGGAATAAATTTCCGTTGTAACAGAAACATGGGCACAGTTATCTATACAAAATACACAGACTAACTAACTAACTAACTGATTGACTAACATAAACAACTGAAAATTGAAAAAAATTAGCTTGCACCGTTAGCTCCGGTAAGGGAAAGCATGAGGGAAAGCGGCTGACCGGAAGTCACGCACAAAAAAACGGAAGTTGATCACTATTTACTTCAGTGCTTGAATATAAGGTGGATATAGAAACTCGCGTGACCCAGACAGAGGAAATGAATGCATGCACACATGCGCACGGACACACACGCACGTACACACACACACACACACACACACACACACACACACACACACACACACACACACACACACACACAGAGGTGTGTCCTGTGTGACACATGTCAGGGGACAAGTGTGTCCTGTGTGAGGGATGTTAGGGGACAGGTGTGTCCTGTGTGAGGGATGTTAGGGGACAGGTGTGTCCTGTGTGACAGATGTCAGGGGACATGTGTGTCCTGTGTGACATATGTCAGGGGACAGGTGTGTCCTGTGTGAGGGAAGTTAGGGGACAGGTGTGTCCTGTATGAGGGATGTTAGGGGACAGGGGTGTCCTGTGTGACAGATGTCAGGGGACAGGTGTGTCCTGTGTGAGGGACGTTAGGGGACAGGTGTGTCCTGTGTGACAGATGTCAGGGGACAGGTGTGTCCTGTGTGACAGATATCAGGGGACAGGTGTGTCCTGTGTGGCAGATGTCAGGGGACAGGTGTGTCCTGTGTGAGGGAATGTCAGGGGACAAGTGTGTCCTGTGTGACAGATGTCAGGGGACAGGTCTGTCCTGTGTGACACATGTCAGGGGACAAGTGTGTCCTGTGTGACAGACGTCAGGGGACAAGTGTGTCCTGTGTGAGGGATGTCAGGGGACAGGTGTGTCCTGTGTGACGGATATCAGGGGACAGGTGTGTCCTGTGCGAGGTATGTTAGGGGACAAGTGTATCCTGTGTGAGGGACGTTAGGGGACAGGTGTGTCCTGTGTGACAGATATCAGGGGACAGGTGTGTCCTGTGTGACAGATGTCAGGGGACATGTGTGTCCTGTGTGACAGATGTCAGGGGACAAGTGCGTCCTGTGTGACATATGTCAGGGGACAGGTGTGTCCTGTATGAGGGATGTTAGGGTACAGGGGTGTCCTGTGTGACAGATGTCAGGGGACAGGTGTGTCCTGTGTGAGGGACGTTCGGGGACAGGTGTGTCCTGTGTGACAGATATCAGGGGACAGGTGTGTCCTGTGTGACACATGTCAGGGGACAAGTGTGTCCTGTGTGACAGACGTCAGGGGACAAGTGTGTCCTGTGTGAGGGATGTCAGGGGACAGGTGTGTCCTGTGTGACGGATATCAGTGGACAGGTGTGTCCTGTGCGAGGTATGTTAGGGGACAAGTGTATCCTGTGTGAGGGACGTTAGGGGACAGGTGTGTCCTGTGTGACAGATATCAGGGGACAGGTGTGTCCTGTGTGAAGGATGTCAGGGGATAGGTGTGTCCTGTGTGAGGGACGTCAGGGGACAGGTGTGTCCTGTGTGACAGAGGTCAGGGGAAAGATGTGTCCTGTGTGACAGATGTAAGGGGACAGGTGTGTCCTGTGTGACACGTCAGGGGACAGGTGTGTCCTGTGTGACAGATGTCAGGGGACAGGTGTGTCCTGTGTGACAGATGTTAGAGGACAGGTGTGTCCTGTGTGACAGATGTCAGGGGACATGTGCGTCCTGTGTGAGGGACGTCAGAGGACAAGTGTGTCCTGTGTGACAGAGGTCAGGGGACAGGTGTGTCCTGTGTGAGGGATGTCAGGGGACAGGTGTGTCCTGTGTGACGGACGTTAGGGGACAGGTGTGTCCTGTGTGAGGGACGTCAGGGGACTGGTGTGTCCTCCAGCTGGTCCCACATCAGCTCACAGACTCTCACACTCAGACTCAGGCCGACTGGATGGTTACCATGGAGACTGACTGAAGGGGTTACCATGGAGACTGAATGAAGTGTTACCATGGAGACGACCTGTTTGTTGTTCAGGTGTGATGTCGTTCACTAATGAGCAGCTCTGTGGGACAGCGTCCTGCTGCGTCCATCCTCTGAGTCTGTCCTGAGGTGAAGACCAGACCTGATGCATAACAACCTGTCCACAGTGTGTCTACAATATGTCCACAACCTGTCCACAGTGTGTCCACAGTGTGTTAAAGGTAGGTATCGAGGTTAGGTAGTGAGGTATCGTACAGACACACACACACACACACACAATATATATATATATATATATATATATATATATATATATATATATATATATATATATATATATATACACACACACACACACACACACACACACACACACACACATACATACATATATATATATATAAACACACACATATATGAAAACAACACATACACATAAGCAACAAAAAAATAAAAAAACAAAAAGAACTAAAACATTGTGGATCAAATGTAACAAGAATTCCTTTTTAAAATTAATCAAAGACAACGAGCTCTCCACTATATGTATACCTTGGAGTTCCATATCTGTACACCACAACATCCAAGAGAGTACTGGCCATGTTTTGCTTTATAAAATGGAAGATGAAGATGGTCAGCTTGTCTAGTATTATATGAATGAAACTGAGAATTGGATTTTAAAAAATTACTAAACGATGATGGTGAAGAAAAAGGTAGAAACATATATTTATATATAAACACACATATCTGATGAGTGTTTATGTCATATACTGACAAAATGTTCAATTTCCTAAACAGGGCGGCAGATGCCTCAATAGAGTGTGAATAAGTTGCCAACCTAACAAAACGTTTTTGTAATATGTAAAGTTTATGAAGATTAGAAGGATATATGTTTGCCCAAACAATATTACCATAAATCAAATAGGGATAACTCAAAGAATAACATAAAGTCAGTAAACAAGTGACATTTATAACGCTTCGTACTTTGCTGATGATCCCTAATGACTTCACAATTTTGTTATGAATAAAATGAATATTGCTTTTCCAATTTAAATTCTCATCAATTAAAATGTCTAAAAAACGTGTATGAGATACTTGGGAAATTTGTTTTCCATCAGCTACCACTCTAACATGATTTCTAATGTATTTCTTGCCCTTTCCCGCAAATATTATGAAATTAGATTTTTTAATGTTTAATGCAAGTTTATTGAGTTGAAAACATTTTGCAACTCTCACCATTTCCTCGTTTGTGTTATTTATTAGAGTGTGCAAGTCAGTATGTGATAAAATCATGTTGGTATCATCAGCAAACAAAATGGGAAAAGAAAATTTACAGACTAATGAGAAATCGTTAATATAAATTAGAAATAATAAGGGTCCCAGAATGGTACACCACATGTTGTATGAACTGTATTTGAAACACAACCATTCATTAATACATACTGCTCTCTTTCACTCATATAATTAGTTAACCATTTTAATGTATTTCCTTGAAAACCATAGTATTTTAATTTGGCCAATAGAATATCATGATCGACGGTGTCGAATGCCTTGGATAAATCCCAAAAAAAAATGCCGAGTGCAAATTTGTTGTCGTTCATAGCTGTGTGTATTTTGTCTGTAAGTTGCAATAGTGCCATGTAGGTAGAATTATCCTTTCTAAATCCATACTGATGCTCATATAAGATATTATTCACATTTAGATGCTTTAACATTTGGGAATAAATCAATTTTTCCAAAATTTTAGAAAAGCAAGGTAAAATAGATATAGGGTGATAGTCAGTGAAGTTACTTTGATCACCAGTTTTAAATTAAGGTACAACCCCTGGCAAACATTATGGATTTTCATTCAGTTGTTTAATTTTGTTGTAAAAAAGCAGATCACAGACATGACACAAAACTAAAGTCATTTCAAATGGCAACTTTCTGGCTTTAAGAAACACTAAAAGAAATCAAGAAAAAAAATTGTGGTAGTCAGTAACAGTTGCTTTCTTAGACCAAGCAGAGCGAAAAAATTATGGAATCACTCAATTCTGAGGAAAAAATGATGGAATCACCTTGTAAATTTTCTTTCCCAAAACACCTGCATCAGATTAGATCTGCTTGTTAGTCTGCAGTTAAAAAGGAGTGATCACACCTTGGAGAGCTGTTGCACCAAGTGGATTGACATGAATCATGGCTCCAACACGAGAGATGTCAATTGAAACAAAGGAGAGGATTATCAAACTCCTTAAAGAGGGTAAATCATCACTCAGTGTTGCAAAAGATGTTGGTTGTTCACAGTGAGCTGTGTCTAAAATCTGGACCAAGTACAAACAACATGGGAAGGTTGTTAAAGGCAAGCATACTGGTAGACCAAGGACGACATCAAAGCGTCAAGACAGAAAACTTAAAGCAATATGTCTTGAAAACAGAAAATGCACAGCAAAACAAATGAGGAACAAATGGGAGGAAACTGGAGTCAACGTCTGTGACCGAACTGTAAGAAATCGCCTAAAGGAAATGGGATTTACATACAGAAAAGCTAAACGAAAGCCATCATTAACACCTAAACAGAAAAAAACAAGGTTACAATGGGCTAAAGAAAAGCAATCGTGGACTGCGGATGACTGGATGTAAGTCATATTCAGTGATGAATCACAAATCTGCATTGGGCAAGGTGATGATGCTGGAACTTTTGTTTGGTGCCGTTCCAATGAGATTTATGAAGACGACTGCCTGAAGAAAACATGCAAATTTCCACAGTCATTGATGATATGGGGATGCATGTCGGGTAAAGGCACTCGAGAGATGGCTGTCATTACATCTTCAATAAATGCACAAGTTTACGTTGACATTTTGGACACTTATCCCATCAATTGAAAGTATGTTTGGAGATGATGAAATCATTTTTCAAGATGATAATGCATCTTGCCATAAAGCAAAAACTGTGAAAACATTCCTTGAAGAAAGACACATAAGGTCAATGTCATGGCTTGCAAATAGTCCAGATCTCAATCCAACTGAAAATCTGTGGTGGAAGATGAAGAAAATGGTCCATGACAAGGCTCCAACCTGCAAAGCTGATCTGGCAACAGCAATCAGAGAAAGTTGGAGCCAGATTGATGAAGAGTACTGTTTGTCACTCATTAAGTCTATGCCTCAGAGACTGCAAGCTGTTAAAAGCCAGAGGTGGTGCAATAAAGTACTAGTGGTGTGTTGAAGTGTTCTTTTGTTTGTTTGTTTTTCATGATTCCATAATTTTTTCCTCGTAATTGAGTGATTCCATAATTTTTCCCCTCTGCTTGGTCTAAAAAAGTAACTGTTACTGACTACCACAATTTTTCTTTCTTGATTTCTTTTAGTGTTTCTTGAGCCCGAAAGTTGCCATTTGAAATGATTTTAGTTTTGTGTCATGTCTGTGATCTGCTTTTTTTCTACAAAATTAAACAACTGAATGAACATCCTCCAAGACTGGTGATTCCATAATTTTTGCCAGGGGTTGTATAATTTTTGCTTTTTTAAGATCCTTGGGAACAACACCTGTTTCTATAGATCGACCTAAAATATGAGTGAGAGGTTCCAATATGTAATTAGATACCTCTTTTACTAATGGACTAGTAATTTCATCATGGCCATTAGAGGTATCTTTTAGATTATTAATAATCTCATTTACTTCATTTATCTGTGGTGGCTCAGATTGCAACTTACATGGATGTTGTTTTTCTGAAAAATCTAAAGGATTACCCAAGCTATTGTTAGTTTTGCTAGAAAGAGAAGCACCCACATCTGCAAAAAAACTATTAAAGTCACATGCGATGTCATATGGATTGGTGATTGATTTATCTACATTTTGAAACTGAGAGGCGATGAGGTTTTCTGTCTTTTATTTAGTAATTGATTAATAATATTCCATGTAGATTTTATATCATTTCTTGATTCTTGGAGTTTCTTTGAGAAATGTTTTTTTTTTTTGCTGAGCGTAAAATATGCACAAATTTGTTTTTATATGGTTTATATTCTTTAGAATTTAAAGGAGTTGGATTTAGAATATATTTTTTGTATAATTTATTTTTTGTCAAGGAAGATTTTTTAAGGCTTGGCGTAAACCAAGGTTTATGGAGATCATCATTACTCTTTTTTGTTGTCTTTTTAAAAGGAAAACACTGGTTGTATAAACTGTCAAATAAATTCATAAAATTTGAATACGCTAATTCAGTATCTTTCTCATGAAGAACATTATCCCATGAGACATTTGCTATCTCAAAC
Organism: Epinephelus malabaricus; assembly: GCA_037127435.1. NCBI lineage: Eukaryota > Metazoa > Chordata > Actinopteri > Perciformes > Serranidae > Epinephelus > Epinephelus malabaricus. The sequence continues at coordinate 47,758,486 of JANUFT010000006.1, read as the reverse complement.
CTGAAATTGTCCATATTTTTCTTATTGTATACTCTGTAGTAATAAATGTCAGATATTTTATTTGTTTTATGATTTTTTTTAACCAGACTAAAGATAGGTAAATGATCAAAAATGTCGGTGTATAGTATACCACTGTTGGGTTCCCAGTCAAAAAATTTTGTGAAGATATTATCAATAAGGGTTGCAGATGAAATGGAAATCCTAGTTTCCATATTAATTAAGGGATAAAAATAATTTGAATACAAAGTAGTTAGAAATTCTGCAGTTTGTGGATGATGCTCTTCCCTAAAAAGATTGATATTAAAATCACCTATGAGATAACAAACTTTGCCCTCTTTTGATATAAGTTCTAGAACATCTGAAAGCTGTTGATTAAAAAGATCAACATCTGTATTGGGTGGTCGATAGATACATGCAATGATTATGTTTTTTCCCCCAACTGAAGGGCATGAAGTAATTTCAATAAAAATAGATTCTGCAACATTAGTTTCAAAAGTCAAGATCATCTCTGCTGACAAACTGATAACAATTGTGGATGAAGAGAGATACACCTCCACCAGTTCTCATTCCTCTCATCCAATGAATGGCTTCGTACTCAGGCAGTTCATACAGAGAAACCACAGATTCATGAAACCATGTTTCAGTTAAAGCTAAAATTGCAAATTTATGATCCAAAGATGAGAGATAATGAGTCAAATTGTCAGAATTTTTAGATAAACTCCTAACATTGAGATGAAAAGTAGAAAATGGATTGGATGTAGCAGAGTGTGTTAAGCTTTGGCATAACAGTTTGAACTCTTTTTCTTCATAGTATTTACATGTATCTGGTCTCTGCAAAAAGGTTAAAAAATTTGAATCAGGATCATGGTCATTATATCTACAACTTGTGCTATTTATTTTTAATGGACAAAAGATAGAAGCTTTGTCATCAACATTCAGTGATTTACCATTGATTACCGAAATTAAATCATTATTGTCGAGACCATCAAAAGGAAACTCTGATCTACATTTTTGGCAGGTCCAATTTACCCAGTCTAATACCTTTGAATAATTCAAGCGTGTACATTTGAAATGATAACCTCTTTTGCAGATACCACATTCATATACTGAGCTTTTTATACTCTTTTTGCATGTACTGCAGATCTCTTGGAAATGTTATATTTGATGTGTCGTTTGATTCATAATAATACAGAATGAATTCTGAGACAGTTACCAAGATGAGAATATGAGCAAGTTATCGAATCAAATCATTGAAGAAGAACGTGGTTGGTGAACAATCAATTGGTCATACCGTAGACATGCAATCTGCCCCTTGTCATGTGCCTCTTTAAGTTTAGGCCGCAGTTCCATGCGTTTCAGTCTCACATTGTCTGTAATATCCTCATTGATGAAGATCTTGGTGCCTTTTAGTTTTTTTCCTCTTCTTAGAAGTTCCTCTTTATCCTTGAGTCTGAGCAGTTTCATCACAACAGGCCTCGGCCTGATTGCTTGCTCTTCAAATTTTCCCTTGCGATGTGCATACTCAACTTCAGTTGTTTTGGGATCAAGTTCCAGTTTGTCAGCCAATAATTGTTTGACTTTAAATTCTGTGATTTGCCATTATTCACTCCTTTCTTCTGGGATTCCATCAATGATGATGATGTTCTTCTTCGACCGACTCTCCAGATATTCTGATTTTTTTCAGAGAGTCTTTTGTTAAGATCGTCTACATCCTTTTGTGAATATTGCAAACTGATCTTGATGTTCTGTACATCTTTCATGATCATATCCATCCTTTGGTTGGTAGAATCCATAAATAATTGAACAAAGGTCTTGAAGTTTCTTTGCTGTTGCTCAATTAAGTCTTTAAAGAATGATTTTTGCTGATCAAGTAGCTCATGAATCACAGTCAATGAATAGGATTCCTCCTCCTGGTTGACATTTTTGGGCCCCATGATGGACAAAAAAGAGGCAAAAAATAAAACAACAATAAGCAATATACAGTACTTGTTGCTGGATGCTGGATGAATGAATGAATGACTGAATGAATGAATGCATGCATGAATGAATGAATGGATGATGAGCCTGGTCCTGGAAGCCTGGCTGCTGGTGGAGACTTGGGCCTGGGCTTAGGAGCCTGACTGCTGCTGGGAGCCTGAACCCGGGCCTTAGGCCTTTCCCTCAGGTTGTTGCTGCAGACTCGTCTTCAGCTGATGGCTAGCTGCTCCCTCAGCTGATGCTGGATCCAATGCAGCAGAGAGAGCAGGCCGGGGTAGAGGGAATCTACCAAATATCCAGAATTGCGAACACCATCCACAGCTTTTTGTTGTTTAATGTACTACCTGACTTGTATTGCAAGAAAAACTGATAAATATATGGAACTTTCAAAACTTAGGATAAAAGGATAAAATAAGGTTAAAAAAGGTAGGAGAGTCAGGAGCTCTGAGACCTTGCTGCCTTCAGGAGGAAGTGACATCATGACAGGAGTCAACTTTCATTCAGTTAACATTATTTGACTCGTGAGTGGTGGCACTGGAGCGTACCTCTTGTTGGGAAGACATTTTCATTCCTTTGGCCAACCTACAACTTAAATTGTTGGTTGGGCTGACTTTTTCCCTTGGACCTTCTTCATACCACCATGGATGCTTCATACTGTAATGAACTGGGCCACGTTACTGTTATTTCTGTTATAAATAAGAGAGATTTAGCCTAGATTCTGTACTGTTAAGTTGAAGTACTGATTTGTCCGAGTGTTAGTGAAATGTTAAGTTAAGTGCTGGTTTTCCTGAGTGTCTGCGAACGGGTCTCGTGAGTGAGACGCTGCAGCGAGCAGGTAGGTGTGTGTTTCTCTCGGAAAAACAAGACGGCGGCACTCGTGTGGATAACGAACTTTTCTGTTGGGCTTTTGTTGTTTCTGGCGTGGCTACGGCCCACAGTAGCCTGTGTGACAACCAGAAATAAATCGCCAGCTAAACCGGCTGACGTCTCGGCGTGTGGTTATTGAGGGACTGCTAAACTGAGAAAATCTACCACATTGTCGTGTTTATAATACTTAAGGCTGCCCTGTGGAGTTTTGCCCATTTGCGCCATCTGCCGTGTTCTGTCTGTGTCTGTGTCTCTCTCTGTCTCTCTCGACCAGGTAACTGCCAAAGTAGGGAGAAAAAAGGAAAAAAGATGGATTCATCAGATGAGGTAACTAATGGCAATGTTTTTTGTTTTTTTCATTTATATAACGCTGCATGAATGTGTATTTTGACACTAGTTGATAAGCTGTTAGTGGATGTCCACATAACCTTGCAGCCTCAGTCTCGTCCATCGCTCTTCAAAATGCTAACGTTAGCTTTTTGCTTTATATATCCAGAGGTCAGAGTTAAAGCTAAATGACACACCTATTTACCACCCAAAAATTTTCGTTGTTTTATTTTATATGAACAAATATACAGACAGCTCTTGCGCCATGATAGCACATACACAATGAATGGGTTCGTCGGCGGGGGGCTGCACTTTGTGCATTCTGTGTGAAACAGGCTTTACTCTGGTTTGATTTCTGCATTTGTCACTCTCTCGTTTTGCCTTTTCTCCTTCTTCTGAACGTTGTGGAGGTTGGGGAGGACCAGCGGGACCAGCTCCAGAGGCTTCAGAAGCTTTCCTGGGCCGTTTCTTTGGGTTTTCAGACATCTTTCAGTAGCTCCTCTGCTAGCCTCGTTGTCTCCAACATTTCCAACTGCGCATGTGCTCTTTGAACTCTGTGTCAAATGTGTCATTTCCTGTGCGACACAGCGGGAATGTCGCTCCTGAGAGGCAATAGCGCTTCTAAGCAAACCAGAGACTGTTGTTTAATGATCATCCTAGTAACTCGTTTGGCAGTAGCTGTAATGTAACAGACATTGGTTTATATGTAAAAACTCCACAGGGCAGCTTTAACATTCATTATCAATAATTATGATATGATATTGGGGGGGTTGTGGTGGGTGGTTTGGATTATTGGGTGGACTACAACCCACCCATCCACCCCATAAATTACGCCTATGTGGCTCCCCAAATTCTGGTTCTGTCAAGAGTACACGGTTTTATGCTTATTGTTTATCTGTCTGACTACTGTACTTTTATTATCTTAAGATGAACCTGCCCTCAGGGACTAAAGATGGAAATTAACCACTGGTTATAATCTTGCATATTTACATGTAAATGTTATGATCAATATGCACTGTCCCTGTTTTGCTTCTGTTTTGTCTTGTTTCTTCAATAAATAAATCTACCTGCAGGTCAGTATCAGTCAGAGAACAACACGAAGAAGAAAATGGAACTACAGTTTCAGGAAGAAAACAGGATTCATCTAAAATCCAGTTGGTGCACACTGTGTGACTCTGGTCTGTCCCAGACTGAAGATGACCAGCGGTAAAGAAACGTGTTGATATCTTTGGCGTGGCTCTAACACGGTGGTCCTACGTCACACAGTCAGAGAGGGTCAAGGATGGTCGTTGTCATGGTCTGTGATCAAAGACAGCCTGGGATCAGACTCTGACAGTGTGATGCTGTCACCACCTACGTCTACTAACCAACCAATAGAAATGCAGCATGAAATGAGCCAATCAAACAGCTCGCCATGGAGGCAAAACTAAAGCACTAAAAGAAATGTGAGGAAAACCTTGTGAAGCCTTGTGATGTGTCCTCCAGCTCTGATCATGATCGCGTAAATAGAGGTGGAGCTACAGCTGCCAGGTGAGACACCTGCAGCTCAGGAACTACCCACACATTATTAACATGACAGGACTGCGAGGACGCAAGACATCAGTTGTTGTTGTTGTTGTTGAGCAGGTGTCTCACCCTCATGATCTGAAGATCAAACTAAACTCATTATTACAAGATAATAAATGCTAATTCTTCACCGATGAATTTTTAAACCAACATTTTTGTTTTTCATTTTAAATGTCACATTTACATCAATTTATCATATTTTTGATGTCATCAGCAGCAATATTATCTCCACTGTGTCCGTCCACTTGAACCGCTGTCTCTGTGAGGACACGTCGGTCTTCAGATGACAGTCTAAAGGTTCAGGACCGCAGAACGTGTGTGTGATGGCAAGCTCCGACTCACAGGTTGTTTTTTTTAAGGTTAATCCACACAGACACAGACACAGACACACATATACACAGATGCACACTCACACTTCCTCCTACAACACAGTGACAGTATTTGACAGGATTTGGCCCTGCTCTCTGTCTGACAGGCTCATCTCCGTACGTAGACAGCAGGTTGTTGTTTTTCGTTGTTGTTGGTGTGTTAAATAAAGTTGTGGGATTGGGGTGGGGGGGTAATCTGTGACTTTAATCCAGGTTGTAATATCTGTAATGTGTCTTTCCACTCAGATTATAATCTTAATCTCACAGCTGTGCTCTTTTCATGAACACCTGTCAGCAAGCGACTCCCTCAGCTCGACATGCTTCATTTCTTCAAGGTTAAAAATAACCGCTGCAGGAGATCAGTCCGTCACAGATGTAACAGGGGCGGGTCTACCATCTGATGGGTCTTTATGATGAATCACAGCCGAGCGTCACCGCAGCATTTACATGTTGACAGTGTCAGACTGATCAAGCCTCGCCAAAATGATGGTGACCGCCAGCAAATCTCTGCCTGTGAGATATTGTCTGAAGACACCAGTTTGATACGTGAACATAATTATTTAAATTGTGTTGTGGCGATTCTTCGCTGTTGTCACAGCCAGGGGCCTCATTTATAAAACTGTGTGCAGGAAAGTTGACAAAAGGTGAAGTATGAACCATGCACAGAAATATCCTGAATTATAACACAATGCGCACACATGTCGCACACATGTCCCACGCATGTTTCCCTTTATAAATCACACTCAACTCAAGTGTGGTGCAGGTGAGCCGCGCCAACAGGTGCCTTTAAATGGGCAGTGAAACACACTGAATTAATATTCATGAACAAGAAACAGCAGGAAGCAGAGCACGGCTAATGTAGCAAGAAAGGGTAAAAAAAAAAAAACTTCACACAATGTGAAGATGACATTCTTGTTGGGGAGGTTGATAACAGAAAGACAATGTCTGGTGGACTCAGTGTGGATGTTACTGAGGCTAAAGATGCAGTGGAGTGGCAGCTGGTGGCTGATGCTGTAAATGCTGCCGCCTCAGACTGTGTCACAAGTCAAGAGGAAGAAGTGGTCTGATATGAAGGTGTTAAGACTGTTTGATTTATTTAAACAGAAAACCGAGGGATGTTTTGAGCTGTCAGACAGTTGGACTGTCAAGACAGTTTTAGTGACTATCTGAACTAAACACTCTAAATGAGGGACACAGTTGCCACAGCTGATTGACAAACAATAAGATTTTCTTAGACCATACCCTCGATCTAGTTCTGACGTATGGAATTGAAATTGATAACCTAACAGTCTTTCCACGGAATCCCTCGCTCTCGGATCATTATCTGATTACTTTTGATTTCTTTTTACTCGATTACACGCCACTCAGCAAGTTACTATACTAAATGTTTATCAGATAGTGCTGTCGCAAAATTTAAGGAAATGATTCCTGCGTCGTTAAATTCAATACCAAGTCCCTCAGTAACAGTACCGACTTTAACCTCTCCCGAAATAATCATCTTGTCGATAGTGCCGTAGGCTTGCTGCGAACAACGCTCGACTCTGTAGCTCCTCTTAAAAAGAAGTTAACAAAAGCAAAGAAAGTTCGCCCCTTGGTATAACTCTCAAACCCGTAAGTTAAAACAAATATCGCTAAAGTTTGAAAGGAAATGGCGGTTAACCAAACTGGAAGAATCTCGTTTAATCTGGACAGACAGTCTCAAAACTTATAAGAGGGGCCTCCACAATGCCAGAGCAAACTATTACTCAGCATTAATAGAAGACAATAAGAACAACCCCAGGTTTCTTTTCAGCACTGTAGCCAGGCTGACTGAGAGTCAAAGCTCTATTGAGCCTTGTATTCCTTTAGCCCTTAGCTGTAATGATTTGAGCTTTTTTAATGACAAAATTCTAACTATTAGAAGCAAAATTCATGACCTCCTGTCCTCAGATAGTACCTATCTAACCTCAAACACAGCTGTAATAACGAATAATTCCTCATTGAAATTTGAATTAGTAAAAGTAAATATAAAACAAGTGGAAAAGCATTTACAAACTGTAAGCTCCGACAAACCGAGAGGATAACTTGGATGGAGAAAACTTCTGGCTGGACCTGTCTGCCACATTTTTAACACCAGCATAGTAAATGGTGTCTTTCCCTTAGCATGGAAACAGGCAAAGGTGATTCCTCTACAGAAAGATGCAACAGTGGGATTTAGTGGTAAAACAGTCAACCGTTCAGTCTGCTACCAATTCTAAGCAAGCTGCTAGAGAAGATAGTCTGTGAACAAGTACAACGTTTCTTTAAAGAAAACAATTTAATCACAGACTTTCAATGTGCATATCGTGAAGGGCATTGGACTGGAACTGCATTAACACAGATGTCAGATAACTGTTTTAAATATATTGATAATAACGATGTAGTAGGAGCAGTACTGTTAGATTTTAGCGCAGCCTTTGACATACTGGACCATAAACTGCTGTTGGATAAATTGAAATGTTACAAATTTGCATCTCATACAATAAGCTGGTTTGACAGTTATTTATCAAACAGGAAACAATATGTATTTTATAATGGGAGTTTTTCAGATGTAAAAGAGCTACCATGTGGTGTACCACAGGGCAGCTGCTTGGGTCCATCATTGTACTCTATCTTCACTAATGACCTTCCTTTTGTTCTACATCAAGCAAGAGCAGTTATGTATGCAGACGAAATAACAATATACTTACTGGCAGCATCAATTGGAGAATTGTCAAGTTCTCTGAGTAGGGAACTACAATTAGTTGTGAGATGGGCACTGAGCAATAAGTTGGCTCTTAATCTAGCAAAAAGTATAGTATTTGGATTAATTTCAGACTCAAAGATAAACCAAAACTAAATTTGTCTATACAGGGAGTGCCCATAGAACAGGTTGAGGAAACCAAACTTCTCGGAGTGACATTAGACTGTAGATTGAAGTGGTCAAAGCACATTGAAAGAACTGTTGCAGTTATGAAGAGAGGTCTTTCAGGCATCAAAAGGTGTGCTAAATTGATACCTAAGCAACATATTACTCACATTGTTCAGACACTATTGATAATAACAATATCGATAATAATAATAATTACGACGCTTTGATGCAGAGGGAGGAGTCATGGGTGGATGTGATGCCGATGATGGTGGCGATGATGATGAGTCACAGCTCAGGATGTGATTTCAGTGATGCAGTCGATGGGGGCGAAGCAATGGTGGAGACGTGGATGGAACTGAAGACGGACTGGAGGAGGCAGAGTCTGTGACAGAGCCGCGATGTCTCCAGGTCACTGTGCGTGTCTGACAGCAGTCGTGTCACTGCAGCGATTTCACAAACAAACAGTTCAATGGCGGTGCAACATGGCAACATCTGCAAGCAAGGACCTGCTTCCTGTAAACATCTAATTCTGAGGTGCCGAGGACACGCCCACTCTGACTTTCACTAAATCCTCTGCCATCGTCTGCTCGCTTAACCGTATCATAAGTGATCATGACTCCGCCCACTGCTCTGTGGTTGTATGACTCCCTCCACCAGCCTGTCCCATGGTTGTGACTCTGTCCACCCTGGTTGTATGACTCCGCCCACCAGTCCACCCTGTGGTTGTATGACTCCCTCCACCAGCCTGTCCCATGGTTGTGACTCTGTCCACCCTGGTTGTATGACTCCGCCCACCAGCCCACCCTGTGGTTGTATGACTCCGCCAAGTGGTTGTATGACTCCACCCACCAGCCCACTCTGTGGTTGTATGACTCCGCCCACCAGTCCACCCTGTGGTTGTATGACTCCGCCCACCAGTCCAGTGTCTGACAGTCTCCATCCATGTCAGTGAAAACATGGATGCGTCACACACAGAAGATCTATACAATCAGCACAGTTTCAAGATTAGAGTCACCAATTCAGTATCTGACCAAATGTCTCCCCTTCTGTTCCTGAGATATGACGTTAAAACATGATGATGTCACAGTCAAGCTGACCTTTGACCTTTTGACCTTAATTATTTTATCCTGTTAGACATTTGTGTCAAGTTTGGTCAGAATTAGTGAATGAATTCTTCAGTTATGGACAAAAACATGTTCTGTGAGGTCACATTGACCTTTGACCTCCAAAAATCTGATCAGTTTATTCTTCAGTGGACGTTTGTGTGAAATTTAAAGAAACTCGCTCAAAGTGTTCGGACAGGCAGACAGAGGGACGGACGGACGGAAAGAGGGACAGGCAGACAACCAGAACACGTTATGCCTCCGGTGGCGACGTCATAAACATGAGAGCGTGCGGAGCAGCAGGGAGGAAACGTGTGCGACACCTGAAACCACAGTAAGCTGAGACAACACACACCAGACAGGAAGTACTACCAAAACAAAAGTCCTTTATTTTCTGACAACGTAAACCATCACAGAGTGTTCAAATATATGTGTACATCTGTGTGTGTGTACATCTGTGCATGTGCGCGTGTGTGTGTGTTTAGGTGGGTTTGGTGAGCAGCTGACTGGAGAAGTCATACAGATCTTTGTTGACCTTCTTCAGAGTCTGAACTTCCTCTTCAAGCTCAGCAACTCGAACCTTCGTGTTCTCGCCGTCACCAAACACGGACTGAAACACAGCAAGCATAACATGTTAAACTGGTTTCACTGGTTCCAGTCCGCCATGTTTCCTTGTCATCAGGTGACCAAACACACGCACACACACATCTGACCTGAGTCACCTGACCAAGTCTGACCTGAGTCACCTGACCACGTCTGACCTGAGTCACCTGAGTCACTCCATCAGGTGACACCCGATGGACGTGTGAAGCCCCGTCCCCTCTCACCTTGTCGGTCACAGCATTCATCAGAGAGTTCAGCCTATCAGCTTTCTGCAGGTAAGTCTCCTCCTCCTCCTGAAAACACAGGAAGAACTTTTCAAAATAAGAATTCAGCCTTATTGGAGTTAGCATGTTAGCAGTTAGCCCAGTGCTTCCTGTCTGTTCAGGATGTCCCGCCCCCTCACACATATCCTGTGGCCTCCCAGGGGGCTCGACCCCAGGTTGAAAACCACTGAGCTAACTGATCGTTAACCAATCAGCTCCACAGTGGACATATTGATTATTGATTTATTGATGATTCTCTGAAGACAAGCGGCCTCTTCTACAGCTCAGCTTCCAGTTTACAAAATAAAGTGCCGATTGAACGTCATCATCACGCCTCCCGGCGTCACCCCCTGATGACTCACCTGTGTGTAGCGTCCAAGTCGGACACACACCTCTCCGGATTCTCCGCCCTCGGAGGCATGCAGGTGTCGGCTGAAGCGTGGCAGAGGGACGGCGGGCCGACTGTCGGGCAGGAACATGTTAGCCGGAGCTGCCATGATGACGGCGTTCGTCACTGGACCTGAATACACAGAAAGGAAGTGATGTCATTCAGGTAATAATTCAGTCTAGCACAGGAGTGCAGGTCAGACAAGAACATCAGCGTCGATCAATGAGCTGATCAAACTGTTTATTGATTGATTATTGAGACGTCGGAGATGAGTCATTTCCTGTTGGAGCAACTTGGTGACCTGATCAATCCAACAAAACCTTCGACAGACTAATCGGCTGTCAGCTGACCTGTGACATCAGCTGAGTGAGGGTGAGGGCAGAGTCTGAAAGCAGCGAGGATCAACCAGACAACACCCCCCACAGGACAGCCCGCTGTCTAAGTACGGTCCTCTGTCCTACAGCCCAGTGTCTCAGTACGGTTCTCTGTCCTACAGCTCGGTGTCTCAGTACGGTCCCATCCTACAACCCAGTGTCTCAGTACAGTCCTCTGTCCTACAGCCCAGTGTCTCAGTACAGTCCTGTCCTACACACAGAAACAGAATTGTTATTGATAATCGATCAGCTCTGATTAGTTTTAACGTTTGATCAGGTCTCTGTCAGGGTCTGAGACAAAGGGGTGGTGGGCGGGGCCTCGTCTCTGGATGGGTCAGGGTTCTGTATTGGACGGAGGGAAACAATCATCAGAGCTAGTTAAAATGAGCAAAGTGTCCCTTTAAAGACTCTACATCTTCAGATTTGATTGAAACGTTCTTCGTGCTGCAGCGAGATGTCACTGGTATTCAGCCGACCGGTCCGACCCGACTTACTGGTCCGACCAACTGCAGAGTAAACAAATAAACAACATTAAGATCTTCCCTCAGCGTCATCACAGCTGATCTTACCCAGGTCACCTGACGAGTCACGACGACACTTGACAGAGTTCAGACTAAAGCTGTGCAATTAATCGTCTGGTGATCGCGATTACGATTTTGAGGTCAAACAATTTCCAAATTCATGAAGTCAAGGGTAACGATGTTTGGTCACTGACACCTGGAGATGTTATTTTGTCTTGTACGGAGGCCGAGCATGTGCAATACTATGTGACTACTTATACTCCTTATCTAATGGTTTTTGGGTTTTTTTTTCCCACTGGGACTCATAATAAAATTTTAAATGATATAATTTATTAGATAACTCGTGACGTTAGCGGTCAGAAAGTCGCCAAAGACACAGACAGCTCGGAGCTCCGCCTTCAATTAGTAAATCAGCAGCCAGCTGACGTGGTGACGAGCTCACGCGGTGATATGGTGACGCTCTGCCAGACTCATTTCAGTCTCCGCCTGCTGTCACTCCAACTTCCTGTCTGGTGACTTTTCAAAGAAATTCCCTCACGGGACATCGGTGGCTTAGTGGTAGAGCAGGCGCCCCATATACAAGATATACAAGGCTGATGCCGCAGCGGCCCGGGTTCGGCTCCGGCCTGTGGCCCTTTGCTGCATGTCGTTCCCTCTCTCTCTCTCCCCCTTCACGCTCATCTGTTCTATCGATTAAAGGCTTAAAAATGCCCCAAAAATATCTTTAAAAAAAAAAATAAAAAAAATAAATAAATTCCCTCAGATTTCCTCCAGTGTGATGGCGAGCCACAGAGGAACATGAAGATTGCAGTAATGACTGACGGAACCCCCCAAAAAACTTCAACTTTATTTATTTGTAAAGATCAATATCACAGATCAATTTGAGAGAGGTGTAGGGTATACAGAAGACCACATTCCTCTGTGAAACATCAGTAAAAACGCAGTGAATAAAAATTCGGACCAATCGGATGATAAATGGCTGGATGAATATTCAAAGTTCCTGAACACACCGCGGGCTGCTGACGTGTTTTATGATGGGGTTGTTTTCACATGTTTAAACATGAAAATGTAGCGTTCCACAGGGAGGCTGTTTGGGGCCGTCACTCTTCTCCACCTTCATCAGTGGTCTTCCTGTTCTTCGTCATCTGACTTATTTAATTCACTGTGGTGCTTTCGAGTGTGTCAGATAAAAACAAAACTATAATTTCTAATTTATGGTTTGAAACGCCAAACTGTGAGGTGAAGCAGGAAGTTCACCTGCAGCTGTGACACGGGGAACACACCACACCATGAGACGAGGACACAAACAGGCTGAGGACACACCCCCTCCATTAACATCAGAGCGGGTCACTGAAACCACGCTCGCCACGACTGCACACCACGATTAATTCACAGGGAGACAGAGACGAGCTGCTGAAGACTAAACTTCTCCATTCTTCTTTAAATATGAATTTATATGTTTCAGACTGCAGGCTGGACACTGAGACATGTCCTCTGTGCTCTGATGTGTCCTCTCTCCTCTCTGATGTGTCCTCCTCCTAAATGTTGTGTCAGGTCATTTCAGGTCGGGTTGATCACGTGGTTAAAAGGTTCTGTCTCGGACATGTCCAACATGTTGTAAATCAGAGAAATAAAACAGATTCTGAGACAGATGGCGAAGGATTGGACCATAGAGTCCGAGTCCACTTGTTGTGGTTTTAGAAACAGGCCAGTTATCTCCCACTCAATTACAAATATTGATTGTCTGCTTGGCTGCAGCTGCTGGAATCACACTAATGGTCCCAACGTGGTCCAATATGGAGACATAACTCAGCCTGAGAGTGTCTGAGGCTCAAGAGCTGCCAGCACACTGCAGATACTGATCTGCAGTACTGTTTACACTGACGCACCTGAACGCACTGCCTGGATATATCCTCACACACCTGAACGCACCGCCTGGATATATCTTAACACACCTGAACACATCACCTGGACATATCTTAACACACCTCAACACATCTTAAGACACCTGAACACATCACCTGGATATATCTTAAGACACCTGAACACATCACCTGGACATATCTTAACACACCTCAACACATCTTAAGACACCTGAACACATCACCTGGATATATCTTAAGACACCCGAACACATCACCTGGATATACCTGAACACATCGCCTGGACATATCTTAACACACCTGAACACATCACCTGGATATATCTTAACACACCTGAACACATCACCTGGATATATCTTAAGACACCCGAACACATCACCTGGATATACCTGAACACATCGCCTGGACATATCTTAACACACCTGAACACATCACCTGGATATATCTTAACACACCTGAACACATCACCTGGACATATCTTAACACACCTCAACACATCTTAAGACACCTGAACACATCACCTGGATATATCTTAAGACACCCGAACACATCACCTGGATATACCTGAACACATCGCCTGGACATATCTTAACACACCTGAACACATCACCTGGACATACCTGAACACATCGCCTGGATATATCTTAACACACCTGAACACATCACCTGGACATATCTTAACACACCTGAACACATCACCTGGATATATCTTAAGACACCCGAACACATCACCTGGATATACCTGAACACATCGCCTGGACATATCTTAAGACACCTGAACACATCGCCTGGACATACCTGAACACATCGCCTGGATATATCTTAACACACCTGAACACATCACCTGGACATATCTTAACACACCTGAACACATCACCTGGATATATCTTAACACACCTGAACGCACTGCCTGGATATATCTTAACACACCTGAACGCACTGCCTGGATATATCTTAACACACCTGAACGCACTGCCTGGATATATCTTAACACACCTGAACACATCACCTGGACATATCTCAGCACACCTGTACACATCACCTGGATATATCTCAACACACCTGAACACATCACCTGGACATATCGTGAAACACCGGAACACATCACCTGGATATATCTTAACACACCTGAACACATCACCTGGATATTTCTTAGAACACCTGAACACATCGCCTGGATATATCTTAAAACACCTGAACACATCACCTGGATATATCGTAACACATCACCTGGACATATCTTAACACACATCACCTGGACATATCTCAACACACCAGAACACATCAGCTAGATATATCTGAACACATCAATCAGACCAAGAGTGTTTGAGGCTGAAGAGCTGCCAGCAAACTGCAGATACTCCGACAGAAAACACCCATGTTGCCTTCAGGCGTCCTCGGTCAGGTTGTTTAAGGCAGTGTGTAGTGTTCAAGTGTTCTCAGTGTGATTCAGCTGTTGTCACAGCTGGTCGTAGAGTGAGGGGGCGGAGCTGTTATGCTGTTAACGGACGTTTCTAAGTAACAGCAGGAGGGATTTTGACGCCTGAGTAGACAAAGACACCGCAGACATCAGAGCGCTGAACTGAACCACAGTCTGTTTCCACACACACACACGATTTTCACTTAGTTTAAATTCTAACTTTCAGACGAACACGTTTTGTTCTGTAACATGTTAATTATTGATGTTTTAAAGAGACTTTAATGAACCTGAAACATTTTATTTTACTGATTGTCTCTGACATCACTGTGACGTTCTGTCTGTCTGAGGGTCGTTTACAGTCCTGAAGCTTTCAGTCATGTCACATGATCTTCATCAGCAGTGGTTCATCTGATGAGACGCGGTGGAGATGTCCAGAACAGAAGTCGGTAATGTTCCACCTTTTAAGTGATGTCACAGCTCTGTCTCTGTGGTGGTGTTCCATCCCCACACACTCAGGATGTGATTTAAAGGAACCGGTCGTGGTTCCTCCGGCGGTTTCCTGATGTGCAGACGAATGTGGAGCAGCTGAATCTGCTCAGCTGAGACGAATCGGTTTGAAGAGCTGCCGTCACGGAGGATGAAGTTTTTTCTTTTAACACTCAGTCTGGTTCTTTGTCCGGAAACGTGATGGAGGCGGGGGACAACCACGAGTCCATCCGTCCAGCCAGAGGAGGGATTATCATCTCATGACAGTCCGTTTGAAGTGAGGACGCCGTCAGCTCAGAGAGGATTTGGTTAATTACAAAGTGCCAGTCATGATCACGGCAAGGCGTTTCTTCTGCATGTTCCTGTCGGCCGCAGCAGCATCAGTTATTATGAATGAGAAGGAAGTAAAAGCTCCTCAGAGATGGAGCTTCATTAATAAACCAGCTGCAGCAGAGACGAAGGATGACATCTTCACAGAGGTGACATCACCTGCTGATTGACATCAAGTCTGATTCAGCCTGATCTACACCTGATCAATACATCAATAATCATTCACTCATAACTGAATGAATCAGTGATGATTTTGTTTTTGGAATCAGACTGGTTACTGTTGTACAAGGGTGAAAAATCAATCAATGAATCACCATGGTAACTGAAGCTGATCAGCTGACCTGATCACAACCATTTTACATGGTATACATTAGCCTAGCGACGAGCAGAGATTTCCTCTGCTCATATGAAGCCAGGATAAATCCCTGTAGGATAAATCACACACGACTTAAAATGCTGTTTTAGTGGAGGCTTTACTGTCTTCACAATTTATTGTTTATCTGTGAAATACAAGTAAATACAAGCTTCATTTCCACTGAGGGAAATGGTGTCAGCTTACAGAGACAGACAGGAGGTCTGCGTCACCGTGACACTGAGCGTGACGGTGGGCACGTCCAACTTTCTGTCAACAACGGAGGTGTTTTGAAAACACCCCCATTTTCACAGGTAACTTAGCCTGTCCCCCCGCCACAGGAAATAATGGATTAATCCTGGAAAGCTGTTGATGTAGCACTTTTCTCCTTATGAAAGTAACATGGCGATTATTCGACTAATGAGAATTTGGTTGGATGAGAGCATAGCGATCCAATAATCAACTAGTCGACCAGGAGACTACAGCCCTATTGATCACATGATTCACACGCTGAACACATGATTCCCACACTGAACACAATTCATATGATGATCACATAATTTACACGCTGAACACGATTCACACACTGAACATGATTCATATGATGATCACACGATTCACACACTGAACACATGGTTCACACGCTGAACATGACTGGCATACTGAACACGATTCACAAGCTGAACACGATTCATATGATGATCACATGATTTACACACTTAACACATGATTCACGCTAAACACGATTCACACACTGAACACATGATTCACATGCTGATCACGATTCAAAAGCTGAACATGATTCACACACTGAACACAATTCATATGATGATCACATGATTTACACACGATTCATACACTGAACACGATTTATATGATGATCACATGATTTACACACGATTCACACACTGAACACGATTCCCACACTGAACACGATTCACACGCTGATCACATGATTCACAAGCTGTACACATGATTCATATACTGAACACGATTCATGTGATGATCACATGATTTACACAGTGAACACGATTCACACGCTGAACATGATTGGCATACCGATCACATGATTCACAAGCTGAACACATGATTCATATAATGATCACATGATTCACACACTGAACACGATTCCCACACTGAACACGATTCACACGCTGATCACATGATTCACAAGCTGTACACATGATTCATATACTGAACACGATTCATGTGATGATCACATGATTTACACAGTGAACACGATTCACACGCTGAACATGATTGGCATACTGATCACATGATTCACAAGCTGAACACATGATTCATATAATGATCACATGATTCACACACTGAACACATGATTCACACGCTGAACACGATTCATACGATGAACACATGATTTACACACTGAACACAATTCACACGCTGAACACAGGATTCACACACTGAGCACAATTCATATGATGATCACATGATTTACACACTGAACACATGATTCACATGCTGAACATGATTGGCATACTGATCACATGATTCACAAGCTGAACACATGATTCACACGCTGAACACGATTCACACACTGAACACATGATTCACACACTGAACACGATTCATATGATCACATGATTTACACACTAAACACATGATTCCCAGACTGAACATATGATTCACACGCTGAACATGATTCACAAGCTGAACACATGATTCACACACTGAACACGATTTATATGATGATTACATGATTTACACACTGAACACGATTCACACGCTGAACATGATTGGCATACTGAACACATGATTCACAAACCGATCACGATTTATACGCCGATCACGATTCACATGCTGATCACGATTCATATGATGATCACGATTTACACACTGAACACATGATTCACACGCTGAACATATGATTCACAAGCTGAACACATGATTCACACACTGAACATGATTCATATGATGATCACATGATTTACACACTGAACACGATTCACACGCTGAACATGATTGGCATACTGAACACATGATTCACAAACTGATCACATGATTTACAAGCTGATCACGATTCACATGCTGATCACATGATTCACACGCTGAACATGATTGGCATACTGAACACGATTCACACACTGAACACATGCTTCACACACTGAGCACGATTCATGATGACCACATGATTTACACACTGAATACGATTCACACGCTGAACATGATTGACATACTGATCACATGATTCACAAGCTGATCACATGATTCACACACTGAGCACGATTCATATGATGATCACATGATTTACACACTGAATACGATTCACACGCTGAACATGATTGACATACTGATCACATGATTCACAAGCTGAACACATGATTCACACGCTGAACACGATTCACACACTGAACACATGATTTACACTCTGAACACATGATTTCACACGCTGAACATGATTGGCATACTGAACACGATTCACACACTGAACACATGATTCACACGCTGATCAAGATTCACAAGCTGAACACATGATTCACACGCTGAACATGATTGGCATACTGATCACATGATTCACAAACTCAACACATGATTCACACACTGAACACGATTCATATGAGGATCACATGATTTACACACCGAACACATGATTCACACGCTGAACACCATTCACACACTGAACACATGATTCACACACTGAACATGATTCATGAGGATCACATGATTTACACACTGAAGACATGATTCCCACACTGAACGCGATTCACAAGCTGAACACATGATTAACACGCTGAACACATGATTCACAAACTGATCACATGATTTACACACTGAACACATGATTCACATGCTGATCACATGATTTACACACCGAACACATGATTCATACGCTGAACACGATTCACACACTGAACACAATGATTTACACACTGATCAAGATTCATATGATGATCACATGATTTACACACTGAACACGATTCAGATGCTGTACACATGATTCAGAAACTGAACACGTTTCACACGCTGATCACATGAGTCACACACTGAACACGATTCACATGCTGATCACATGATTTACACACCGAACACGTGATTCATACGCTGAACACGATTCACACACTGAACACAATGATTTACAAACTGATCACGATTCATATGATGATCACATGATTTACACACTGAACACATGATTCACAAACCGATCACATGATTCATACCCTGAACACGATTCGCACACAAATCTCATGATTCACACACTGAACACATGATTAAACACTGAACACATGATTCACACGCTGAACACATGATTCACATGCTGAACACATGATTTGCATGCTGATCACGAGTCACACACTATTCACGAGTCACACACTGAAAACACAATTCACACACTGCACATATGATTCACACACTATTCACGAATCACACGCTGAACACGATTCACGTTATTAAACACATG
The DNA here is from genome assembly GCA_037127435.1 of Epinephelus malabaricus. Taxonomy (NCBI): domain Eukaryota; kingdom Metazoa; phylum Chordata; class Actinopteri; order Perciformes; family Serranidae; genus Epinephelus; species Epinephelus malabaricus. The sequence continues at coordinate 47,739,368 of JANUFT010000006.1, read as the reverse complement.
ATTTAAACATGATGTAATAGGGTTAACATCACGTTACTATAAAGTCTTTATGTGACATATTCAGAGAAGCTTCATCATCATCACCATGTGTAATAATTGTCATCAGACCGACAGAGTGAGGGGTCAGTGAGGACAGATGAGCTGACCTTTGATCAGTTCATTTAAAATCAGTCAAATTATTATTACTGATAATTACTGATCGATCTTCGATCCTCTGAGACACAAGTTACCAACAATTAGTGACCCGTCTACCTGTTCATATGTCACTTACCTATATGTTGTTGTTTACCTGTTTATATTTCGTTCACTTGTATGTTGTTGTGTACCTGTTTATATTTCGTTCATCTGTATGTTGTTGTGTACCTGTTTATGTTGTTGTGTACCTGTTTGTTATCTATCATGTGTGCAGCTGTGGAACGACGTCTGTCATGATGAATTAAGTTTTATTTATCTTGACGGTCTGAACACCGTCTGATTGGTTGTTTTGATTTTGTTATTGCTGATGTCATGGCAAGGGGGCGTGGCTTACCTTTGTGGGCGAGGCACCGGATGCTCTGTTTGCTCTGAATGTCCCACAGTCGGACAGTTTCATCATGTGACCCGGAGAGGAGGAGCGTCCCGTCTATCGACACCGAGAGACACGTCACCAAGTTCCTGAGACACATTCAGACTGACATTAGACCAGACCAGACCAGACCTGACCAGATTAGATCAGATCAGAGCAGACCAGACTAGATCAGATCAGATCAGATCAGACCAGATTAGACCAAACCAGACCAGGGGCCTGTATCACGAAGCAGGATTACTGTCTTAGCGAGGTAACTTCAGGGTTAACCCTGGGTTTTCGGTCTCACGAAGCCGGATCAGTTCTTATCGGGGTAGATCACCATGGTAACTTACTCTGAACGGCTATCCTGCTCCGGAGCAGGGTAAGTTCAGGGTTGAATCTGATCCTATAAAAAGCACCACCCACTGGCCAATCAGCTGTTGATGGCTGACAGAAATGCAGCCCAGTCATGACGGGAAGTTTAATTCATTTGATTGATTTTGATTTGAAAGTTTATTTTGAACATTAAAAAAGAAAAGAAAGCAACAACAACAGACAATGAAAAGACTGTTCAAAAAGGAGTGGAAAGAAGTGGAACTTTCATCCCACCCCTTCATAAGAAAGAAACTGATCATTTGCAGACACTTAATAGCACCATTAATTAGTGCCAACATTTTGTTTTGTTGGAGGAAATGATCCCTGTTAAAGATAATGGGCCTAACTGACAGCTTTGCTGCTGGAAATGTGGAAAGTAGCCTATCATGTCTACACTTCATGGTGTTTGAGGGATTTTCCTTTTTGTTCTTTAAAGAGGGACACTAGGTATATTTTTGCACAGCTGTTAATTTCTAACACAGCTCAATATCAGGATGATTTTATTCAGACTATCAATTTGGTGTTGATATGATTTAATTGTGGCGTCAGCTTTAAGCTTTATTGTAGCATATATAACGTTATGACAAAGAAGACCAATTTATCAGACCTAATGATATTAGACGATAATTGTAATACACGCAATTCATCTGCGCAGCATTGATTTCATGAGATTCAAGGGTGTGATCAGTGTCAGATGTACAGGTACAGGTACTGTAGCTACTTGAACCAGTGATGAGTCATTTAACCTACACATCATTTTATGTGCTGCCTTGTTTTGTCTTGATTTTTCCCTCTCTTCTCCTCTATTTCTTCTTTCCTCACCCGTTTCTTTTTCTTCTCTATTATGTGATTTCATTGGTGTTTTGACAGGGGAATTTCTTTGATAAGCTTTTAGTGGCTTCTAACCTCTCCGGCACTTTTCTTTTTTTAATCTTGTAAATGTTATACTGTCTGTTTTTAACATTATGTGCAAATAAACTAATCTAAACTAAAACTAAACATTATTCATCCCGTTATGTGTTGCCACGCATGTTTCCTCCTCCTGCAGCTGCCACGGTGTTGGCCTTTTCTGTAATGTTGCTTTTCTCCTCATATTTTAGTAGAATTAATCTCTGATCCTCACGAGAAATACTTTTTTCCCCTCACATACGGCGCTCTGTGAGGACGCTCAGTGACACTCAGTGACGCTGCGCTTCTCTCATGATTGTGATTGGTCCGCTGCGTGCGCGTTCACGGCTCTTCATAAAGCAACCCTGGGTTGAGTTACCGAGTTGATATCCAGCGTCGTGATACTGATTATCCTGATTGCCATTGTTAGGGTTAGTCAACCCAGGATAGGTCTGGGTAACCCAGGAAAGGTTGATCTCGCTTCGTGATACAGGCCCCAGACCAGATCTCGCAGAGTTTTAAAGAATCCGAAGTTTGGTATTTGTTCAGATTTTTGTCTGATGGGGGTGGAGTCTGGTCTCTATTCTCTGATTGGAGGAAATATGAAGTCTGAGCTGAATCAATCAGAGTTTGGTTGGTTGTGAATGAATTAATGAATACAGATTCATCCTGTCACCACACTCACATTAAACCAGTTCACTGCTTCATCTTGACATTAATGGAACAAAGTCGTTGATCAGGTCCACACCTGTCCTGGTCTCACCTGTGTCCTTTGAAGACCTGGTTCCCTTCGCTGTCGGACTGGAACGCTTTATCCTGACTGAGACTCTGCAGATAAAACACAAACACTTCAAACACCAAATGTTTATCAACACAAACAGCAGCTCCTCAGTTTCCTCTTCAAGGTCTTCTCCCTCTAAACATCCCATAATATCCACCTGAAGCTCCTCCTCAAGTCTCCAAGTACCCCAGTCGTCCCCAGACTGAGACCTGGACCTGTTCCGTTTTTAGTCCATGTTGATACATGATCTGATCTGAGAGTCAGAATCACTGTCAGAGCTCCAGTCACTGAGTCAGAGCACTGGCAGGACAGGGAGAAATGGGAGGACTGGGAGCACTGGGAGAACTGGGAGCACCGGGAGGACTGCGAGACCTGGGAGAACTGGCAGCACAGGGAGCACTGGTAACTCTGGGAGAGCTGTTAAAACTGGGAGCACTGGTAGAACTGTGAGCACTGGCAGGTCCGAGAGGTCCTGCTAGAACTAGATTTTGTGAGTTCAGGATCTGACAGCGATGAAACACTGTTGTTACCCTGACGACAGCAGAGGACAGGTCAGGTGGACATGTCTCTACATGGACAACAGTCTGTGGGGACAACAAGGGGTTAAACTCTGCTGCCACTGACTACAACACCCACAATCCTCTGAGTGAGGTCAGCCAATCAGAGGCTCTTTAAATACCTCTAAACTACAGGACATATGTTCCTTCAGCTCAGGGTGTGATTGGTTGTTGAGGCCACAGCAGCACCGGGACCTCCTATTGGCTCTGTAAGGTGTCAATCCCAAGGTCAGGAGCCGGCCCGCGTTCGGGTCGCAGCCATGATGGATCATATGTGATGGTGTGACAGGAAGCGGTAGCGGCTGGTGGAATCATGTGACTAAGAGACATCATCAGGAGCTGTGGTTCCGTGGAGAACAAATCACAACTGTTTGTTTGTTGTTTGTTGACTTAACGTGACCGTCACAACCAGACTGTAAACGAACTACACAACGGTCGCATGACTTAACGTCACCACCGCAACCAGACCGTAAACGAACTACACCATGGTCACGACCTAACGTCACCACCACAACCAGGCCGTAAACGAACCACACCATGAGGTGGAGCGACAGTGCATTACTTGCACCTCAGACTCAGCAACAATGGTGACAAAAAAAATGTGCAGACAAAAGTTAACGTGCAGCACTGTTCCTAAATGTTCTCGAACAACGAACAACGCATAGTGCGTCCAAATTCACATCCGTTCTTCTCTGTGGATTTTCTCCACGACCGTGCGTCATAGCGAGAAGCCATGCATATCAGCGGAAACAGCAGAACTGTAGCTTTCCGACAAGGCCGAGCACTTGTCGGTAATCCAATGTTTTCACAGCAAAAAAAAGAGATAAATTTATAATAAAATTATGTATAACAGAGCTTTCATACAGCTTTGCACACACATTACTCTTGGATGGATTACTCGCGAATGCAGCCTCACACAGAAATGCAACACATATCACATGAAAGCGCAGGACACACATCATTGTGCTGTCATGCTATCACGCTATAAATCCAGATCAATTGTCTACAAAATAAAAACCTGACGAATTTCTTTACAACCCATTATACAGATCTTGTTGTCAGTCACTTCATATAGTGAGGAATATCATATCTTACCACGTCTTAGGCTTGCGTGTGTTTCTCCCTGTCTATCCACATTTGTAGTCCATCTTTCAAGATGCAAATATCTCCATATTGTTCAGTTGACACTCCATCAAACTTTGTATGACAAGACAAGCGCATTTCACCTTTGCACACCCAACTGTAGCCTAATTATGCATGCTGACAGGGCCATAATCACCATATACATTGCGGGGGACACGTGCCCCCCCCCAATGCCCAAAATGTCCCCCCAATATATAAGTGAAACTGAAGAACAAATATTATCTTGGAGGACATCATTGCACTTGGTTGACTATTTTTCTATGATCTTAGATGTAAATATTGCATGCTTCTTTCAGATAAAACACATTTTTGACTTGTGAATGAGTCAATGGAATTTCTTGCAATAATGAAAAAATTTCCCATAATATTCCCCTCTTCATATATGGCACAATATGTCAACTTCCAACTTGCTATGGTGAGATACATGTAAAAATGTAAGAATTTAGGCACACAGATTTGTTTTTTTCATTGATATAAAAATTAATATAAAATACAGGCACATAGAAGAACATGAAATGATGGCAAATCTGGTTAGCCCAGATTGTCCTGAAAAAAAAAAACAATATATAGCATGTGTATGTAGCCTTTAGAATGACTGTGATATGAACTTAAAAGTAAAAGGCAGTAAAAATACCCCAAAAAGGCCTAGGGCCCAAAGGGTTAAAAAGTACCGAAATAAGGTACGGTTTGGTACCGGTACTGAATTCCAGATACTGGTACCGTATCGGTTCAATTATGAACGGTACCCAACCCTACTCACCGCCACAACTAGGCCGTAAACAGACTACACCACAGTCACATGACTTAACGTCACCGCCACAGCCAGGCCGTCAACAAACTACCCCACGGTCACATGACTTAATGTCACCGCCACAACCGGTCCGTAAACGGACTACCCCACGGTCACATGACTTAATGTCACCGCCACAACCGGGCCGTAAACAAAACTTCACCACAGTCACATGACTTCACGTCACCGCCACAACCAGGCCGTAAATAAACTACACCACGGTCACACGACTTCACGTCACCACCACAACCAGGCCGTAAACAAACTACACCGTGGTCACATGACTTAACGTCAAAAACTTCACCACAGTCACATAACCGTCCTCAGAGACTGAAGACAGGAAGGTGTGTTCAGGGACGGACGGGGGTGTTTACAGACGAGCAGCTCTGTTGTTCGAAGGATTAACTCAGCGCCGTTTTAAAATGTAAATCTGCTGTGATGAGAAACAACCGTGTCAAGAGGAGAAAAGAGACAGTGGAAATAAATACCACAGACACTTCTCCAGGATTTATCCTCAACCTAACATCATCTGTTACAGTTTTACTTCAGGATTTATCCTTGTCTTAACATAATCTGTTACAGTTTTACTCCAGGATTTATTCTCGTCCTAACAACATCTGTTACAGTTTTACTCTAGGATTTATCCTTGCCCTTATATGATCTGTTACAGTTTATATTGTTGATAGCACCGTAGGCTCTCTGCGAACAACACTCGACTCTGTAGCTCCTCTTAAAAAGAAGTTAACAAAGCAAAGAAAGTTCGCTCCTTGGTATAACTCTCAAACCCCTAAGTTAAACAAATATTGCGAAAATTTTAAAGGAATTGGCGATTAACCAAACTGGAAGAATTTCGTTTAATCTGGGCAGACAGTCTCAAAACGTATAAGAGGGGCCTCCACAATGCCAGAGCAAACTATTGCTCAGCATTAATAGAAGAAAACAAAAATAACCCCAGGTTTCTTTTCAGCACTGTAGCCAGGCTGACTGAGAGTCAAAGCTCTATTGAGCCTTGTATTCCTTTAGCCCTTAGCAGTAATGATTTTATGAGCTTTTTTCATGACAAAATTCTAACTATTAGAGGCAAAATTCATGACTTCCTGCCCACAGATATTACCTATCTAACCTCAAACACAGCTGTAAGACCTAATATATATTTAGATTGCTTCTCCCCAATTTCTCTTCAAGAATTGACCGCAGTGATTTCTTCATCTAAATCATCAACGTGTCTCTTAGACCCCATCCCAACTAGGCTACTTAAGGAGGTCTTTCCTTTAGTTAACACTCATATATTAGATATGATCAATATATCCTTATTAACAGGCTATGTACCACAGTCTTTTAAGGTAGATGTAATTAAACATCTACTAAAAAAGCCCACCCTGGACCCAGAGGTGTTAGCCAACTATAGACCAATATCTAATCTTCTCTTTATGTCAAAGATCCTTGAGAAAGTAGTCGCAGACCAGCTGTGTGATTTTCTCCATGATAATAATTTATTTGAGGAATTTCAGTCAGGATTTAGAGTGCATCATAGCACTGAGACAGCACTAGTTAAAATTACAAATGACCTTCTGATTGCTTCAGACAAAGGACTCGTCTCTGTACTTGTTTTATTAGATCTTAGTGCGGCGTTTGACACTATTGACCATCAAATTCTGCTACAGAGACTGGAACACTTAATTGGCCTAAAAGGTTCAGCACTAAGCTGGTTTAAATCTTATTTATCTGATCGTTTTCAGTTTGTTAACGTTCATAATGAATCATTCTTACGTACCAAAGTTTGTTTTGGAGTTCCGCAAGGTTCTGTGCTCGGACCAATCCTATTTACTCTATATATGCTTCCTTTAGGTAACATCATTAGAAATCACTCTGTACATTTCCATTGTTATGCGGATGATACACAGTTGTATTTATGGATGAAGCCAGAAGAAAGTAATCAATTAACTAAACTCCATAACTGCCTTAAAGACATAAAAACCTGGATGAGCACCAATTTCCTGATGTTAAATTCAGACAAAACTGAAGTTATTGTTCTTGGCCCCAAACAGCTCAGAAACTCTTTATCTGATGACATAGTTTCTCTAGATGGCATTGCTCTGGCCTCTACCACTACCGTAAGAAACCTCGGAGTAATATTTGATCAAGATTTGTCTTTTAATTCTCATTTAAAACAAACCTCACGGACTGCATTTTTTCATCTGCGTAATATTGTGAAAATTAGGCCTATCCTGACCCGAAAAGATGCAGAAACATTGGTCCACGCTTTTGTTACCTCAAGGCTGGATTACTGTAACTCTCTATTATCAGGTAGCTCTAGTAAGTCCTTTAAAACTCTCCAGCTAATTCAGAATGCAGCGGCACGTGTACTAACGGGAACTAAGAAACGAGATCATATTTCTCCTGTTTTAGCTTCTCAGCACTGGCTCCCTGTAAAATCCAGAATTGAATTTAAAATCCTACTGTTAACTTATAAAGCTCTAAAATCCGTCATATCTTAGAGAGCTCATAGTGCCATATTATCCCACCAGAACTCTGCACTCTGAGAACGCAGGGTTACTCGTGGTCCCTAAAGTCTCCAAAAGTAGATCAGGAGCCAGAGCCTTCAGCTATCAGGCTCCTCTCCTGTGGAATCATCTTCCTGTTACGGTCCGGGAGGCAGACACCGTCTCCACATTTAAGACTAGACTTAAGACTTTACTCTTTGATAAAGCTTATAGTTAGGGCTGGCTCAGGCTTGCCCTGTACCAGCCCCTAGTTAGGCTGACTTAGGCTTAGTCTGCCGGAGGACCCCCTATAATACACCGGGCACCTTCTCTCCTTCTCTCTCTCTTTCTCTCGTGTCCTATCACTGCATCTTGCTAACTCGGCCATTCTGGATGTCACTAACTCGGTTTCTTCTCCGGAGCCTTTGTGCTCCACTGTCTCTCAGATTAACTCATATCACAGTGGTGCCTGGATAGCGTGACGTGTGTGGTTGTGCTGCTGCCGTGGTCCAGCCAGATGCCTCCTGCTGCTGCCATCATTAGTCATTAGTCATACTTCTACTGTTATTATACACATATGACTATTGTCACACATGTATACTTCCAGATATTAATATATACTTTCAACATATTGTACCACAGTAGCCAGAACTATAACTATAATATTATTACTTTCATTAATGTTGTTGTAAGCTACTGTTGTTGTAAGCTACTGTCATTACCGTCTGTCCTGCATCTCTCTGTCTCTGTCTCTCTCTGTCTCTCTGTTTCTCTCTCTCTCTCTCTCATTGTGTCATACAGATTACTGTTAATTTATCATGCTGATCTGTTCTGTACGACATCTATTGCACGTCTGTCCGTCCTGGAAGAGGGATCCCTCCTCAGTTGCTCTTCCTGAGGTTTCTACCGTTTTTCCCCATTAAAGGGTTTTTTCGGGGGAGTTTTTCCTGATCAGCTGTGAGGGTCATAACGACAGAGGGATGTCGTATGCTGTAAAGCCCTGTGAGGCAAATTGTGATTTGTGACACACAGGAAGGGTGTAACTTGGTGTAATGCAGGATGGTAGGATGTAGGACACTAGTATGTAGGACAATAGGATATAGGATGTAGGACAGTAGGGTGTAGGACAGAAGAATGTAGAATATCAGACAGGAGGATGTAGGATGGTAGGACAGAAGGATGAACGTTGGGAGGGCAGTGAGATGTAGGACAGTAAGATGGTAGGACAGAAGGATGTAGGACAGAAGTATGGTGGGACAGTAGGATGTAGGAGGGTAGGACAGTAGGGTTTAGGACAGTAAAATGTAGAATATCAGACAGTAGGATGTAGGATGGTAGGACAGAAGTATGGTGGGACAGTAGGATGTAGGAGGGTAGGACAGTAGGATGGTGGGACAGTAGTATGTAGGATGGTGGGACAGTAGGATGTAGGAAGGAGGACAGTAGGATGGTGGGACAGTAGGATGTAGGATGCTGGGACAGTAGAATGTAGGATGGTGGGACATTAGGATGTAGGATGTGGGACAGTAGGATGTAGGATGGTGGGACATCAGGATGTAGGATGGTGGGACACAGGATGTAGGATGGTGGGACAGTAGGATGTAGGATGGTGGGACATTAGGATGTAGGATGGTAGGACAGTAGGATGGTAGGACAGTAGCATGGTGGGACAGTAGGATGCAGGATGGTAGGACAGTAGGATGGTGGGACAGTAGGATGTAGGATGGTGGGACAGCAGAATGTAGGGACAGTAGGATGTAGGGACAGTAGGATGTAGGATGGTGGGACAGCAGGATGTAGGGACAGTAGGATGTAGGAAGGAGGACAGTAGGATGGTGAGACAGTAGGATGTAGAATGGTAGGACAGTAGGATGGTAGGACAGTAGCATGGTGGGACTGTAGGATGCAGGATGGTAGGACAGTAGGATGGTGGGACAGTAGGATGTAGGATGGTGGGACAGCAGAATGTAGGGACAGTAGGATGTAGGGACAGTAGGATGTAGGATGGTGGGACAGCAGGATGTAGGGACGGTGGGACAGCAGGATGTAGGGACAGTAGGATGTAGGATGGTGGGACAGCAGGATGTAGGATGGTGGGACAGTAGGATGGTGGGACAGTAGGATGTAGGATGGTGGGACAGTAGGAGGTAGGATGGTGGGACAGTAGGATGGTGGGACAGTAGGATGTAGGATGGTGGGACAGTAGGACAGTATGTAGAAGGGTCAAACAGAGGACGTACAGTGAGGAGTGAGACCCACCTGGCTGCACAGAGACACCTGGAAAATGTTTCCATCGCTGCCTCCACAGAACAGGAAGTACTCGCAGGGGTCAAAGGTCACAGACATGATCTCCACGTCAAACAGGACGGACAGGAGCAGCTCACCTGAGGACAGCTCCCATACCTGGAAGGACAGATGGACACACACACAGTATTTAAGGTAACTGGACCTAAAACGTGTCATTGACCAAACACGGGATGTCAGACGCATCATGACCAACATTCAATCCGCACACGTCATCTACACAGTGACATCATCACATGCTCCTGGTTCAAACCAGCTGGGTGGCAGCAGTTGATGGTCACCTGATGCACAGGTACGCCAGTTAAGTGTCTGTACGGTCAGGTGACCTGTCTGATCCTCGTCAGCCTCAAAGTTCCTCTGTCATATGAAACTGAAACTGTTTATTTACACTGTGAACACGCAGTGGTCAGCAGGAAGGGGAAGTGATGTCATCAATAAGAAACATGTTGCTGTTTACAGACTCGTACTGCTAGGACAATCAGATCAGTAGGCGGCAGTAGCTCAGTCCATAGGGACTTGGGTTGGGAACCGGAGGGTCACCTGTTCGAGTCCCCGTCCGTCCAAATATGGAACGTGGACTGGTGGCTGGAGAGGGGCCAGTTCACCTCCTTGAGCAAGGCACCGAACCCCCCAACCGCTCGGGGCGCCTCACCAAGGGCAGCCCCCTCACTCTGACATCTCTCCACTCTGTGCATGTATAGGTCCTGTTTGTGAATGTGTGTGTCTTTCGGACCTGTGTGTAATTGACAAGCAAGAGTGAAAACAGTGAATTTCCCCTCAGGGGGATTAATAAAGTAAATCAACTTAAACTTATCACAGATCAGTATATCAGACTGATGTGACGGAGAGGTGCACGTTAACAACACAAGCAAAATAAAAACAACAAACAGCCTCAGTTTTGTCAGTCACTGATCAGTCATCAGTTACTGATCAGTAATCAGTTACTGATTAGTCATATTCACTTATTTTGTTGTCAGTCATGTTAGAAAAGGTTTGATCAAGCAATATTACTCTAACAAGAACAACTACTTAATCAGGTTAGTTAGAATGATCCACAACAGTTGGTATGAGAAACTGACCTGTTTATTGTTAACAGGGTTAAATAAACAAACTTTAAACTTGAACATTAACATTAAATAAAAAATATAGCTGGTTTGCTTTGGCTGCTTTGGCCCGTTAATAAATAGAAAATAAATCAACACAAGAAATCTTTAAAATGTCTAATATTGAAATTAAAATAGCAGCAAGACTCCACACGCTTGTGCTTTGCTCCCCTAATAAATAAAAAAAGATTAACACCACAAGACATTGTTGGTATTTAACAAACAATGCAGCCTTTCCTTTTCAGTTATTTTAGTAGTGTCAGTGCCAGCCTGGTGCAAAGGCACACAATATTGTACAACTGTTTAAACAAGCACTAGTCCATCTATGGCTCCAGTTTCACTAATTGTGCCCAAAACAATGCCATCAGTGCTCTTTACTTAAACAGTAAGAGTGTAAACCAAATAAAAATATCACTCTCAAAAAACCAGAGCAGAAAACAAATAGTCAGTTAGCTAAGTTGACAGCTACTCCTCCTACCCTACCCTCCGTGTGCGTGTCTGCCGTCTGCATGCTGGCCTGGTGGATTGATAGTAAGAGCTGGAGCGGATCACTGGAATGGACTGCTTGAATCGCGGAGTGCTGGGCTGGCCGGAAAACCTGCAGCGGAGTTCTTGGATCAGCATTTTTCCATGCAATCTGATGCCGATGCCCATTTTTTGCTAATATCGGCAGCCGATTCCGATCCGAATATCGGATCAGGACATCCCTAGTAATCAGTTACTGATCAGTAATGAGTTATTGATTAGTCATCAGTTACTGATCAGTCAGCAGTCATTGATCAGTCAGTTATTGATCAGTAATCAGTTACTGATCAGTCATCAGTTATTGATTAGTCATCAGTTACTGATCAGTCATCAGTTACTTATCAGTCAGCAGTCATTGACCAGTCATCAGTTATTGATCAGTAATCAGTTACTGATCAGTAAACAGTTATTGATCAGTAATCAGTTACTGATCAGTCATCAGTTATTGATTAGTCATCAGTTATTGATCAGTTATTGATCAGTCATCAGTCATTGATCAGTCATCACTTACTAGGGCTGTCAAAATTGCTCAAAAATGACATTCGAATATTCCTTCTAAAAATAACTCATAGGTTCGAACCATTAAATTTTTTTTTTTCGCATTATGTCCACAAGAGGAAAACTAATACAAGGAAACATAACTACTTGTAGGTATTTTTATTTCAATATAAACGTCTTTGAAAACATTTACATATCTACACAATAAAACACATAAAACAATTATCTATAACATTACGTTAGAAATGACCGCGGACCTCTAGCTCGCCCCCCCTCTCTGACCCGTCAGGCCACACTGCTCACGGAAACGCTGCAAAGAGCCCCGAAGCGCCACGCAGCTCCGTGGCCAGCTCTGGTCTATTTTCTGCGCGAGCCGCGAGCGGATGTGTCAAGCCGGGTGACGGAGACAACAGCTGGGAGCAGAACCGCTTGTCCAGTGCTTTCAGTGCAGCGGCCCAGGCCAACGCCCACTCGCAAAGAGGACAGCTGCGGTGGTGTTTTTTTCTCTCTCTACAATCGAATATCAATTTTAACATTCGAAGGTCCATTTTTTTTTCATATTCGTTGACAGCCCTACTGATCAGTCATCAGTCATTGATCAGTCATCAGTTACTGATCAGTCATCAGTCATCAGTTACTGATCAGTCATCAGTCATTAATATGTATCTGATCATGTGTTTTCTGCGTGGCAGCTTAAAGCATCATGGGACTGAGGTTCTTCCTGTCATTGATGACATCATGACGACTCTCCTGTTTAAATAATGTTGTGATCAGAGAGAGGCGTGTGGAGAGTTTCAGAGATGACAACAGGAAGTGATGCGTCTCTGCTGCCAGCTGACCTTTGACCCAGCCCCCCCTCCCCTCGCCATGATGGAGCTGCTGGCGCTGCAGAGCGTGGACTCTGTTTTGGTTCCAGATTCCACTTAAGGATCAAATGATTTAAAGTATGAGCAGCGGCGACGCCTCGGCTCCTGTTCAACACCTCCTGACCATCTGTTATGATGTCATTACTGAGACTCCGCCTCCTGTGATTTATGTCAGAGGGAATTTTACCAGAATTAAAAAGGGATCTGAGACCAGAGGACATGAATCATTCTGATTGGAGGGGATCAGTGAGGTCACAGTCTGACTGGTCCAAGTTTCACTTTAAAACTCAACAGCGTGAAGTTACTGTGAAGTAACAGATTACAGTTACACTACATACATATGACAGTATCTTACAGTTTACTGTGACACATGTTCAACACATGTCAACTGTAACATGTTTCTCACATGTTAAAAATCTGTAACTTTATAAACTCAATGGGTTTAAAACTGAACTGAGATCATCACCTGAGACAGGCGAGACTGATTCAACAGGTGAAACTAATTACACAGGTGAGAGTGATTACACAGGTGAGTCTGATTCAAGAGGTGAGTCTGATTCAACAGGTGAGACTGATTACACAGGTGAGACTGATTCAACAGGTGAAACTGATTACACAGGCGAGACTGATTCAACAGATGAGTCTGACTAACAGGTGAGTCTAATTCAACAGGTGAGACTGATTACTAGGGATGCACCGAATATTCGATAACCGCATATATTCGGCCGAATATTGCAAAAAAACACACATTCGGTATTCGGTGGAATAAGTGAAAAGCAAGGCTGAATAATAGCGGCGTGTTTGATGATGCAATCAAACAGCGTGCGGTGACGGACGGAGTAAAATGTCGTCAAAGTGTTCAAGAGTGATAGAAGAAAAGTGGTTTGCAAAGAATATAATACTGAACTATCTAGAGTAGTGTTGCAGGGTATACTGGTACAACGGTAGACTGCGGTACTAAAACACCACCGTACATATGATACCATAATGTTTGAGTACCGTAGTACTACAGTACATCAGGTACCACTACTGTGGGATAAGTTCAAAGTCCAATCGCAAGAGGGTGAGTGTCCATACGCCGTCCATTAATGGCGCACGCTGGCCACCTGGCACTTGATATGCCGCTGCGGCCATAGTGCACCGCGGCGCAAGACAACGGCTTACCGGCGACGGAGAAGGCTCCAGGTCTAATAATTTCCTCTTCTTGGTGTCATGACTGCCCAAAATTACCTGAACAACCGAGCCGTGGCGGCACACAGGTATGTGACGTGTCAGAAGAGAAACGAGCTGTTCACATTTCTCTCTTTGTGGCAGGTGGCCACAAACCTCACAGCACTTTAGGGACTGTTCTTTACTTATGAAGGGACTGTTCTTTACTTGTCAGGGGAGGAGGGTGGTTGGTTGACTTTTATTTTATTTATTTTATTTTAATCCCCCCTATGTTAATCACTAAATGATGCTGTTTTTGAAGTATCAATAAGTCAATAAGTAATTTATTCCATTGAAATATCATTGATGTATTATAGAAAAGTGATTTATCTTCTTATAAATGACAAAAGGCACATCTGCCTCATTTTCGCTGTGGTATTGTGATACTACTCAGAACAGTGATACTTTCACTGGTATCGTACCGTGGGTCCCAGTTTTGGTACCGTGACAACACTAATCTGGAGGGTGTTCATCTGCAAAAACTAATGAAAAACTAAACACCAGCATTCGGTACTCGGTATTCGGCCAAGCGTTTAATTTTATTCGGCTTCGGCCACAAATTTTCATTTCGGTGCATCCCTAGTTCTGAGCCACTGGATACCAAGCCACACAGGTGTTCGGATGGCAACATCCACTATGTTGGTGCTTGCTGGTTCCCTAACTTCCCGTCTGTCATGTGTCAACATCTACAGCATGTCCCTGCATCATTCATACCCCCAAACCCAAACTGGGTGTCACACCTCGTGGGCACTGGTTCCCTTAATATGTTTTCTCACTGGGCGAGTGTCAACCGATGCAAATGAGAACCTGCACTCACAGCTGAGATGCAACAACAACATGCATCCTCAAGCTTAACAGTGTCGTGCACGTCTTAAGCTGATAACACTAACCTATTTTGAGAAGTGTGGCACTGATGATTGTGCTACTCTAATTGAGTACAGTGACCACATGAGAAAGAAAAAGGAAGGACTTAGGGAACCAGCGGAGATCCCCGAGGCTGGTTTAGCCAACCCAGTACCCCCACTGCCATTTATCACAGCCCAAACATTATACTATCTCACAGGTTGGGCCATATTTAAAGAACTGAGACGAGGCTCATGTGAGATCTGCAGTGACTTCTGTCTGTCAACTGTTCAGAGCTCTAGCTCCACAGACCACAGCTATGCCACAACACACAGTGATGACCCATCTTTGTTGACCATAATCCAAAGCAGAGGTGGTCTGAAACATCCCAGCAAGCGCATGCATGACTACCATCTTTCCCTGTATGAATTAATGCAGAAGTCTGTGTCAGCCTTGTTAAAACCTGATGACCCCATTGGTCAAGTGATGGTCACTCTCGACAGACAGACTGAATGGCTTCCTGTCTGCCACAGAATCTCCAGCAGAGTGGTTAAAAGGTTGGCAATGTTAAGGCTTCATATGCTGGTCAATCGGACATCAGCTGGGTCTGTGGAAGTACAGCATGACAACAAGTCGGCCAAAAGAGCCACATCAATTGGTTAATAGTGTACAATTGTGTTCCTGGGTCCACATTTGGCACATTTTTTATTTTATTTTTAAGTTGACTCATTTAGACAGTGGATACACCAGTCAAGCAGCTGGTTGACTTGCCCTTAGGGTAACTGTAGGCATCAACAAAGTAGTGAAACTGAACTGAAAATTTGGTTGCACATCGGAGCTAATGTTTCAGTGTTTTGTCTTTTTTGTGTAAATGGTAATGTATCTTTATTTATGTAACATGAGGTTCAGTTAGCTTTGCACTCATTCCCTCATTAATTAACAGAAAAAACTGGTTATAGAGAATGAGCTGTAGAAATGTCCTAAAGTGTATTTTTTCACTTTTATACTTTGACCTTGTTTCAAGAGCTTGTACCGTATTTTTGACTTTCCATCCAGTGAGTATGGTCCAACAGATTAAATGGACTGCACTTGTGATTTCTCACAGTTGCACACTTTTCTATTTGTATTGTTAATGGCTTGTTGTGCTTGTCTTGTTTGTATTATGATAGCGTACTGTGAGGAAATATTGTTTCTGCATATTCTGCTGTAAAGAAAATTCTTGTCAACTTTGTTGAAATGAATATAAACATCTGGAATTGAAACAAGTGCATTGATCAAATAAATGACTGGATGTTACACAAACAGACTTTTGTCAGTACTTTTATATTCATCTGTACTTTTACTGATGTGTAAACTGCCTCAATAATTAACCAGTCCAACAGAAGAGTTATGTCCCCCAAAGCAATGCTCTAATAAATCCATCCAGCTTGTCATCCTGGTACTCCTTGTTTTGAATGCAATTCTGAGCCCCTTGAGCTTTTTTTCCTTCATGCACTATAACTGCATTTACTATTGAATATATGTGTTGCTATCATTGTGCAAATAACACACCTTTGCCTTTTAATATACTTTGTTCACCATTGTCTTTGTTCTCTATAGACTTTGAGGCAGCCAGACTATAGCACAAATTTAACAGGAGCTTGTGCGCTTCGGCTGCACATCTGGAGCGCGTACTAAAACAGCAGTGGCTGTTTCTGTTGCGATGAGTTTCTGTGTTGTTGTTTTTTTGGCAAATATACGTTGACAGTAGTAACACTACTGAGCCTACAAGTGCACACTTGTACACTTGTTTTGTTGCGCACTGATATTCAAATTGAGCGACGTTTTGAAACCCAAGACCCAGCGGTGAATAACACCTTGCGACCCAGGACCGACTGCGGGCACCTCAGTGACATGAAACAAACATCCCCCTTATTCCGCGGTCTCATGCCATCTACTGAGCCTTTGGGGAAGTGCAGACCAGATTTTACTGCACATGTGCAATCCCCCCATGTTTGACCCCATGTCTCAGCCTTCTCTTGAATAGCCTTGTTTCCTGTCAGTCAGCAAACTGTTTCCTGTCAGTCAGCAAACTGTTTCCCGTCAGTCTGCAAACTGTTTCCTGTCAGTCTGCAAACTGTTTCCCGTCAGTCTGCAAACTGTTTCCTGTCAGTCTGCAAACTGTTTCCCGTCAGTCAGCAAACTGTTTCCCGTCAGTCTGCAAACTGTTTCCTGTCAGTCTGCAAACTGTTTCCCGTCAGTCTGCAAACTGTTTCCTGTCAGTCTGCAAACTGTTTCCCGTCAGTCAGCAAACTGTTTCCCGTCAGTCAGCAAACTGTTTCCCGTCAGTCAGCAAACTGTTTCCCGTCAGTCTGCAAATTGTTTCCTGTCAGTCAGCAAACTGTTTCCTGTCAGTCTGCAAACTATTTCCCGTCAGTCAGCAAATTGTTTCCTGTCAGTCAACAAACTGTTTCCTGTCAGTCTGCAAACTGTTTCCCGTCAGTCAACAAACTGTTTCCTGTCAGTCAGCAAACTGTTTCCTGTCAGTCAACAAACTGTTTCCTGTCAGTCAACAAACTGTTTCCTGTCAGTCACCAAACTTTTAAACTTAAATTAAAAACTTTATTTGATAAGATACTGAACAGGGTTTATCTGTGTTTGTTTGTTAGTACACAGTAAACATAAACAACTCTGCTGATGAATCAGACATACCGAATTTTAGAGGTCACTGAGATCAGACTCTGTGTGTATGTGTGTGTGTGTGTGTGTGTGTGTGTCTGCACCTGTGCAGGCATTGTATAAACTCACCTTGACAGTCTGGTCTAAGGACGCCGTTGCAACTCGGGCTTGAGCTCCCATTAGGCCACAGTGCAGGTCTGTGATTGGCAGAGAGTGACGAGACAGGACATGACGCGGCTCGGGGGTGTGGCTTAAATCCACCTGGATCACACTGAAACACACAAACAGGAAACGAGTCAGCACACGCACGCACGCACGCACGCACGCACGCACGCACGCACACACACGCACACGCACACGCACGCACGCACGCACGCACACACGCACACACGCACACACGCACACACACACACACACACACAGAGCCTGATTTGAGATTCATGAACTGTATGTATCGATCACAGCTGAGAGGACAGGTGTATCGATCACAGCTGAGAGGACAGGTGTATCGATCACAGCTGAGAGGACAGGTGTATCGATCACAGCTGAGGACAGATGTATCGATCACGGCTGAGAGGACGGATGTATCGATCACAGCTGAGAGGACAGATGTATTGATCGCAGCTGAGGACAGATGTATCGATCGCAGCTGAGAGGACGGATGTATCGATCACAGCTGAGGACAGATGTATCGATCACAGCTGAGAGGATGGATGTATGGATCACAGCTGAAGGGACAGATGTATAGATCACAGCTGAGAGGACAGATGTATACAGCTGAGAGGACAGATGTATACAGCTGAGAGGACAGATGTATCGATCACAGCTGAGAGGACAGATGTATCAATCACAGCTGAGGACAGATGTATCGATCACAGCTGAGACAACGGATGTATCAATCACAGCTGAGAGGACGCTGTATCAATCACAGCTGAGGACAGATGTATACAGCTGAGAGGACAGATGTATCAATCACAGCTGAGGACAGATGTAAACAGCTGAGAGGACAGATGTATCAATCACAGCTGAGGACAGATGTAAACAGCTGAGAGGACAGATGTATCGATCACAGCTGAGAGGACGGATGTATCAATCACAGCTGAGGACAGATGTATACAGCTGAGAGGACAGATGTATCGATCACAGCTGAGAGGACAGATGTATTGATTCCCGCTGCTTATAGACAGCCTCAGGACACAGAAGCAGGATGAGACATGGTGTAGAAGTCACAGGTGTGTTAACGGAAATAAACTGAACATGGTAACAATCAGTATGACATCACTCAGACGTGCCAATCACCAGGACCCTTCCATGTTGTAATCTGTAATCACCTGGTGAGAGAGGACATCCTGCGTGGGGGTGTTTGTTTCGGTGGCTCGTTAGGTGACACTGTCAATGTTATATCATATTGATTGATTGGTTGTAAATGTAATAACATTTTGTGACTCTTTCCTGCTAAAACCTGTTAAATTACTGTAACACCTTACCGCAAACACTGACTATCCTGGTGTGTGTGTTTGTGTGTGTGTGTCACACACACACACACTAGTGTTTCCCATTAATTAACGAAACTATGGCGGCCCGCCATAGAGTGACAGAGGACCTGGAGAATGTTTTAGGATAGTAATAACATTATATAAGATAATCATATTACAAAGATAACATAAGATAATAACATTAAAGACAAAATTAAATTGCAATACTTTTTCAAAACTTGCTGATTTTACCTTTCTGCACATTTTGTATACAAATTCATTTCAATTTACAATGTTCAGGGATGTCTCTCTGCCTCTCTCTGGATGTCTGTGTATGCCACCTTCTGGGCGTACGCCACATTTATGAATGAGGCCCCAGGTGAATGTCCAGGTGTGAGTTCAGGTGTGAGTTACCTGGACAGACTCCACACCAGAGCCAGGTTGTCTTTTCCTCCAGAAACAAAATGGCTGCTGTCGTCTGTGAACTTCAGACAGGTGACATCCTGATAGTGACGACTGAGGACAGACAGCAGCTTACCTGTGGACACCTGAACCAACCAGAGAAGAGACGTTACACACCTGAACCAATCAGAGAAGAGGAGGTAGACACAGTGACATTTGTGAACAGAGCACCTGATTTCACCTTGATTTTAAGGTGCAAAAGAAGATTCACAGTTGTATTGGGTCAGCTTGGATCAGAAGAACCCTAGACCTGGGTCCAGACCAGGACCATGACCAGAATCTGGACTGTACGATAACTAGCCAACTCACCTCCCACAGGTAAACAGCCTCAGCGACTCCAGCAGCGAGGAAGAGACCGTTAGGTGATGCAGTCAGACAAGTGACCACACCTGGACACACCACCTTCTGCTGCAGCTGGTCCTGGACATCACACACACACACACACACACACACACACACACACACACACACACACACACACACACTGTCGTGTAGTGTAACAAGTATAGTTAATATATGGAGGTGTGTCGGAGGAAACTGTTTACATGATTTAAACATGATCCAAAATGTGTTCCCTGATCAGCTGTGAGGGTCCTAAGGACAGAGGGATGTCGTATGCTGTAAAGCCCTGTGTAGGCGGTGGGCCGAAGGTCGCTATCTGCTTTTGTTTTTGAAATGATCGATCCTCAGCGATAGAGTAGCTGCTTTTTTAACATTAACTTAATATATTTTTTCTGAACACGTTTCCGTTTGTTGGCAGTCTCAATTCGATCATATTTTTATGAAAACTAAACTTATGTTTGATAAACTAATCAGGCAAACGCTATGGCATACTATACAGCAAACCAATCAACAACAAGTTCCAGTGTCACCTGACTTGAAGTGTGCCAATGATATTCGCCCAAACAGGAAGTAAACACGGCTCAGAGGAGTTGACCAGAATTGACCGGAGTTAACCGTCAACAGTATGTAGTATGTGTCTTTATGCTATCTAACCGACAGTATTCACCTGGGCATTTTCTGCATATCTTCCGTGAGAAGCTGAAGACGTTTCTAACGTTAACTTAGTTGAAGTGTTTTGAACAGTTATTCATGTTGTGTATTAGCTCATTAACCACCGATGTGTTGTTAGCATTCATCACTAGCAAAGTGAACGGACTTTTAGCCGCAGTACAGCCTCTATAAGTACAGCTAACTCAGCTTACTAATGAGACTGCAGTTCATAGTTTCCGATGAGGAGAACTTGAGGAATAAACGGACTGTGATGTGAGTAACCCAGCTAACGCTCAGAGTATCCTGACTGCGCTGCTCGGGCCCCGCTGTCATGGACGACATCGACAGGCCGTCTTCATCTTCGCCACTGACTGAATGAATGACTGAAAGGCTGTTACACATCGTCTGGACATGTGTGACATCTTGATCCTCGCCTGCTGGTTCGAGAGACCATGGAGTTAACAGGAAATCAGATGCAAACTAACTATCAAACTATGTGATGACTATGGTATTAGTACTTTTACTGAACAAAAGGATCTGAATACGTCACCACTGTATGATATGAATATTTATGATATGAAAATTGAAATTGAATGTACTGTCCAAAGTCAAAACCACAATGTTGTACTAACCAATCTGCTGTATTGCCCTCTCTTTACTCTTGCGAGCTCTCTCAATGTTTCTTCTGTTGGCATATTGCATATAACATTCTCGGTGGTAGCCAACATTAGCTGGCACACAAAGACATTTTCCTTTAACTCATATTTTTCTACAGCTATTGCTGCAACTTGGCTTTCTATAGTATCAAAACTGACCCACTCCAGAGAACTTCTTACAAATGCTGCCCAACTTTCGGCTGAAAACTGTATGATATTAGGAGTTGTGCTGCATACAGCACTCCATATTTTCCAGGATGTATCCTTAGCTGCAGATGTGCTAGCTAAGGTAAACATGTGTTTGGGTTGATGCAAATGAGATGACATTTAAAAAAAAAAAAAAATCAAATCAAGTGGAGAAAACGACTCAGACTCATCACTTGTTGTATATTGTAGTTTATTAGGTCATTCATTAGACTCTAGAAGCTTATAAACTAGTCAATTTAGGGTCTATTATTAAGAAATATATACATATATATTAAAATTACTCTTTTTTATAGTATTGGAACAATATGAGAAGCAGATGTAACATATGCCTATTGCATGTTACATTAAATACATCAGTTGAGCTTTAAATGGTCACTATGTCTAATAGCAAAATCTTGTAATATAGAATATAATTTTGCCAGTAATTTTACCTTTATTTAGTAGTTGTAAGGTGTACATATTTGTGTTATTTTCGTATTTTTATGCTGTTATCTTATATTTCAAATTTAATACTTTGCTACACAGTATCCAAGGTAACGATGCAGCTATAAAGCCCATCACCGGGGGAACAAGTCAGACTGGGCTTGTATCCCCCACGGCAGTGTGTGAATGTTAAATGGAAACCTGTAAATATAAACGTATAGCTGATCTGAGAGAGACTTTATTACTAATTATAACTATTGTGACATTCAGAGAGATTATCAATGTGTACTGGTTCATCTGTATCAATAGTGTCTTTTATGTAATTTGTAATATAGTAAGTCTTTGACATAGCTGTCAATTCTCCTGTTTTAGCTTGGAAGCTACCATATTGTACCCCTCTTTCCCGCCGTCCTCTCGTATTAGTATTTTCCCGTAAATCTCCCGTATTATAATAACATAATAACCCTGTATTATAACGTAGGAATGTTCACAGCATTTCTGTGTCAACAAAGGTAGGCCTATCAGATTCTAATCACCTAATTGTAGTTAGTAAGTGGTTGACAAGTGGTTATTTTAGATTTCCTGTACACCTGTCTTAAAATGTAAGGGATACTGGAGCTTGGTTGGGGTGGTGGGACGGCTTGCGGCGGGCGCCAGAAAATTTCCCTTATTTTCAGATCCAAAACTTGACAGGTATGGTCTTTGATCCTGGTCAAGGTTAGACCGGTGACCATGTAATTTGTTATTTAACGGTTATTAAGCTTCGTCACGTTGACATCATTTATTGGTATTGTAAGTTTCCTTTGATTATGATTTTATTTATATTAAATAGTTTTACTGAGACCGGGCTTGTATCCCCCAGACCCCGAAGTGCTTGTAAGCAATAAACAGTCATCACTGAATCGACATCGGAGCGTCTGTGTGTCTTTGTTGGAGTCAACTAACTGTTAGCCATTAGTCCACCATCATTATCACAACACAATGCAGAGACTGTAGGCTGTCGCTATTACCGGTATCAGCAATATAAAAGAAACTTAAAGGGGACATACATAGAAAAATAAATCACAACACTGGCCATTTTTATCACCTGCAAAGGGATTTGTGTAGACCCTAAGATTACACACTCATGTTACATACACATATTAATGATGGTGGTGATTATATACCATATATTTACATTAAATTGTTCATTTTGACACAACAATAAGTCAAAAAAAGACGGAGCTGTCAGTTTTCCCTGTTTACATTTTCGGGTCCTAAGGCCGTCTGCCATTGGTTGATATTCTCTAAACTACAATCTGATTGGTTCATCAGCTAGAGTTATCCCGCAAGTTGCCTGAGCAGAGTGACAATTAAAATACAAGTTTGTGAAAATATATGATCAAACCAGAGCTGCCAACAAATTTTCCCGGACTCTATAGAATTGTTTAATATCACACACAAAAAACTGTGGACTCTATCAATGGAGATCGCTCAACAACACGAAAAACGCGTTTGGCCCACCGTCTAGTGAGGCAAATTGAAATTTGTGATATTGGGCTTTATAAATAAAATTGATTGACTGATTGATTGAGTAACACACCGACTGTTAAATAATCGCATTTCTAATTTAAAGTTAGTCACATAAAAGTCATGAGTTAAATCAGTTTGCACGTGCTGGTTCTTAGTCCTTTTTCAGCCCAAATCAAACAAAGCATGGCTGAGAAAAGTCTGTGACAACAGATCCCATTAAAACACAGGTAAATAAAGGTAGTTGATGATTCAGACGCCGAATTGACCAACAGACCCGGCTGGTTGGTGCTAAGTGTTTTTACAGGTGTAGATGTGCTCGCAGGTGTGCCTCGCGCTTAAAATAACTGGTTTCTAAATGGACTTTGGTGATGCTTCTTTGTCTGTCTGCATCCACGTGTGTCTCGGGACGTTTCCCGCCACCTGTCCCCGCAGTGGACCCTATGTAAGTGAGGTGATGTGCAGCAGATGTGTTCGGCTGTGCCCACGTGTCTGCAGGTGTGTTCATGTGTCCGCAGGTGTGTTCAGATACACGGTCAGTACCTTCCTCTGGATCTCCCACACGTTGATGAAGTTCTTCCCCAGCTGGGCGGACAGCAGGTACTCCCCGCCGAGGACGCTCAGTGTCCGGGCAGAGCTGTTCCCTCCCCGGTAGGACAGCAGGCTGGAGCCGCTGTGCAGGTCGAACACGGTGCTGTTCCACATCTGAGAGCCGGAGTCACTGCTCACTATCACCTCCAGAGGAGCCGCCATGCTTGCTCCACCACAACACTCCGGCAGCGCGGGGTTCTGGCGCTGCGCTGGCTGCGTTGTTATGTCATTTCCTGGACCTGGTGCATTGTGGGACATGTAGGAGTTAGATCGCCAACCAACTTTTTGTGTCTTTTTTTTGTAAAGTTAAAATTTCTTGTGATGTAAAATACAAATAAAATGTTTTACATAAATATTACGAACAAAAAGTACAAGAACAGGAAGTAGAAGAAACTTCAATAAACAGATCAACAGTTAAAACAGGAAGTGAACCTCTGAATCACATGTCACATCTCCATTAACAGTTTATTCTGTACTCTATCCTTGATTTATTTATTATTTGTTTATTTATTTTTTCCTTAACCATTTCTTTGTACTGCTTTACTTTTTATTTAATATATATATATAGATCTCCTATGTATATGCAGACGTGCAATACATGTCGTACAGAACAGATCAACATGATAAATTAACAGTAATCCGTATGACACAATGAGACAGAGAGAGAGAGAGAGAGAGAGAGAGAGAGAGAGAGATGCAGGACAGACGGTAATGACAGTAGCTTACAACAACATTAAAGCTCCAGTAGGCAACACTGTTTTGGTATAATTGAGTAAAATATTTAATATCCTCTAAGCATAATGTAAATCACGTGGTTTGAGACAAACAATAGGTTGCTGAACCTCACCATAACTTTGTGTTCAGCCTGCTGCGTGGTGAGGGAGAGCCGAGGCTCCCATAGAGGGAGAAATAGAACCAAGTAGGATAAAATACTCGCGTGCTCGTCTGGTAGGAGGGGCTCAGGGCGGAGACGAACGAAACCTGACTCAGATGAGACTCAAAAATCAACCGTTTTCAGGCTTTCTACCTACTGCAGCTTTAATTAAAGTAATAATATTATAATAATAATTACAGCTATAGTGGTACAATATGTTGAAAGTATATATTAATATATGATATGATGTTAGTGACATGCAGTAGTGGCCAGTTAGCGAGATGCAGTAACAGGACATGAGTGTTAGCAAAGGAGAGAGTGCCTCCCGGACCGCATCAGGAAGATGATTCCACAGGAGAGGAGCCTGATAGCTGAAGGCTCTGGCTCCTGATCTACATTTGGAGACTTTAGGGACCACGAGTAACCCTGCGTTCTCAGAACGCAGAGTTCTGGTGGGATAATATGGCACTATGAGCTCTCTAAGATATGACGGAGATTGACCATTTAGAGCTTTATAAGTTAACAGTAGGATTTTAAATTCAATTCTGGATTTTACAGGGAGCCAGTGCTGAGAAGCTAAAACAGGAGAAATATGATCTTGTTTCTTAGTTCCTGTTAGTACACGTGCTGCTGCATTCTGAATTAGCTGGAGAGTTTTTAAGGACTTACTAGAGCTACCTGATAATAGAGAGTTACAGTAATCCAGCCTTGAGGTAACAAAAGCGTGGACCAATTTTTCTGCATCTTTTCGGGTCAGGATAGGCCTAATTTTCACAATATTACGCAGATGAAAAAATGCAGTCCGTGAGGTTTGTTTTAAATGAGAATTAAAAGACAAATCTTGATCAAATATTACTCCGAGGTTTCTTACGTTAGTGCTAGAGGCCAGAGCAATGCCATCTAGAGAAACTATGCCATCCAGAGACAGTGATTTCTAATGATGCTACCTAAGGGAAGCATAAATAGAGTGAATAGGATTGGTCCGAGCACAGAACCTTGCAGAACTTCAAAAGAAATGAACAAACTGAAAGCGATCAGATAAATAAGATTTAAACCAGCTTAGTGCAGAACCTTTTAGGCCAATTAAGTGTTCCAGTCTCTGTAGTTGGCTAACACCTCTGGATCCAAGGACAGTCCTACACAGACGGTCTGTCAGAAACAGCCCTACAGAGACAGTCCTACAGACCAAACAAATGGTCTTAGTACAAAGGTCATGGTCTTCTCCAAGATGGCAGCATGTCTTTACATGTCTCCGTTTGTTTGTCCGTGTTTTTCTGTGTTTTTAGTCTTTAATTCTAATGCAATTTAAGTGTCATTTGCTGATTCTGACAGCCTTTCGTTTGGTCTACAAGTTGATTGATTCTAACTGGAATCTTAGTGGACTCTCTGGACTTACATCCCATTATTTGCTCGGACCATTGGAACATTGGAGCCTGCTATCCAGCAAAGCTGTGTTGTGGACCTGCTGTGGTGAAGCTGTCATATTGACGCTCTTTTACTGATGGGCCCAAACCTCACATTTCTAAGGGAAGTGCTTATTTCTCCCTCTGATTCTAGGGGTTATATTATTATATTGTTCTGTTATATTGTTCTGCCTGATGGTTTCCGGAGCCGTGCGATGCTGGATGTCAACCAATGGTTTCAACACATCACTGTCTGATTTTGACAAGCTCAGTCTTCGCATGATGAAGGGAAGTGCTTCTTTCCTGGCTGCTCTGTTTTAAGTTATCATTCTAGACCCAGACTGGTCCTCATCTTAGGTTTTAAATTAGCCTATTTCATTAGCAGCGTTGTTCTGCCGGTTCTGACTTCCTGGTTGTGAGTGAGTGACTGAGTGAGTGACGTCACGCACGGGATTCCCTTCGGGCTGACAACGGCGGTCATCCCCAACTCACGAAGCTAGACTGTGCTATCGTGCTAGCTGCTATTTAGGACTTGTTGCTGGGAACTGAGAGACAATATTGCTCAAAGCCAGTTTTTTATTTGTCCTCCTCATTGGTCAGGACTCGTTACGGCTCAACCATAGTCCTGCATTCCTGAGTCTATTGGGATCGCTCCTGTCATTATGACAGTGCAGCCCGCTGGGTTCTGCATTGTTACCCCAGCCTTTAACTCTCACCATTGAAGCTATGGACTTAACTCGTCTTCTCAGCCTTATGGCTCTAAAAGACAATTTTACTGTTTCTTCAAGTTGCACTCGTGTCTTTGTATTAGGAATATATACCAAGAGAGACACTTTAATTAAACCACTAAGGTTTAATATAGCTAAACAGAAATGGTCGATTGTTTTATTACTATTTATGTCTGGTAACGTGCAGCCTAATCGTGGTCCTGAGCTGCAATGTATTTCGACCCCAGCTGATTTTAAACATCTGTCTGGCTTAAGTATTATTTATCTTAATGTACGCAGCTTGTTATCAAAAATGGACATGGTTCGAATATGGGTTAATTCAACTGAGGCGGACATTGTTGTAATATCTGAAACTTGCTTAACGAAATCAGTTTCTGATTCAGATATTGACAGTGATGGATACAATGTTTATCGCTCTGACAGACTTAAGAAAGGAGGCGGTGCTGCTATTTATGTCTCCACACCAGGGTTGTTCTGTCTGAATCTGTAAGCACTTGGAATTCCTGGCTTAAAATGTGGAAATTGCCAAAAACATCAACATAACTTGTTGTTGGTTGTTATAGACCTCAGTCTGCCTCAAAAGATGCATTGCATTCTTTGCCACACCTTTTATCCAGACTAAAGTACAATGAACTTGTTTTAGCTGGTGATCTAAATTGGGATTGGCTTAAGCCAGTATCTGATGAGTTCAAATCCTTTTGTGATTCTGTCAATCTTACCCAGCTGATTAACTCACCCACTCATCCAAATCTTAAATGTATTGAGAAGTCCACCTTAATTGACTTGATTCTTGTAAATGTTCCTCATAAATTTTCAGCTATCGGTGTGTTTTGCAATGACTTAAGTAGCCAGCGTGTTGTTGCTGCTCTAAGGAACACTAAGGTGCCCAAATTAAAGCCATGTATTGTTCCTAAGAGGAATCTTAAGTTTCTCTTCTAATTTCTCTAAATGAGTTTAAATCTACACGTAGGGACTTAGAGGCAGATTCTTTAAGCTGTCAGTGCTCTTAATTCTGTGCAATGAACTAGTTTAAGTAAAATTATTACTAATTTACTCTTTTTACTGTATGTTCTCCTATGATGTTGTCCTTTTTATGTTATGTCTGGAACTGTCTTTATTTTATGCTGCTGCTTGTCTTGGCCAGGTCTCCCTTGAAAAAGAGGTTTTTAATCTCAATGGGACCTCCTAGTTAAATAAAGGTTAAATAAAAATAAATAAATAAACAGACAGTCCTACAGACAGGAAACAGAGCTGGTGACGATGCTAAAACACCTTGTTGAAGGAACCATTTAAATAATCAGATCCTGATGAATGACTGAAGTGTAAAATCTTTACTGAGAATAAAATTACAAAACAACCAAAACCATCAACCCACTGAGGACTGGATCCAAAACCATCAACACACTGAGGACTGGATCCAGAATCACAGTCAAACACTGAACTCACAGTGTGTGTGTGTGTGTGTGTGTGTGTGTGTGTGTGTGTGTGTGTGTGTACCTGCTCAGGTGTGTCTGCTGCTGTCAGCTTCAGGTCTTGTAAATTAACATCCAGGGAATAAAATGTTCAGTTCACACATGAGTCTGTCTTAATGACAGTCAGAAGAGTGGAGGAGCAGAGAGGGGGCGACGAGGGCTGGAATCTAACCTGCGGTCTCTGCAGCATAAACATTACCTTTGTATATGGGGCTCCTGCTCTACCTGTGCTGACAGGTGACCGGTGGTCGTGCAGCACACCTGGGTCGAGCAGATCTCGATGATTCATAATGTTTATTTCTGTTGTTATTTTTTTTGTCATGACAGAGATTTAAGAGGATGCTGCTGCATGAGGACCAATGACTCACATGATCAGTCTCACCTGAAGACCACACACACACACACACACACACACACAGTAACACACTGTAAGTGAGTGCTGATGTAAACAGTCTGTGGTCTCGTCAGGTTAATTACTTCTGACGAGCTGCTCAGTTTAATCCTCCTTCTTCTATCAAACCGACCAATCAGAGCTGCTGATGTCATCCTCTCCCCTCCCCCAACCGTTGTATGTGTGTGTGTATTCAGTCTCTTTGTGTCAGCTTGGTTGCCTCGGCAGCAGCATTGTGAGGACAGAGCTCGTATGAAGCGTCGCTGCGTTCCACTGAGAGCCGACCATGACCTGCTGACCCCCGACACAGACACTCTGTGAGTAACACACACACACTAACACACACACACACACACACACACACACACATAAACACACGTACTGGTACAGGTGTTTTTTTTGCACATACCAGTTCAGACGCAGGTATATGGGAACAGAACTGAAACGGTGGTCATGACATCAGGAAAAGTCTCACTGTTCAAAGAGTGCGAAGATTCGAAAGGGCTGTAGAAACTCTAGAGACCGTGGGGACTGTGAGGACTGCAAGGACTGCAGGGACTGTGGGGACTGTAGGCACTGTGGGGACTGTAAGGACTGTGGGGACTGTAGGAACTGTGAGTACTGAAGGGACTGTGGGGACTGTAGGGACTGTGAGGACTGAAGGGACTGTGGGGACTGTAGGAACTGTGAGGACTGTGGGGACTGTAGGGACTGTGAGGACTGAAGGGACTGTGGGGACTGTAGGAACTGTGAGGACTGTGGGGACTGTAGGGACTGTGAGGACTGAAGGGACTGTGGGGACTGTAGTAACTGTGAGGACTGAAGGGACTGTGGGGACTGTGGGGACTGTAGGGACTGTGAGGACTTTAGGGACTGTACGGACTATAGTGACTGTAGTGACTGTGAGGACTGAAGGGACTGTGAGGACTGTAGGGACTGTAGGGACTGTGGGGACTGTAGGAACTGTGAGGACTGTAGGGACTGTAGGGACTGTAGGGACTGTGGGGACTGTAGGGACTGTGAGGACTGTAGGGACTGTACGGACTGTAGTGACTGTAGTGACTGTGAGGACTGAAGGGACTGTGAGGACTGTAGGGACTGTAGGGACTGTGGGGACTGTAGGAACTGTGAGGACTGTAGGGACTGTAGGGACTGTGGGGACTGTAGGGACTGTAGGGACTGTGGGGACTGTAGGGACTATGAGGACTGTAGGGACTGTAGGGACTATGGGGACTGTAGGGACTGTGAGGACAGTAGGGACTGTGAGGACTACTTGTTTTCCAACATGGCGGTCGGTCACAAACCTCCTCCTCAAACAGTCACATGTGAGGACTGAAGGAACTGTGGGGACTGTAGTGACTGTGAGGACTGTAGGGACTGTATCAATCAATCAATTTTATTTATAAAGCCCAATATCACAAATCACAGTTTGCCTCACAGGGCTGTACAGCATACGACATCCCTCTGTCCTTAAGACCCTCACAGCGGATAAGGAAAAACTCCCCCAAAAAACCCCTTTAACGGGGAAAAAACGGTAGCAACCTCAGGAAGAGCAACTGAGGAGGGATCCCTCTTCCAGGATGGACAGACGTGCAATAGATGTCGTACAGAACAGATCAGCATAATAAATTAACAGTAATCCATATGACACAATGAGACAGAGAGAGAGAGAGAGAGAGAGAGAGAGAGAGAGAGAGAGAGAAATGCAGGCAATGACAGTAGCTTACAACAACATTAATGAAAGTAATAATATTATAGTTATAGTTCTGGCTACTGTGGTACAATATGTTGAAAGTATGTATTAATATCTAACAGTATACTTGTGTGACAATAGTCATATGTGTATAATAACAGTAGAAGTATGACTAATGACTAATGATGGCAGCAGCAGCAGCAGGAGGCATCTGGCAGGACCACGGCAGCAGCACAACCACACACGTCACGCTGTCCAGGCACCGCTGTGATATGAGTTAATCTGAGAGACAGTGGAGCACAAAGGCTCCGGAGAAGAAGCCAAGTTAGTGACATCCAGAATGGCCGAGTTAGCAAGATGCAGTAATAGAATACGAGAGAGAGAGAGAGAGAAGGTGCCCGGAGTATTATAGGGGGGTCCTCCGGCAGACTAGGCCTAAGTCAGCCTAACTAGGGGCTGGTACAGGGCAAGCCTGAGCCAGCCCTAACTATAAGCTTTATCAAAGAGGAAAGTCTTAAGTCTAGTCTTAAATGTGGAGACGGTGTCTGCCTCCCGGACCGTAACAGGAAGATGATTCCACAGGAGAGGAGCCTGATAGCTGAAGGCTCTGGCTCCTGATCTGCTTTTGGAGACTTTAGGGACCATGAGTAACCCTGCGTTCTCAGAGCGCAGTGTTCTGGTGGGATAATATGGCACTATGAGCTCTCTAAGATATGACGGAGCTTGACCATTTAGAGCTTTATAAGTTAACAGTAGGATTTTAAATTCAATTCTGGATTTTACATGGAGCCAGTGCAGAGAAGCTAAAACAGGAGAAATATGATCTCGTTTCTTAGTTCCTGTTAGTACACGTGCTGCTGCATTCTGAATTAGCTGGAGAGTTTTTATGGACTTACTAGAGCTACCTGATAATAGAGAGTTACAGTAATCCAGCCTTGAGGTAACAAAAGCGTGGACCAATTTTTCTGCATCTTTTCGGGTCAGGATAGGCCTAATTTTCGCAATATTACGCAGATGAAAAAATGCAGTCCGTGAGGTTTGTTTTAAATGAGAATTAAAAGACAAATCTTGATCAAATATTACTCCGAGGTTTCTTACGGTAGTGCTAGAGGCCAGAGCAATGCCATCTAGAGAAACTATGTCATCAGATAAAGAGTCTCTGAGTTGTTTGGGGCCAAGAACAATAACTTTAGTTTTGTCTGAATTTAACATCAGGAAATTGGTGCTCATCCAATTTTTTATGTCTTTAAGGCAGTTATGGAGTTTAGTTAATTGATTACTTTCTTCTGGCTTCATCGATAAATACAACTGTGTATCATCCGCATAACAATGGAAATTTATAGAGTGATTTCTAATGATGTTACCTAAAGGAAGCATATATAGAGTAAATAGGATTGGTCCGAGCACAGAACCTTGCGGAACTCCAAAACAAACTTTGGTACGTAAGGATGATTCATTACGAACGTCAACAAATTGAAAACGATCAGATAAATAAGATTTAAACCAGCTTAGTGCAGAACCTTTTAGGCCAATTAGGTGATCCAGTCTCTGCAGTAGAATTTGATGGTCAATTGTGTCAAACGCCGCACTAAGATCTAATAAAACAAGAACAGAGACGAGTCCTTTGTCTGAAGCAATCAGAAGGTCATTTGTAATTTTAACTAGTGCTGTCTCAGTGCTATGATGCACTCTAAATCCTGACTGAAATTCCTCAAATAAATTATTATCCTGGAGAAAATCACACAGCTGGTCTGCGACTACGTTCTCAAGGATCTTTGACATAAAGGGAAGATTAGATATTGGTCTATAGTTGGCTAACACCTCTGGATCCAGGGTGGGCTTTTTTAGTAGAGGTTTAATTACAGCTACCTTAAAAGACTGTGGTACATAGCTTGTTAATAAGGATATATTGATCATATCTAATATATGAGTGTTAACTACAGGAGAGACCTCCTTAAGTAGCCTAGTTGGGATGGGGTCTAAAAGACACGTTGATGATTTAGATGAAGAAATCACTGCGGTCAATTCTTGAAGAGAAACTGGGGAGAAGCAATCTAAATATATATTAGGTCTTACAGCTGTGTTTGAGGTTAGATAGGTACCATCTGAGGGCAGGAGGTCATGAATTTTGCCTCTAATAGTTAGAATTTTGTCATTAAAAAAGCTCATAACGTCATTACTGCTAAGGGCTAAAGGAATACAAGGCTCAATAGAGCTTTGACTCTCAGTCAACCTGGCTACAGTGCTGAAAAGAAACCTGGGGTTGTTCTTGTTTTCTTCTATTAATGCTGAGCAATAGTTTGCTCTGGCATTGCGGAGGCCCCTCTTATAAGTTTTGAGACAGATTAAACGAGATTCTCCCAGTTTGGTTAATCGCCAATTCCTTTCAAATTTTCGCGATATTTGTTTTAACCTACGGGTTTGAGAGTTATACCAAGGAGCAAACTTTCTTTGCTTTGTAAACTTCTTTTTAAGAGGAGCTACAGAGTCGAGCGTTGTTCGCAGTGAGCCTATGGCGCTATCAACAAAATGATCAATTTGGGAGAGGTTAAAGTCGGCACGGGAAACCTCTGTTACTGAAGGTATTGGTATTGAATTTAACGACAAAGTAATCTTTTCCTTAAATTTTGCGACAGCACTATCTGATAAACATCTAGTATAGTAACTGTTGCTGAGTGGCGTGTAATCGAGTAAAAAGAAATCAAAAGTAATCAGACAATGATCCGATAGCGAGGGATTCTGTGGAAAGACTTTTAGGTTATCAATTTCAGTTCCATACGTCAGAACTAGATCGAGGGTATGGTTAAAACAATGAGTGGGTTCATGTACACCCTGACTGAAGCCAATGGAGTCTATTAATGAGATAAACGCGGTAGCCAGGGAGTCATTATCAACGTTGACATGAATGTTAAAATCGCCTACAATAATAACTTTATCTGATTTAAGAACTAAACTGGATAAAAACTCTGAGAATTCAGATACAAATTCAGAATAAGGACCAGGAGCACGGTACACTATAACAAATAAAAGAGGCTGCGAGGTTTTCCAGGTCAGATGTAAAAGACTAAGAACGAGGCTTTCAAATGAAATATAATCTAGTTTAGGTTTAGGGCTGATTAACAGACTAGAGTTAAAAATGGCTGCAACTCCCCCTCCTCGGCCGCTGCCTCGAGGAATGTGGGTATTATTATGACTGGGAGTGGACTCATTTAGACTAACATATTCATCTTGACACAGCCAGGTTTCAGTGAGACTGAGTAAATCAATATGATTATCTGATATTAATTCGTTTACTAACACTGCTTTAGACGATAGAGACCTGATATTTAACAGTCCGCATTTAATTCTCCTGTTTTGTCTTTCTGTCACAGAAGAGGTTTTAATTTTTTTTTTAATTTTGTATGGACTGTAGTGACTGTAAGGACTGAGGGGACTGTGGGGACTGTAGGGACTGTAAGGACTGAAGGGACTGTGGGGACTGTAGGGACTGTGAGGACTGTAGGGACTGTGAGGACTATTTGTTTTCCAACATGGCGGTCGGTCACAAACCTCCTCCTCAAACAGTCACATATGTTCACAGTAATTGCTGCAGTCACAAATTGATCGATTGATTGATTGACTGGTTGGTTGAGTAATTGATTGATGAATGTCTGATGTCATACGTTTGATCTGCAGCGCCTTATTTGACTGCGGTGGTGCTCGGAGAATCCTGGGATCTCATTGCTTGTTTTTATTCGGCCACAGTAGAAAGAGGGACATGAATTATTCCCCAGACCGTCACCTCGCACGTCACTTTAAATAAGCTCCACCCCTCTCCGTCACCTCTGTTACATTTAAATGTTTTAGCTTCATGATGTCACATCCTGTCAAGGTGATGCAACCCATCACGATAAACTGATCCCAGTCCTGTAACTGTGTTCTGTACACAGGTCGGGGGTCCGGCTGCATCCTGTCCACCAGGTGAGGTTGGAGGGCGTGACCTCTTTATCAGGACACCTGAGTTACTCATCCAGCAGCGAATCAGCCGTCAGGGTGTCGAAGCGATGCCCTGTGGCATCTCCAACTCGTCGTCTGCGTTTTGAGGATGAGACGGAGACGGAAGTAGAGTCCCGTTACCTGGAGCGACAGCAGCAGAGGAGACGAGGGGTGCAGCGAGGGACTGAGGTCCTTTTTTCTAAACCAGACTTGAACCACTACATCAATGGCAGGGCAGGACCAGGGTCCGGGCCGCAGGGGGCGGGGCATGTTGTTGACAGATGGCAAAGAGGACGGAAGCCCTTGGACAGGGCGGGTCAGTGCAACACCTGTCACTCCGGCCTGAACCTCTGTCTGTGCCCACCTGTACCTCAAGAGCGGGGGCGGAGTCTGTACAGACCCTGCCTCAACCTGCACACCGAGCCAATCAGAGAGACCTACATCGGCTCTGTCACACCAACGGGGGGAAGGGACGGGACTGGCTGTGACGCTAACGACCAGGTGAGGAGGAGGAGCAATCAGGTGGAAAATAATGGAAACCAGATGACCATCCCTCAGGTCACGCCCACTACAGATCTTCCAATCAACCCCTACGCCCCCGACCAGCTGACTGCACCCAGTTTCAAATGTCAACCCTCCTCATCTCCTCCACCTGTGACATCAGCAATGATGTCACAGGGCATCAAGCTCAACGGCACAACGTCAGAGCAGGAGACGCCTGCTGCTCCGCCCCCCAACACAGAGCTCCGACCAGGGCCTGAGCTGAAGGGAAGGAGGAAGAGCTCCTCCTCAGAGACAACAGGTGAGAACCTTCATGTGTCATCACAGTGACATACATGACATACAGATGAGTAGAGAGCACACCTGTGACACCTGTCACATGATGTCACAGGTTTCATGATGTCACTGGTTTCATGATGTCACGGGTTTTATGATGTCACAGGTTTTATGATGTCACAGGTTTCATGATGTCAAAGGTCTGTCTTGAGGGACATCAGTCTGTCGTTCCTGAGCAAGAAGTGGAACCTATGATCAGAATGATGATGCTGGGTTCTGGTCTGTGTGAACAGTTTAAGTTTATTTACTTTATTAATCCCCTGAGGGGAAATGCAGTGTTTTCACTCTTGCTTGTCAGTTACACACAGTCAATCAATCAATCAATTTTATTTATAAAGCCCAATATCATAAATCACAATTTGCCTCACAGGGCTTTACAGCATACAACATCCCTCTGTCCTTTGGACCCTCACAGCTGATCAGGAAAAACTCCCCCAAAAAAACCCTTTAACGGGGAAAACAACGGTAGAAACCTCAGGAAGAGCAACTGAGGAGGGATCCCTCTTCCAGGACGGACAGACGTGCAATAGATGTCGTACACAGGTTCGAACACACACGTGCACAAACAGGACCTATACATGCACAAAGTGGAGAGATGTCAGAGTGAGGGGGCTGCCCTTGGTGAGGCCCCCTGAGTGGTTGGGGGGTTCAGTGCCTTGCTCAAGGGCACCTCGGCAGTGCCCAGGAGGTGAACTGGCACCTCTCCAGCCACCAGTCCACGCTCCATATTTTGGTCCGGACGGGCGAACAGGCGACCCTCCGGTTCCCAACCCAAGTCCCTATGGACTGAGCTACTGCCGCCAGAACAGAACACTGGACCTGATGGACTCCGCTGAGGAGCCTCAAAGGGTCCCTGAATCTCTGGTTGAGAACCTGACCAGACATTCTCCGTGACGTTCTTCATCATGTTGAGAACATGAAGCAGCAGAACGAGGTCTTACAGGTCCTCATCAACGTACCAATAACGTCACGCCTAAACATGACGTTATGGAGGTCAAGACACTGAGGACTCTGAAGACTCCGAAGACTCTGAGGACTCTGAGACTGTGAGACTCTGAGGACTCTGAAGACTCTGACACACTGAGGACTCTGAAGACTCTGAGGACTCTGAGGACTCTGAAGACTCTGAAGACTGTGAGGACTCTGAGGACTCTGAAGACTCTGAGGACTCTGAAGACTCCGAGGACTCTGAAGACTCTGAAGACTCTGAGGACTCTGAGGACTCTGAAGACTCTGACACACTGAGGACTCTGAAGACTCTGAGGACTCTGAAGACTCCAAGGACTCTGAAGACTCTGAGGACTCTGAGGACTCTGAATATTCTGAGACACTGAGGACTCTGAAGACTCTGAAGACTCTGAGGACTCTGAGGACTCTGGGGACTATGAGACTGTGAGACTCTGAGGACTCTGAAGACTCTGAGACTCTGAAGACTCTGAGGACTCTGAGGACTCTGGGGACTCTGAGACTGCGAGACTCTGGGGACTCTGAAGACTCTGAGGCACTGAGGACTCTGGGGACTCTGAGGACTCTGGGGACTCTGACACTGTGAGACTCTGAGGACTCTGAGACTCAGAGGACTTTTTTTTTAACTTGAAATTTTATTGTTTTTAACATATAGAAAAAGGACACGACATTACACATATTCTTCAAAATATATTTGATAAAAAGAAAAAAGAAAAGAAAAGGAAATAAATACTAAAAGAAACTACGTGAGGGGGGTGGCACAGTGGTATGGTGGTTAGCACTGTCGTCTCACAGCAAGAGGGTTGCCGGTTCGATCCCGGGTGTGGGAGCCCTTCTGTGCAGAGTTTGCATGTTCTCCCCATGTCAGCGTGGGTTCTCTCTGGGCACTCTGGCTTCCTCCCACAGTCCAAAGACATGCAGGTTAACTGATAACTCTAAATTGTCCGTAGGTGTGAATGTGAGTGTGAATGGTTGTTTGTCTCTATGTGTCAGCCCTGGGCATGGGACATGTCAATTCATCATTACCAGGATGTTAATGGGCCAATTATGCGGCACAAGGGGCATGTCTTGTGAATCTAGGGAATGTAGGTATTTTACAAATAGTGTCCATTATGTCTTTCCACACTTGTTGCTCTTCATTATACAGTTCAGAAAGATTGGATGCCGCTCCCTCCATGGAAATAGTCTCAAGAAAAGTATGAAGCCATTGTCCCTCTATCAGTTTGTCTGCATCCTTCCAGTTTGTTGCGATCAGTCTTTTGGCTGTCATATATCCAGTTGTTAGGATCCGTCTTTCTTGTTTGGACCTGTTCCTTTCAGAGGTGTAATTAAAGAGACACAATGCAGGATCACAGTGAACAGTAGTGCCCATGATATTTTCCAGAGAATGAGTAACCTTGTCCCAGAATGTCTTTACTTTAGTACAGGCCTATACCATATGATAGAAGGTACCTTTATCTTGCTCACAGTGCCAACAGAGGTCAGACTCAGATACACCCATCTTATACAATCTAACTGGAGTAAAATATATCCTATGTACAAAATTATAATTAATCTTTACTGATTTGGAAACTCTGTGTACTGTTTTACAGATATGGTCCAATTCTTCAGTTTCCCATGATATACCGAGGTCTGTTTCCCAGTTTCTTTGAACCGCTTTCCATTTGTCTCCTGATGTATTATTTATAAGTTTATACAAGTTTGAGGCAATTTTGACCTTCTGTTTGATTGTTAATTCTAATTTGGACTCGGTTTCAGTCACTTTGGGTAGCTTCACCCAAATATTTGGTCAAATGTGACCTTATCTGCATGTATTTTAAATAATCTTCATTTTCAATACCAAATGTAACTTTAAGCTGCTCAAACGTTTTCAGTTTTTCTGTCATATTGATTTATTATGTCTTCTAGAATTCTGACACCTTTGGAATCCCAGACCTCATTTCTAAGTGGCCGGCCATTCAGTGTGAACCTGTAGTTGTACCAAAGTGGAATCCAGGGAGAATTGCGGAGAATATACCACAGTCCTTGTAATGTAATCCTATAATTTAACCCATCTAAAAGTTCCTGCTCTATGCTTTCCCATTTTGTGTCCCTCAAGTCAGAGCCATAGCCCCATTTAAGGGGGTATCTAGAGTTAAATGCCATATAAAGTTGTACACATTTGGAAGGCCAAGGCCTCCCTTTTCCTAGACTGAGTGTCAGACTGAAGCTCCCAGAACCTTCAGTCTGACATCGCCTCCATTGAAGGCGATTTACAAGGGGGAGGGAATTTGATTTTTCCCTAACCAATCAGTAGAGATCAACGACTCACCCAGAATCTGACGTCACTAGTATCCATGCCTCGGGGGTGCTGAAAACAAGCGAGCATTGCCCGTTTAAAATGTCTCCGTTGTCGTGCACGCCCAGCTGCATCGCCGTTAAATCCAGTTTAGCAGCTTCCTTAATCCTTAATCCTTAATCCTCGGAATGATATTCATTTTTATATGATCTATTTTGCCCCAAATGGTTAAAGGGAGAGATTTCCATCTCTCAATATCATCCTTGACTTAAATTAGGAGTTTTTTCAAATTAAAAGTGGCAATATCATTTATATTGGACTTCAGAGTTACCCCAAGATAGCGCATTCCATCAGGCGACCAATTTATCTTATATCCCGAGATGGCTCCGAATTCATTCACAATCTCAAAAATATGTTTAAGAGATGTTGGAGGGTCTGACAGTGTTAATAAAATGTCATCGGCAAATAGACTTATTTTTATCTCTGTTACTGGGGCTAAAATTCCTTTAATGTTTTGATTTTCTCTAATTAGTGCGGCTAGAGGTTCTAAAGACAAAAAAAAAAAACAGCATAGGGCAAAATTGAGGTGTCCCTCGTCTGAGTTCAAAATTTTCAGAGACAATGTTGTTTGTGATTATTCTAGCTTTGGGACTGGAGAATATTGCTAAGATATAGTTAATGAAATTTGGACCAAATCCAAATTTATTCAATGCTTTGAAAAGCTATGACCATTCAATGCAGTCAAACGCCTTTGCTGCATCTAAAGACACTGCAATTGTTGGATCAGTTGTTGCGTTGGCGTAATGCATTGTGTGAATTAGCTTTCTCATATTGCAGTTTGTCTGGATTTTATGAAGCCCACGTGGTCAGTATGGATCAATTTAGGTAAAATATTGTCTAGTCTTCTTGCAAGTATTTTTGCATGTGTTTTCCTTTCTGAATTAAGAAGTGAAATGGGGCGGTATCCTCCAAATTGTAATAGGTCCCTATTTGGTTTCAATGGCACCGTGATGAGGGAGGAATTTGTTGAATCAGGTAGGTGGCCTTTTTTTTTCCTCATTAAAAACCCTTTGTAGCTTGTCAACTAACTTAGATGGGAATCGTCGTCGTCGTCGTCCTCCTCCTCCGCTTATCCGGGTCCGGGTCGCGGGGGCAGCAGCCTCAGCAAGGAAGCCCAGACAGTCCTCTCCCCAGCCACTTCCATCAGCTCTTCCGCGGGAACCCCGAGGCGTTCCCAGGCCAGCCGGGTGATGTAGTCCCTCCAGTGTGTCCTGGGGCGGCCTCGAGGTCTCCTCCCGGTTGGACATGCCCTAAACACCTCCCAAGGGAGGCGTCCGGAAGGCATCCTTACCAGATGCCCGAACCACCTCAACTGGCTCCTCTCGATGTGGAGCAGCAGCGGCTCTACTCCGAGTCCCTCCCGAATGTCTGAGCTCCTCACCCTATCCCTAAGGCTGAGCCCAGCCACCCTACGGAGGAAACTCATTTCGGCCACTTGCATTCGCGATCTCATTCTTTCGGTCACTACCCAGAGCTCGTGACCATAGGTGAGGGTTGGAACAAAGATCGACGGGTAAATCGAGAGCTTCGCTTTCTGGCTAAGCTCCCTTTACACCACAACGGACCGGTTAAGCGCCCTCATCACTGCTGACGCTGCCCCAATCTGCCTGTCAATCTCCCGCTCCATCCTACCCTCACTCGTGAACAAGATCCCGAGATACTTAAACTCCTCCACCTGAGGAAGGACCTCCCCCCGACCTGGAGTGGGCAATCCACCCTTTTCTGGCTGAGGACCATGGCCTCGGACTTGGAGGTGCTGATTCTCATCCCAGCCGCTTCACACTCGGCTGCGAACCGCCCCAGTGAGAGCTGGAGGTGACTGTTCAATGGAGCTAGGAGGACCACGTCATCCGCAAAAAGCAGGGACAAGATTCTCCCATCACCGAACCTGACACCCTCCACCACTCAGCTGCGCCTAGAAATTCTGTCCATAAAAGTTATGAACAGAACCGGTGACAAAGGGCAGCCCTGGCGGAGGCCAACCCTCACCGGGAACAGGTCCAACTTACTGCCAGCCACGCGAACCAGACTCATGCTCCTGCGGTACAGGGACTGGATGGCCCTTAGCAAGGGGCCACCCACCCCATACTCCCGGAGCACCCCCCACAGGATGCCCCTGGGGACACGGTCGTAAGCCTTCTCCAAATCCACAAAACACATGAGGACTGGTTGGGCGAACTCCCATGCTCCCTCCAGCACCCTGGCGAGGGTAAAGAGCTGGTCCACGGTTCCGCGTCCGGGACAAAAATCACATTGCTCCTCCTCGATCCGAGGTTCAACTATCGACCGGACCCTCTTCTCCAGCACCCTGGAGTAGACCTTACCGGTCTACCGGTAGGCTGAGGAGTGTGATCCCCCTGTAGTTGGAACACACCTTCTGGTCCCCTTTCTTGAAAATGGGGACAACCACCCCAGTCTGCCACTCCAGAGGCACTGCCCCCGATGTCCACGCAATGCTGCAGAGGCGTGTTAGCCAAGACAGCCCTACAACATCCAGAGAGTTGAGATATCCGGGACGAATCTCATCCACCCCCGGGGCTCCGCCGCCTCGGAGTTGCTTCACCACCTCGGCGACTTCTGCCCCAGAAATTGGACGACCCGCCCCTGAGACCCCCGTCTCTGTTTCCTCACTGGAATACGTGTTGGTGGGATTGAGGAGCCCCTCAAAGTATTCGTTCCACCGCCCGACAATGTCCCCAGTTGACGTCAGCAGCTCCCCGCCCCCACTGTAAACAGTGTGAGCAAGTTGCCGCCTTCCCCCCCTGAGGCGCCGGACGGTTTGCCAGAACCTCTTTGGAGCCGATCGATAGTCTTCCTCCATGGCCTCACCGAACTCCTCCCACGCCCGAGTTTTTGCCTCCACGACTGCCGCCGCCGCGCTCCGCTTGGCCCGCCGGTACCCGTCAGCTGCTTCCGGAGACCCACAGACCAACCATGCCCTGTAGGCCTCCTTCTTCAGCCTGACGGCTCCCCTCACCTCTGGTGTCCACCAGCGGGTTCGGAGATTACCGCCGCGACTGGCACCAGCGGCCTTGCGGCCACAGCTCGCGACTGCCGCCTCAACAATGGCAGAGCGGAACAAGGCCCATTCGGACTCAATGTCCCCCTCCGCGCTCGGGACGCGGTCGAAGCTCTCCCGGAGGTGGGAGTTGAAGATCATCTGGACAGGTTCTTCCGCCAGGCATTCCCAGCAGACCCTCACTGTTCGTTTGGGCCTGCCAGGTCTGCGCGGCGTCTTCCCCCACCATCTGATCCAACTCACCACCAGGTGGTGATCAGTTGACAGCTCTGCTCCTCTCTTCACCCGAGTGTCCAGAACATATGGCCGCAGGTCAAATGATACGACTACAAAGTCGATCATTGACCTGCGACCTAGGCTGTCCTGGTGCCACGTGCACCGATGGACATCCTTATGTTTGAACATGGTGTTAGTTATGGCCAAACTGCCACCCGCACAGAAGTCCAATAACTGAACACCACTCGGGTTCAGATCGGGCAGGCCGTTCCTCCCAATCCTACCCCTCCAGGTCCCGCCGTCATTGCCCACGTGAGCGTTGAAGTCCCCCAGCAGAACAATGGAGTCCCCGGTTGGGGCACTGTCCAGCAGCCGTCCCAGGGACGCCAAAAAGGGTGGGT
This sequence comes from Epinephelus malabaricus, assembly GCA_037127435.1. Lineage (NCBI taxonomy): Eukaryota > Metazoa > Chordata > Actinopteri > Perciformes > Serranidae > Epinephelus > Epinephelus malabaricus. The sequence goes on along the minus strand of JANUFT010000006.1, from coordinate 47,697,169 downwards.
ACTCTGAACTGTTGTTCGGTGCATAAGCACAGACAACAGTCAGGACCCATTCCCCGACCCGAAGGCGCAGGGAAGCAACCCTTTCGTCTACTGGGGTAAACCCCAACGTACAGGCAGAGAGTCTGGGGGCTATCAGAAAGCCCACCCCGGCCCTCCGCCTCTCACCCGGAGCAACTCCAGCGAAGGAGAGAGTCCAACCCCTCTCAAGGACTAGGGTTCCAGAGCCGGAACTATGTGTCGAGTTGAGGCCGACTATATCTAGCCGGTAGCGCTCAACCTCTTCCACAAGCTCCGGCTCCTTCCCCGCCAGAGAGGTGACATTCCATGTCCCAAGAGCCAACTTCTGTAACCGAGGATCAGACCGCCAAGGCCCCCGCCTTGGTCTGCTGCCCAATCCACATTGCACCAAACCCTTAGATGAGAATGTTTTATAAAATTTGATGCTGAACCCATCATCACCAGGGGCTTTGGCGCTGGTCATTTTTTTGATGGAGGTGAGAATCTCTTCTTGAGATACTGGTTTTTCAAGCTCTTCTCTATCTGTAGTTGATATGGTCGGCAAATTTATTTTACTGAAAAATCTTTCCAAACCTTCAAGAGTTGGGTTGACCTCTGAAGAATACATTGTTATATGGTATTCCCTAAACTTTGTATTGATGTCTTGCGGGGACTTTAATATTTCACTATTATCTGATTTAATTGCGGGAATTAGACAAGAAGTCCTCGCCTTTTGCAGCCTGTAGGCCAATAATCTTCCAGCCTTGTCTACATTCTCAAAATATTTTGTTTTTAAGCAGTATAAATCAAATTCTTATTTATTAAATTCTTTATTTCTAACCTGGTTTTCAGCATGTCAGTATATAGCTGATAATTCGTTGGGTTTGCTCTGTGGGCTGTTTCTAGTGCAGACAGTTTATTAGTATATTCTGCTAATTTTTTGTCTCTCTTTTTTCTGGTAAGTAGCAAAGCTAATAAGCCACCCCCTACATATAGCTTTATATGCTTCCCATACTGTAGCAAATGAATTAACTGATTCTGTTTGATTCAAAGAAGTGTTGAGTTTCAGTATTAATCGTTTCTATCAATTTATCATTTAAGAGTAAGGAATTATTCAATTTCCACATGGAGGACTTGATATGATGAAGGGAAGGGGAAAATGCCAGTGTAATGGGACAATGGTCACTGTATATAATGTTATGAATCTCTGTGTTCCAGACATTTGAGCGTATTTCTTGGGCCACCCAGAATGCATCTATTCTGGAGTAAGATTTGTGTGGGTTTGAATAGAAAGTATAATTTCTGTCCTCGGTATTTAGTAATCACTACACATCAAACACTCCAACATTTTTGCACAGATAGAGAGAAAATAGAGAAACAGAGAAAATAGTGTTAAGGTCATTAAAAAAGGAGGCAGTTTTTATGTTTGGACATATACATTAACAGTAACTATTGGCTCATTGTAAAGTAAACCGTCAATAATAATGTATCTGCCTTCGGGGTCGGCAATGGAACCTTTAACAACAAAAGGTATTTTTTCATGTACCAATATTGCTACTCCCCTACTTTTGCTGTTGAATTCTGAGTGGTAAGCCTGCCCGACCATTTTCTGTTTCAATTTACCAACTTATGCTTGTGTGAGGTGTGTTTCTTGCAAAAAAGCTATTTCTGATTTAAGTTTTGCCAAGTGACACAGAATACACGTATGCTTCACAGGACTATTCAGACCATCTATATTCCAGCGTGAGACAGTTACCTTGTTCAAGTTTTGACTATTTATTTGATTTGACATTTTTAGGTAGTTAGGGAGTTATTGTATGAATGGCCATCATGGTTGTCCCATCTCAAGCCCCCTCCCATACTCACAACAACTCAGTTCACAGATATTAGTTATGAAATATAGACCCTCAGTAGTGAAGAAAAAATTATAAAAAATAAAGATGATATAGCAAAAGGCTATATAGTAATTATAGCCCTGTACCAGCCCGTAGTTAGGCTGACTTAGGCCTAGTCTACCGGAGGACCCCCCTATAATACACCGGGCACCTTCTCTCCTTCTCTCTCTCTCTCTCTCTCTCTCTCTCGTATTCTATTACTGCATCTTGCTAACTCGGCCATTCTGCATGTCACTAACTTGGCTTCTTCTCCGGAGCCTTTGTGCTCCACTGTCTCTCAGATTAACTCATATCACAGCGGTGCCTGGACAGCGTGACATGTGTGGTTGTGCTGCTGCCATGGTCCTGCCAGATGCCTCCTGCTGCTGCTGCCATCATTAGTCATTAGTCATACTTCTACTGTTATTATACACATATGACTATTGTCACACATGTATACTGCCAGATATTAATACATACTTTCAACATATTGTACCACAGTAGCCAGAACTATAACTATAATATTATTACTTTCAATAATGTTGTTGTAAGCTACTGTCATTACCTGCATATCTCTCTCTCTCTCTCTGTCTCATTGTGTCATGCGGATTACTGTTAATTTATCATGCTGATCTGTTCTGTATGACATCTATTGCACGTCTGTCCGTCCTGGAAGAGGGATCCCTCCTCAGTTGCTCTTCCTGAGGTTTCTACCGTTTTTTCCCTGTTAAAGGGTTTTTTTGGGGAGTTTTTCCTGATCAGCTGTGAGGGTCATAAGGACAGAGGGAAGTCGTATGCTGTAAAGCCCTGTGAGGCAAATTGTGATTTGTGATATTGGGCTTTATAAATAAAATAGAATTGAATTGAATTGAATAGCTGCTGCGCAGTGATCGGTTGGGTCCGGGCAGTTTTAAGCAATAAGCTGGAGCACAAGAAGATGATTAAATTACAATATGGATTCTGCACCAGTTGAGGCTCGAATCTGCAACCTCTGGAACCTAAGACGGTCATCTACCGCTCTGAGCTAATTAGCAAGTAGCAACTCAAAAGTGGCTTCACAAAGTGAGTAAGCCATTCACTGTTGTGTAGGAAAGCAGCCATCCGTGCATGGAAAAGCAGATTTGAAACCACTGTAAAAAATTCAGTTATTAAGACAAAAATCTGAAAATACACATATTGCATCAAGACAGTATGGAGATGTTGGTAATTTGTTTGTAATAATGATTGATTTGCTTCATAAGTGAAAAACTGATGTTTAAAATTGCCATTTTTACACTGACTCCAATTGTTCACATCAGAGCAAAATTCAAAATGCTGTCAAAAATTCAGTTTTTGAGATAAAATTCTGAAATTTGCCACACATCATCTACCATGACTCTAGAATTTTGTCTTTTTTTCCCATGAACACTGATGATTTATTTAGCAAGAATTTGCATTTATATGTTTACAGTACCGTTTACAGTCAAACATTTTGATGCACTGCAGGCTCAATTTTTGACAAATCAAAAATCTGAGAAACAGTTTTTGTACGACAGTCTGAAGATGCTCTGTAGCAAGTTTGGTGTCAATTGAGCAAAAATTGTGGGAGGAGATAGGTTTAAGAAGTTTTACAGTTTTTGAAAAAAAAACCAGAGTGATGAACTTCTTAATTTCAGTAGGTGTAATGTACAAAAGTTTCTTCAGTATTGGAGCTACAGTTTGATGAAAGTTGTTAAGTTGTAGCACGTATGGTTGATTTGTTATGAATTTTCAAAGTTTTGAAATTTAGACGCTTGCTGTAGCGCCACCATCAGGACTATTGGCTTGAGTTTACAGCTGAGGATATCTGGCATGAGACTGGATCTTTGTGCAAAGTTTGGTGAGTTTTCACCGATGGGAAGTATGATTTCCTCGGAAGAAGAAGAAGAAGAAGAAGAAGAACAACTAGGATTACAATAGTCTCCTGGCAGCTTAGCTGCCTGGACCCTAATAAACCAACTGGCTCCAAAATAAAACGTAAACTAAAACCCAGAGGCTATCCGCCAATGCCGCTGTGTGAACAGGTCAACCTGAGTGCAGCCCCAGTGGTATAGAGTAATTTTAAATGACCCTTTTGGTAGCTTTTCCAGACTACCTTATGTAAGGGATAATGTATAATCAACCATTATACATTATCCCGCTTATTACACGGCTAATTATCAGTTAAATAAATAATGTTGTCTGCCTCTGCGAAGTGCATTAAAACCAACCAGATTCGACAACTTTTGGTGAAAGTTTTGTACTCACCCAGGCTTAGTGGACTGAACCAAGGCATAAAACTCGCGTAAAATGTCATTAAGCATGACTGCCGAGTGTGTATTCAAATCCGTCTTGTTTTGTTTTTGGCAGAAAAAGTCCGTAGGTATTCTTTTTTTTCAGCGGCATCCGTTAAAATCAGCCAGTTCTGTTTGGTTTTTCCCTCGGAAGTTGTTTGACAGCTGCAGTGTTGCAGGGCAGCATCCCTAGCAACGCTGGGCTACATAGCAACTGTGTGTAATGACCGTTGCTACTAGCAGTTGTCATTACACAGTAATATCAGACCGCAGAATGCCGCTACTGACCAATCAGAATACAGCATTTAATAGAGCCGTGTAATAAGCACATCTATTAACCTATAAAGCAGACATATAACAGAAGTACCATCATAATTTCTTAACTAAAACTGTAGTTTGTTAACAATGAAAAAACTGATAATTAAAACAAAGACAACCTCGGCTTTATGGCCAAGAAAGAAAACATTTGTGGGATACACTTACCTCCCTTCAAGTCGGGAGCTTGTTAATCAAAAGAAATGTGTTATTATTATACATGTTCAGGGCTCCCGCTTGTTGTAAACAAACTCACGTGTGTCTTTGGTCCAATCTTGACTAGTTGGGCCGGGAACAGTAGTCTGAAGGGAATATTCCGCTGGTGCAGCACAGCTTTGATGGTATTATATTCCATTCTCTTCCATGACACCGCCGCTGAATAATCATGGAATATGAAGAACTTTTGTGACTTGAATACAAGTTCTTTGCTCTTACGTGAGGCTCTGAGGATCTTTTCTTTATCTTCGAACCGGAGCAGTTTCAGGAGAATGATGCGTGGCTTTTCGTTTTGCCCTCGCTCTGCACCCAGCCTATGCAACTCGCTCCAGCTCCGATGCCGGTTGGTCAGCTGGGATCTGAAGGACGGCTTTGAGCAAGTCAGTTGTGTAGGTTTTGAGCCTTCCATATTTTCTGGGATGTTGACGATACGCAAGTTGTTCCTCCATGAATAATTCTTCAAGTAATCCACTTTTTGCTCGTCGAAGCCTCGAGCGCCTTGTACTTAGCTGTAAGTGGTGATAGTTGATCTTCCACCTCCGATATGCGTTGTTCTGCTTGGGTGATACGGGTGGCTAGGCCAGACAGGTCCGATTCAATCCTGGTCATTGTGGCTTGTATTGCCGGCAGATGTTCCTCTATTCTTTGCTGAACCGAGCTCAAAGATAATCTTCTGTGCCCAAGGAGGAGCAGATTCGGCCTGATCGTTTTCTGCCTCCAAGTTTTCCACAGCTAGCGTGGCTGAGCCGTCTTCTTGGGCTAAATATTGTTTTAGTTGCTGCTGTTTTTGCCCCTTTCCTTTGGTCTTTTTTTTTTTTTTTTAACTTTGCGGTTTGCTCACTTACTTAACAAGTTAGTTGCGTGTCTTTGTACAATTTAAAGCGGGTTAAACTTTAAATTAAAGGATTAGATTGAGGAGCACTCTCGGGACATGTCTCACTCCGTTGAGGTCATCACCGGAAGTCAACTCCGAGGACTCTGGTGAATCTGAGACTGTGAGACTCTGAGGCCTCTGAAGACTCCGAGGACTCTGGGGACTCTGAAGACTCTGAAGACTGTGGGGACTCTGAAGACTCTGAGGACTCTGAAGACTGTGGGGACTCTGAAGACTCTGAGGACTCTGGGGACTCTGAGACACTGAGAACTCTGGGGACTCTGAAGACTCTGAGGCACTGAGGACTCTGGGGACTCTGAAGACTCTGGGGACTATGGGGACTCTGAAGACTCTGAAGACTCTGGGGACTCAGACTCTGAGGACTCTGAAGACTCTGAGGACTCTGAAGACTCTGAGGACTCTGAAGCCCTATTCAGACGGGATTAGTGTGACATTGGTACGTGGGATAAAGTAATAATTACCAGAGATTTTAGTCCCGTCTGAATGTGCCATGTCAATAATCATTACCGCACAAATGTCAGTAAAGATTACCGCGGCTTTTACCTTCTGTAAAAGGGTCCCGGACAATTACCTCAGGTAGTACTAATCCCGTGCGAATAGACCAGCAGTAAATATGTGTGTTAGGGCTGTCAAAAAAAAATAAAAAAAAGTTAGAAATATATTCGAATATCTATATTTTTTTTATAAGTACGAACCTAAATTTGGTAATTCGAATATCATTAATAATTAATTAATACTATCAATAATGTAGTATATCGTGGCGAATCCCATTCGGGTGGAGATGGCTCGCGCACGAGCCGGGCCAGAGAGGGACGCAGCGACGGAGGGAGAGGCATCGACGGAGGAGCCCGCTGCAGCATCACCACCCACTGCACTGTCCGCAATGTGTGACCTGTTCAGGGAGACATACAGGGAGAGTGTTGCACCTGCTGCCTCCCTGCCTACCCTTTTTGAAGAAGAGATGAAACGTTACCAGAATGAGGCACCACTACGAGCCGACCAGGATCCACTCTTGTGGTGGAAACTACGCACTGAAATATCCAAACATTGCTCAGATAACAAGGCAGAAGTTGATCATACCTGGCACTTCAGTGAGGTCAGAACGGGTGTTTTCATCCGAGTGTCACGTTCATACTGCGCCAGCAATAAGCATCTTATTTTTAGCGGGTTTTTTTGTAAAAAAAAATAAAATTAAAATAATAATAATAATAATAAATTATAATATTATTCAAACTCTACTAAATTAATTTGAAAATATTCAAACTCAATTTCATGGTGCTTTTGACAGTCCTATCATACGCACATGACGGCAGGAGGGGACGGCGGTGCGTGAATGGATTTACCCCTCCCGAATATATGCGATCTCCACCGGTGGAGATGGAGCCGGTCCACCGGCTCCACCTCCACAGGTAAACCACTTCCACATGTAAACCACCCCCACAGATAAATCACCTCCACAGGTAAATCCTGTACACCTGTGTATACCCTCCACAAACCCTTTGAATATTTTTTCATAGAAACATTAGAGAGCAGACAGACTCAATAGTCCTCAGAGTCTCAGTCTTCAGAGTCCTCAGAGTCCTCAGAGTCTTCACATTCCTCTTAAGCACTATTCGGACGGGATTAGTTTTACATGGGCACGTGGGGTAATGTCACTTTACCACAGGACGTCAGTAATATTAATGGCCGATTCACATGGGATAAGAAATATCAATAAAACTACCACAAGTGGGAGGAGTAAATCCATTCACGCACCGCCGTCCCCTCTTGCCATCATGTGCGTATGATAGGACTGTCAAAAGCACCATGAAATTGAGTTTGAATATTTTTGAATTAATTTAGTAGAGTTCGAATAATATTATAATATATTAATCAATTTCAATCATCAATCAATTTTATTTATAAAGCCCAATATCACAAATCACAATTTGCTTCACAGGGCTTTACAGCATACGACATCCCTCTGTCCTTATGACCCTCACAGCTGATCAGGAAAAACTCCCCCAAAAAAAACCCTTTAACGGGGAAAAAAACCCGGTAGAAACCTCAAGAAGAGCAACTGAGGAGGGATCCCTCTTCCAGGACGGACAGACATGCAATAGATGTCATACAGAACAGATCAACATGATAAATTAACAGTAATCCGTATGACACAATGAGACAGAGAGAGAGAGAGAGATAGAGAGAGAGAGAGATGCAGGTAATGACAGTAGCTTACAACAACAACATTATTGAAAGAAATAATATTATAGTTATAGTTCTGGCTACTGTGGTACAATATGTTGAAAGTATGTATTAATATCTGGCAGTATACATGTGTGACAATAGTCATATGTGTATAATAACAGTAGAAGTATGACTAATGACTAATGATGGCAGCAGCAGCAGGAGGCATCTGGCAGGACCACGGCAGCAGCACAACCACACACGTCACGCTGTCCAGGCACCGCTGTGATATGAGTTAATCTGAGAGACAGTGGAGCACAAAGGCTCCGGAGAAGAAGCCGAGTTAGTGATATGCAGAATGGCCGAGTTAGCAAGATGCAGTGATAGAACACGAGAGAGAGCGAGAGAGAGAGAGAGAGAGAGAGAGAGATAGAGAGAAGGGGCCCGGTGTATTATGGGGGGTCCTCTGGCAGACTAGGCCTAAGTCAGCCTAACTAGGGGCTGGTACAGGGCAAGCCTGACCCAGCCCTAACTATAAGCTTTATCAAAGAGTAAAGTCTTAAGTCTAGTCTTAAATGTGGAGACAGTGTCTGCCTCCCGGACCAATTTTTCTGCATCTTTTCGGGTCAGGATAGGCCTAATTTTCGCAATATTACGCAGATGAAAAAATGCAGTCCGTGAGGTTTGTTTTAAATGAGAATTAAAAGACAAATCTTGATCAAATATTACTCCGAGGTTTCTTACGGTAGTGCTAGAGGCCAGAGCAATGCCATCTAGAGAAACTATGTCATCAGATAAAGAGTCTCTGAGTTGTTTGGGGCCAAGAACAATAACTTCAGTTTTGTCTGAATTTAACATCAGGAAATTGGTGCTCATCCAGGTTTTTATGTCTTTAAGGCAGTTATGGAGTTTAGTTAATTGATTACTTTCTTCTGGCTTCATCGATAAATACAAATGTGTATCAGCCGCATAACAATGGAAATTTACAGAGTGATTTCTAATGACATTGCCTAAAGGAAGCATCTATAGAGTAAATAGGATTGGTCCGAGCACAGAACCTTGCGGAACTCCCAAACAAACTTTAGTATGTAAGGATAAACTCATTATCAATGTGAACAAACTGAAAACGATCAGATAAATAAGATTTAAACCAGCTTAGTGCAGAACCTTTTGGGCCAATTAAGTGTGTTCCAGTCTCTCTCTGTCCTGTAGCAGAATTTGATGGTCAATAGTGTCAAACGCCGCACTAAGATCTAATAAAACAAGTACAGAGACAAGTCCTTTGTCTGAAGCAATCAGAAGGTCATTTGTAATTTTAACTAGTGCTTTCTCAGTGCTATGATGCACACTAAATCCTGACTAAAATTCCTCAAATAAATTATTATCATGGAGAAAATCACACAGCTAGTCTGCGACTACTTTCTCGAGGATCTTTGACATAAAGAGAAGATTAGATATTGGTCTATAGTTGGCTAACACCTCTGGATCCAGGGTGGGCTTTTTTAGTAGAGGTTTAATTACAGCTACCTTAAAAGACTGTGGTACATAGCCTGCTAATAAGGATATATTGATCATATCTAATATATGAGTGTTAACTAAAGGAAAGACCTCCTTAAGTAGCCTAGTTCGGATGCGGTCTAAGAGACACGTTGATGATTTAGATGAAGAAAATCACTGCGGTCAATTCTTGAAGAGAAACTGGGGAGAATCGTTTTTGCATATTCACACACCGAGGCAATATTAATTTTAGTGACCTCCGATTGGTGTAACTGGGTGTCATTGCCGCCAACGTGAATAACAATCTTACTAAATCTACGTTTAGCTTTAGCCAGCAGTTTTAAATTTGATTCAATGTTGCCCGCTCTGGCCGCAGGGATACATTTGACTATGGCCACTGGTGTTGCTAACTTCACGTTTGTCAGAATAGAGCTGCCAATAACCAGAGTTTTATCCTCAACGGGTGTGTCGCTGAGTGGGGAAAAGTGGTTGGAAACGTGAACAGGCTGGTGGTGAGCCGTGGGCTTCGGCTTGGAGCTATGCCTCTGGCGAACAGTTACCCAGCCTCACGGCTGAACAGGTGTTACTGGAGGACCGCTAGCGGAGGCTGTGCTATGTGGCTCCGCACCGGCTACAGGGGGCTGGCTAACTACCGCAGCTACTGAGTGATTTTCCATGGTGCGGAGCCGCACTTCTAATTCACTCAGCCTCGCCTCCAACGCAGCAAATAAGCTACACTTGTTACAATTGCCACTGTCGCTAAAGGAGGCAGAGGCATAGCTAAACCTTTGGCACACCGAGCAAGAAAGAGCAGGAGAAGGAGAAGCCATTGCTAACTGTTAAGCTAATGTAGCTACCAAGGCTAGTAACATGCAAACAACAGCTAAGAGATTAGCAGGGAAGTCATAGAAAGGAGGAGAGCTTTAAGTGCTTACACAGAACTAGTGTGGGTTAAGACTTGGAGTAGATGTTAAAGCAACTGAAGTGAGAAAGCAGAAAGCAGGCTAGTAGAATTCACCAGAGCAGCACAGAGACGCTGTCACAGAAACACTGGAAATGACACAACAAGCTTACCGCAATATGTCAGCACGTCAGAGTCCTCCCTGTTCATGTCCCCCGTGTCTCTGATGTGTCTCTCTGATGTGTCTCTCTGATGCGTTTCTCTGACGTATCTCTGACATGTCTCTCTGACGTGTCTCTGACGTGTCTCTCTGATGTGTCTCTCTGACATGTCTCTGACGTGTCTCTCTAATTTGTCTCTCTGACATGTTTCCCCTGACGTCTCTCTGATGTGTCTCTGACGTGTCTCTCTGATGTGTCTCTCTGACATGTCTCTCTAATTTGTCTCTCTGACGTATCTCTGATGTGTCTCTCTGATGTGTCCCTCTGATATGTCTCTAAGGTATCTCTCTGTCATCTGTCTGATGTGTTTCCCCTGACGTGTCTCTGACGTATGTCTCTGATGTGTTTCTGATGTGTCTCTGACGTGTCTCTGATGTGTCTCTCTGTCATCTGTCTGACGTGTCTCTGACGTGTCTCTCTGATGTGTCTCTGATGTGTTTCTGACGTGTCCCTGACATGTCTCTGATGTGTCTCTCTGTCATATATCTGATGTGTTTCCCTGACGTGTCTCTGATGTGTCTCTCTGTCATCTGTCTGACGTGTCTCTGACGTGTCTCTCTGATGTGTCTCTGATGTGTTTCTGACGTGTCTCTGACGTGTCTCTGATGTGTCTCTCTGTCATATGTCTGACGTGTTTCCCTGACGTGTCTCTGACGTGTCTCTCTGATGTGTCTCTGATGTGTCTCTCTGTCATCTGTCTGACGTGTTTCCCTGACGTGTTTCTGACGTGTCTCTGACGTGTCTCTCTGATGTGTCTCTGATGTGTCTCTCTGTTATCTGTCTGACGTGTTTCCCTGATGTGTCTCTGATGTGTTTCTGATGTGTCTCTGTTGTGTCTCTCTGACATGTCTCTGACGTGTCTCTCTAATGTGTCTCTCTGACATGTCTCTCTGATGTGTCACTCTGATATGTCTCTAAGGTGTCTCTCTGTCATCTGTCTGACGTGTTTCCCTGACGTGTCTCTCTGACGTGTCTGTGATGTGTCTCTCTGACATGTCTCTGATGTGTCTCTCTGATGTGTTTCTGATGTGTCTCTGATGTGTCTCTGACGTGTCTCTGATGTGTCTTTCTGATGTCTCTCTGATGTGTCTCTCTGATGTGTCTCAGATGTGTCTCTCTGATGTGTCTCTCTGACGTGTCTCTGATGTGTCTTTCTGACGTGTCTCTGATGTGTCTTTCTGACGTCTCTCTGATGTGTCTCTCTGATGTGTCTCGGATGTGTCTCTCTGATGTGTCTCTCTGACGTCACTCTGACGTGTCTCTCTGAGGTGTCTCCAGTCAGTGGGGACAGATGTCTCAGGTCCTCGATTCACTCTGGAGTCAAACAATCAGATTATTGATGATGTCATTTGTCCTCTGATTGACTTACAGCTGAGAGCCAAGCCCCACCCACCTCAGACAGCGCTGGTTATGGACAGGACAGACAGTCAATGAGAGCAGAGCTTCACAGAGACGATATGTCACTTCCTGAACGGTGAGTATGACCTCAGACTGAAGACCTTTCTCAATACCAAGTTCAGACTTGCACACCTGGGAGTTCCGACTTGACAAGTTCGACCACCAGAAGTACAAACGAGACCGCCTTCATCTAAACCATATAGGATCCCGTCTTCTGCCTCAGAACATTGACCTCACACCGCTAGCTGTCCAGTCCACAGCTCTTACCGACTGACTGTTTACACCACACTCCCCCTCCCCAGCCTCTTCCTCAGTGGTCACTGAAACAGTTCCTCCTAACACTCCCTCTAGCCCCCACTGCAGGCCCATGACACCAATACAACTTTTTCCAGCCAACTCTGGTGTGAGGCTGTCATGTCTCAGGCCTGTTTTCCCAGAGTCCCAATGTCAGTTGAGACTTGTCTTCCATTTAGCAAGACGTAGTCGGGCAGGGGTGGACCCATGGTACCTGCAGCCACTAGCACCTGCAGCCACTACCACCTCAGCACAATCCAAGTCCATTGAAGGATAACTTCAGTATTTTTCAACTCCATGTGTATGTGTGCGTATGATTCATAGGTATAACTCGTTCTAAAATTGGTTCAGTATTCAGGGAGGCGGATGCAGCCGGGAGCCGTGAAACGAGCTAAAATGGTAATGGGAGGCAAATGCGTCAAGTGTAAGTTTGCGCATTAAAAGTGCTTTTTTCCACCACTGACCGGTTCAGATCGCCAGTGCTATCTCTGTAAATAGCATACTAGCCTTTCTCTTACCTCTGGGCTGTGTGATGTCACGAGCTTTGCTCCACTGTGTCTGTAGCTCTCTCTCATGGGACAGCCGTTTTCTTGAGGAAGAGGTGTTTCGGGATTGGATGTCTTCTCTTCTTCGGCTGGCAGTAACCGCCAAAGGTAACCGCAGGTGATCTCAGGTGATATCAGGAAAACTCAGTTGACGTCAGGTGATCTCAGGTGATCTGAGGTAAACTCAGTTGACCTCAGGTGATGTCAGGTAACCCCAGGTCATCTCAGGTGACCTCAGGTAATCTCAGGTGGTCTCAGGTAACCTCGGGTGATATCAGGTGACCTCAGGTGATCTCAGTTGACCTCAGGTGATCTCAGGTAAACTCAGTTGACCTCAGGTGATGTCAGGTAACCCCAGGTGACCTCAGGTAACCTCAGGTGATCTCAGGTAACCTCAGGAGATATCAGTTGACCTCAGGTGATTTTAGGTGAACTCAGGTGATATCAGGTGACCTCAGGTGATATCAGGTAACCTCAGGTGATATCAGGTGATATCAGGTGATCTCAGTTGACCTCAGGTGATCTCAGGTAAACTCAGTTCATCTCAGGTGACCTCAGGTGATCTCAGGTGATCTCAGGTGACCTCAGGTGATCTCAGGTAAACTCAGCTGACCTCAGGTGATCTCAGGTAAACTCAGGTGATCTCAGGTGATCTCAGGTGACCTCAGGTGATCTCAGGTAACCCCAGGTGACCTCAGGTGATCTCAGGTGACATCAGGTAACCTCAGGTGATATCAGGTGACCTCAGGTGATCTTAGGTGAACTCAGGTGATCTCAGGTGATATCAGGTGACCTCAGGTGATCTCAGGTGATATCAGGTAACCTCAGGTGATATCAGGTGAACTCAGGTGATCTCAGGTAAACTCAGTTCATCTCAGGTGACCTCAGGTGATATCAGGTAACCTCAGGTGATATCAGGTGACCTCAGGTGATCTCAGGTGATATCAGGTAACCTCAGGTGATATCAGGTGAACTCAGGTGATCTCAGGTAAACTCAGTTCATCTCAGGTGACCTCAGGTGATATCAGGTAACCTCAGGTGATATCAGGTGACCTCAGGTGATCTCAGGTAAACTCAGGTGATCTCAGGTGATCTCAGGTGACCTCAGGTGATCTCAGGTGACATCAGGTAACCTCAGGTGATATCAGGTGACCTCAGGTGATCTTAGGTGAACTCAGGTGATCTCAGGTAAACTCAGGTGATCTCAGGTGATATCAGGTAACCTCAGGTGATATCAGGTGAACTCAGGTGATCTCAGGTAAACTCAGTTCATCTCAGGTGACCTCAGGTGATATCAGGTAACCTCAGGTGATATCAGGTGACCTCAGGTGATCTCAGGTGATATCAGGTAACCTCAGGTGATATCAGGTGAACTCAGGTGATCTCAGGTAAACTCAGTTCATCTCAGGTGACCTCAGGTGATATCAGGTAACCTCAGGTGATATCAGGTGACCTCAGGTGATCTCAGGTAACCTCAAGTGATCTCAGGTGATATCAGGTGACCTCAGGTGATCTCAGGTAACCCCAGGTGACCTCAGATGAGCTCAGGTAACCCCAGGTGACCTCAGGTAACCTCAGGTGATCTCAGGTGAACTGAGGTGATATCAGGTGACCTCAGGTGATCTCAGGTGACCTCAGATGATCTCAGGTGACCAGCAGGTTGTTCCCCAGCTGCTGTCTGTCTCTGTGTCTGTCCCATACAGTCTTTCTGTTCCTTTGGCAAATGCATGATGGGATATGTTGCTTGGTGAGTGACCATGACTTATTCACTACTTTTCCTGTTGCATTATGTTTATGTTTATGTTTATGTTTATTTTATTTAAGAAGGGACGGTGCACATTAATTAACATGATCACTTAAGTCACGTAAATGTGCCAGATTTAGCCATACAGGCTAATTTTCATCTGCAGTCCCTGGCAGGTTGATGGAATATTATGGGAACCTGAGTCCATTACAGGGTGTAATAATCCCTCCTGTCCATGAGACAGAAACACAACACTGCATTCTCACCATCATTTTCCTCCTCTTCATCACGTGTCATCCACATGAAGGACAGACACTGACTGAATGTTGGACATCAGTTGGACATCTGTCTCTGGTTTCTCTGGTGTCAGCCAATGTTGCATCATCGGTCAGCATCTGTGTGTGTGTGTGTGTATGTGTGTGGGTGGGGGGGGTGGAGATGGGTCACTGGTATGTGAGGTCACCTGAGGTCATCAGCTGATGGATGGATCACCTGACTGATACCTGACATATTGATCGGATCAGAAATATTCTCTGTGTCCTTCAGTGTACTCAGCAGAGACCAGCCCTCCCGTCTGTCTCTACGTCGTCTTTTGTCCAACGTCTCACTGAGCAGGACTCGAACCGCCAGCCTGGACCGCCTCAACTCAAGGCCCCACCCCTCAGTCTCTGACCCTGCACCCTCAGGTCCCAGGATGTCCTCCAGCCTTCTGAAGAAAACACCGTCTGTTCAGTCACTCAGTGTGGTAAGCTCCTCCTCCTCCTTCTTCATCCTCTCCTCCTTCTCTGTCCTCTTCTTCCTCTTCACCTTCTCCTCCTCCTCCTCCTCCTCCTCCTTCCTCTCTGACCTGTGTTTCTCCTGTCTGTCCACCAGGGGTCGCCCTTCCTTCAGTTCAGGAAGTCGTCATCAGTTCAGAAATTTGTTCCGGAGCAGAAGAAGAAGACGGATCGATCAGCTGACTATAGACCATCTGCTGAACAGTAACACATCATTATCTGTCCTCCTGTCTGTCCTCACTGTCTGTCCTCCTGTCTGTCCTGTCTGTTCTTCATTCTGTCCTCACTGTCTGTCCTCCTGTCACTTATTCATTCTGTCCTCACTGTCTTTCTCTCAGGTTCCTGCAGCGTTGTTTCAGTATAGAGGACGTTGGACATCCCTCTTCTGTCCACACTGTCTAGGGTTGGGATCCGGATCCGGTTCCATCACATTTGGAGTAACAGTTCCTGCAAACGGTTCCTACCCACTGAGCAAGCAACGTCTGTGGACGTCCAAGTCTAGTTGATATCACGTCTGTGGACATGATATCAGCTAGACTTGGACGTCCACAGACGTTGCTTGCTCAGTGGGTAGATTGTAAAAAAAAAAAAAGTCCCGAGCCTGACATTATTTAATGACTAAAGCACTGAGTTTGTGTCACACAGTGGTTACAAACTATTTAACAGGCCGGGCGTGTGCCGTGGGTGCTCAGTGGAGAGGGAGACCTCCGTGTTTGAGACGGGAGCGGGTGGCGGGAGGTCCGATGCTTCCAGCGAGGGGAGAGGGAGAAATATAACAAAATAAGATAAAATAGGAGACACCTGTCTCCCTCTTTTATTTAATTTTCAGCGTTTAATCAAGGTGGGAGCGGGCGGCGGGAGGTCCGACGCTTCCAGCAAGGGGAGCGGTAGAAACAAACAGCCAATGTGTGTGTGTGTGTTCTGTTCAGGTGTTGTCACGTAAATAACAGTGCCTAAGCATGAATGCATATAAGTATTTTTTATTACATTGTTGTGGTTAATTTTAATAGTGTTACTGCAGAAATCAGAGAATCACTTTTTGTTGTTATATATTCTCAGGGAGATAATACAAGCTCTAAATCAGAAATACACACCACACACAAATGTGTATTTTCATCTAATTGTACTGTGCAACAGTTAGAATAAAGTTTTTGTATTTGTATGATTGCATTTGTGTTTATTATATACTTGTTTAAGTATAGCAAGTATAATGAATATAATGTAGGAATCTGTAAGAAGAAATGGAATCATTAAAATCCTAACGAGTCCCAACCCTATCACTGTCTGTTCTTCATTCTGTCCTCACTGTGTGTCCTCCTGTCTGTCCTGTCTCTTCTTCATTCTGTCCTCACTGTCTGTCCTCCTGTCTGTTCTGTTTGTTCTTCATTCTGTCCTCACTGTCTGTCCTCCTGTCACATATTCATTCTGTCCTCACTGTCTTTCTCTCAGGTTCCTGCAGCGTTGTCTCAGTATAGAAGACGTTGGACGTCCCTCTTCTGTCCGTTCTGTCGGACGAGTTCTTCAGGTTTATTCTGACGGAACGTTTCTGTTGGAAATCAGTAGACCGAAGAGCCGAACGTTCGGATTCATCATCAGCAGAGGAAGAGGACGTCCTGACTCTGGTACTTATACTACAGTACTACTGTAAATACCAATACTACCAATCAGAGGACAACTGCATTAACAGTATTAATGCTGCAATGTAGCACTGTGTTCAAAGTACTGTGTGTACTGCAGGTGTGTATGTGGACGACATGGTGGACAGCAGTACTGAGAAGTTGTACGCCGGCTTGCTGGCGGTGGGAGACGAAATCCTGGAGGTGAACGGCGAAAAGGTGGCCTGTCTCAATCTGGACCAGGTTACTCACCTGCTGACCCAGAACACCTCCACCACCGTACGGATGCTACGACACTGGCGGACGCCACCACAATGACCACAGCTCCGACTGAGTATAGCCACCTGACCTTAGATTCATAACCACACCTTCAGTCACCTGGTAGCCTGAGCACCTGGTAACCTCATTTATAAAACTCTGCACAGGAAAGGTGACGTACGAACAAAGCACAGAAAGTGTTTACATACAAAAATATCCTGATTTATAACACAGTGCGCACACATGTCACACACATGTTGCCCTTTATAAATCACAATCAACTCAAAATATGGCGCAGGTGAGCAAGCATCTGGCCGCGCCCACAGGTGCCTATAAATGGGCGTGACTGAGGCTTAAAACTGCAGCTGGTGGCAGACGCTGTAAATGCTGCTGTCTCAGACTTTGTCACAAGTCAAGAAGAAGCAGTGGTCCGATATGAAGGTGGAGGCCAAAAAGCGCACCGCCTCACACAGGCAGTGTGCACCACCGGTAGGGGAAAGGGGACACCAGAGTTCACACCTCTTGATGAGAAACTGGCCGGGATCATCGGCGAATCCCTCCTGAGCGGTCACAGAGGCGGAGGGGGACACAGATGTGGCTGAGTAAAGCATGTGCACTGAAGCTGTGTTAAAACACTCATGTACAAACACAATGTAGACGTGATCCAAAACAACTAACTTGATCCAAAATCCTTTTCTCTTGTAGTCCCTGGGTTTCCAGTGAGGTTGGTGATGCAGCCCAGCAGAGTGTGCCCAGCGTCTCCCATGCACCTCGTGCGCCTCAGCCATCCAGCAGCAGCAGATGTGTCGTCACAGTCTCAGTCTTGCAGATACACAGAGAAACCATACAGTCAGTTAACCAGGTTGTCAGGGAGTTACGGGAGATAAAGGCAGTATTGTCTGACATAGTGTACACTGAAACTGTTGGTCAATAAATTATGTTTGTTTAATTTTTCTCTGTGTTTCTTTATGGTTTTCATCTAAATGACTTCCTGCAGTAGCAAACTTTGCCCAGTAGATCAGTTTTCCTTATATTTGTCTGATTCTCTCAGCACTGGGTTTTCCACATTTCCTTTTCACACATTTATCTTTATCATTTACCAAATTCACTCAGACAAAACACCATGCACCCAAGGATTCATTATTCTTTAGTCCAAACAGTGGCAGAACGGGCACATGAGAAAGTGCAACTCCCATCTGCAGTAATGAATTTAGACAGAAAACTGAGCGACCTTTGGAGCTGACTGCTCATCAGACAGTTTCTCCATCTGAAATAAATCACTAAATGGACAATACCGTGTGGATCTTCACCTCCTTTTTACTTCCTGTGCCATAGCCCTGTTGGACAATCTGATTTTCTTAATATACTTCTTGTGTTAAGCGACGCATGACATCCAGATGCTGGCGCACAGCAGCAGCATTTGGCTTAAATGCCTGGGGATAGGGCTCGAGGACAACATCTCCTGGCCATGGCATGCCACTCTGTGGGTTGGTGAAAGGGTTTGAGAGGATACCCACTATGACCTGCAGTATTAGTAGATGGATTAGACCCTGCAGTAGAGAAACATGATAATGAAATTCTGAATAAATAACATTGTAATTATCCCTGAGAAGCCAGACATCATGCACAGCTCCAGTGTCCAGTCGGCGCCCCACACTGCTGTGTCTCAGTATGAAGGAATCATGTGTTGACACATCACGCATCACATAGTATCAGAACATTTAGAGAATGAAAAATGTTTGCGAAATTCATTATCATAGGGCGCCCTGAAACATGAGTGCAGACAATAGCACCAATTACACTGCGCCTATTTTTTTTTTTTTTTGTCTGTTCACCGTGTGAGGAAACTTGCACCGCTGTGACAAACCAGTGATACCTTCTAACACATCTGGCATAACACGGCTAAAGGTTGGCAGTGATACCCCTGACCTGTCAGCCAGTTCCCTCTGAAAGGTGGTGGTGGTCAGAAACCTTGTGTTGTCGTGTGGTCAGCACTTGAAGGGGGACCGGCACAGCTTGGTTCCTGTGAGTGCTTCTTTGTAACGCTGGGCCCAACACAGCGCAGAGATCCAGCAGCACCACACGCAGCAGTCGAAACCGGCTCATAAGCCACTCATCATCGCTGGCCACTAGGTCTTGCTGGTTCCTGAATATCCGCTCCCTCCAGAGTCTCCCATCCACCACATCCTCTAACAGTGCCAAATAAGCCATCGTGCGTCTTGACATACCGTCATTGCTGCTTTTTATACCCACCCATCAACTGATTGATTGCATGTGAGAAGGAATTCCCTGATTGTAACTGAGAGCCAACGAACACAGGACATAAATATTAATACACCTTATTTGTTGACACTAACAGTGACTCAGCGCTTTACAATGACATACACAGGGCCGCCCCTCCCTAAATGCAGAACACACACTGTGCGTAGGCCTCATCTTCCATGGGGGGCCACATTCTGTGTGAGGGGATGCATTTGCATATATGCACAATGGATGCGCATATGCTCTACCGTGAGGTGCGCATAGAATCAGCTCGAGGAAGGAGAAAAGAGACCTGTAATCTGACCGTGCATGCGTCGCTGCAATGATTGACAGCACTCAACATCTGACCAATCAGAGGGGTGCGCCAGCAGGCACTTGCAGAGCTGCAGTAGGTGAAGAGTTGTCGACATGTCATCCAAAAGACATCGCGAGTCAGGAGCGAGCAAGAAGAAAAAAAAGGCAAAACAAGAGGAAGCTCGTGCTTCACTTGAAGGTGGGTATGTTGTTGAAAGAAAACTTTGTGGCACAAACACCTAAGCTGCTACTCATTAGATAGGAAACTGTCTCCAGTCTCTGTCTAGACTGGAGAATTTTTTTTCCCCAGCGGCCCTGATTAACATTTATTGAATGTCTTGTTAACGCCCTATGCATTCACCTCTGATGAAAAGCAGTGGTAAAATGACCAGTTGGTGGTCGTATAAATTGATAGGCTATAAACTTTAGCCAATATATTATATATTGGCTAAAGTTTATAGGCTTATAGGCTATAAACTTTAGCCAATATATTATATATTGGCTAAAGTTTATAGCCTATCAATATATGTTGTTAATATAAGTTTTTGACTAGTTTTATGGAGGTAAATGGCGCCATCTGTTGGTGAATTTGGGGGGCTCCAAATAAAATTTCGCTTAGGGCCCCAATTTGGTCAGGGGCAGCTGTGGACATACAACACATATAACACACAGTGATAAAAAGAATTAAAGCCATAAAACAAACACATTATAAAACACAGTATATTGGCTCGTAGACGAAACAGTGACCTCAGATTTGTCCGACTGAGGCAGCAGCAGCAGCAGAGTACACTTGATTTGTCTGTTCACATCATTATTCATTTTTCACTTTTCATTTTCACCTGCATTTTTCATATATCATTTTTATCCACTGCTCATTATTATTATTATTATTGTTATTATTTATTGCTGTTTCTCGTATCTTTTGTACTTTTTTCTGAATGCCTAGTTTTTTAAGTTTTTAAATATTGAAATCTTTAATCTGACTCTTTCCCCTTGACTGCTGTAACACTGGAATTTCTCAATTGTGGGATCAATAAAGGTGTATCTTATCTTATCTTATCTTATCTTATCACATGATGTCATGATGTCAGAATTGAGTTCTGTTTGTATTTAGTTTCCTAACTCGTGTTCTTCATGTGTGCACACCAGTCAAAGACATGTTTGTTCCTGTATTCACGTGTGCTCTTCATATATAAAACATGACAGGGTCATATCTGTCTTTATTTTACACATATCTAATTCACAACATTGCGGAATGTGCGTCTACATAAACGAAGGTTGGTGTATAGATGTCACAGTGTTGAAGAAGTCATGCAGCCCTCACTTAGAGACTCATCATTAAACGTTTTATTCCTCTTTTTTCCTCGTTTGTTCCGGGCAGTGTTTACATTCCACCTTTTAACAAAGCAAACCTCTCTCACAAACTTCCCAGATACAACAGCACATAAAATGCCCCACCAGGGACTCTAACACACTGGACCACTGCTACACAGTTTTAAAGAACGCTTTTTGCTCTGTCCCCCATGCAGCTTTGGGGCTCTCTGATCACTGTCTGCTCCATCTCATCCCGATCTACAGGCAGAAATTAAAAACTTGTAAGCCGGTGGGGAGTTAAGGAAGTGGACTGAGGAGTCAAAGCTGGAGCTACAGGCCTGCTTTGACTGCACTGAGTTTTTTTTTTAAGCTGCAGCCACAGACCTAAACAAACTGACTGACACTGTGACATCTTACATCAGTTTTTGTGAGGATATGTGTGTGCAGACCAAGACCTTCTGTATATACAACAACAAACCCTGGTTCAAACCCAAACTCAGGCAGTTGCACCAGGCCAAGGAGGCCTACAGGAGTAAGGATCGGGCCCTGTACAAGCAGGCCAGAAACAAGCTGACAAAAGAGATCAGGGTAGCCAAGATGGGCTACAGTGTAGGGTGACCATATTTTGATTTCCAAAAAAGAGGACACTCGGCCAGCCACGACATAGCCTACTTAAATGATACTCGCAGTTGACTCAAAGATGCCTTATAATTTTAATATATTTAAAATTTATATGTATGGATAGAGGGCAGCACGGTGGTGTGGTGGTTAGCACTGTCGCCTCACAGCAAGAGGGTTGCCGGTTCGATCCTGGGTGTGGGAGCCCTTCTGTGCGGAGTTTGCATGTTCTTCCCGTGTCAGCGTGGGTTCTCTCTGGGCACTCCGGCTTCCTCCCACAGTCCAAAGACATGCAGATTGGGGATTAGGTTAATTGATAACTTTAAATTGTCCGTAGGTGTGAATGTGAGTGTGAATGGTTGTCTGTCTCTATGTGTCAACCCTGCAATAGTCTGGCGTCCAGGGTGTACCCTGCCTCTCGCCCGATGTCAGCTGGGATAGGCTCCAGCCCCCCCCGCGACCCTCAAGAGGATGAAGCGGTTAGAAGATGAATGAATGAATGAATGTATGGATAGAAAATTCGGTTATATTACAAAATAATATCTCTCAAAGACAGAAATTCAGATAGGCCCCAGTAGGGGACACATACACACACTAGAGTGTGGCGATCCAAGCCCGACGGTACCCGGCGGGTCGGGCCGGGTTTGGTCAAAAATGTAGCTATAAATTGTATTCGGGCTCGGGTCGGATTCGGTCAGCTTTCAGTGAAAATGTAGTGTAAAAATAAATAAAATCCTATTGTCTGTCCTGTTTATTGCTTGAGCACTGTTATTTACGTGACAACACCTGAACATAACACACACAGACACACACTGGCTGTTTGTTTCTGCCCTTGCTGGAAGTCTCGGACCTCCAGCAGCCCGCCTCCGCCTTGATTAAACGCTGAAAATAAAATAAAAGAGGGAGACAGGTTTTTCCTATTTTATCTTATTTTGTTTTATTTCTCCCTCTCCTCTCGCTAGAAGCGTCGGACCTCCCGCCTCCCGCTCCCGTCTCAAACACGGAGGTCTCCTTCTCCGCAGCTGAGCACCCATGGCGCACGCCCGGCCTGTTAAATAGCCTGTAACCATGACAACTGTGTGACACAAACTCAGTGCTTTGGTCATTAAATAATGTCGAGCTCAGTTTGGGTTCGGACAGAAATATAATGCCTGTGCCGCACTCTAACACACACACACACAAACACATGGAAAACCGGACATTATCATCAGTTTATAAAAACCCCCGGACTCCCTGGACGGGACGTGAAAAGTGAACATGTCCGGGCAAAAGAGGACGTTTGGTCAGCCTACTACAGTGAGAAGCTAAAAAATAGCTTCTCAGTCAACGACCCAGTTTGGAGAGGTCTGCAGGACATTACCAACTACAGGAGACCACCCCATTCACCCTGTGGAAAACCTCCAAAGAGCAGACGACCTGAACTGCTTCTACTGCAGGTTTGAAAAGGCCGTTTTCACACTTCTCAACCACACAAAGGGATTACCTGTACCCCCAGCTCCACCCTCCCCCCTCTCCTCTAACCCCCCACCTGCACTAAAGGTCTGTGAAGAAGATGTGTGTCGGCTCTTCCAGAGACAGAAGACCAGGAAGGCTCCAGGATCTGATGGTGTCTCTCCCTCCTGCCTGAGAGTCTGTGCTGACCAACTGGGGTCTTCAACCGATCGCTGGAGCTGTGTGAAGTACCCTCCTACTTCAAACGCTCCACCATCATCCCGGTCCCCAAGAAGCCCTCCATCACAGGATTAAATGACTACAGGCCCGTCGCCCTGACATCATGAAATCCTTTGAAAGATGGCTGCTGCGCCACCTGAGGGACATCACAGGCCCGCTGCTGGACCCCTTGCAGTTTGCCTACCGAGCAAACAGGTCAGCGGATGATGCAGTCAACATGGTACTGCACTACATCCTGCACCACCTTGACTCCTTAGGGACTTACGCAAGGATCCTGTTTGTGGGCTTCAGCTCAGCTTTCAACACCATCATCCCTGAAATACTCCACAAGAAGCTCATCCGGCTCACGGTGCCTGCCTCCAGCTTTCAGTGGATTACCAGCTTCTTGACTGACATGAGGCAGTGTGTGAGGCAGGGGCTCATCACATCCAGCTCCCTGTCCATAAGCACTGGTGCCCCCCAGGGGTGTGTCCTCTTCCCACTGCTCTTCTCCTTGTACACCAATGACTGCACCTCAGGGGACCCTTCTGAGAAACTCCTGAAGTTTGCAGATGACACCACGGTTATCGGTCTAATCTGGGACTGTGATGAGTCTGCATACAGACAGGAGGTGGAGCAGCTGGTCCTCTGGTGCGGTCAGAACCACCTGGAGCTGAACCCGCTCAAGACTGTGGAGATGACAGTGGATT
This sequence comes from Epinephelus malabaricus, assembly GCA_037127435.1. Taxonomy (NCBI): domain Eukaryota; kingdom Metazoa; phylum Chordata; class Actinopteri; order Perciformes; family Serranidae; genus Epinephelus; species Epinephelus malabaricus. The sequence goes on along the minus strand of JANUFT010000006.1, from coordinate 47,673,317 downwards.
TCAGGAGAAGCCCCCCAACACTGCCCCTCCTCACCATCCTCAACAGCACAGTGTCTACTGTGGACACCTTCAGGTTTCTCGGTACAGTTTCTCATACAGTTTCCGGTGCTGACACACCGATGCTGATAAGAAAAGTTAAAATAAGGAGGGGCGGCAGTAGCTCAGTCCATAGGGACCTGGGTTGTGAACCGGAGGGTCGCCTGTTCAAGTCCCCGTCTGGACCAAAAATATGGAGCGTGGACTGGTGGCTGGAGAGGTGCCAGTTCACCTCCTGGGCACTGCCGAGGTGCCCCTGAGCAAGGCACCGAACCCCCCAACCGCTCAGAGCGCCTGTCATGGGTAGCCCACTCTGACATCTCTCCACTTGGTGCATGTATAGGTCCAGTTTGTGCATGTGTGTGTTTGGACCTGTGTGTAATTGATAACAGAGTGAAAAATTGAATTTCCCCTCGGGGATTAATAAAGTATATAAAAATTAAAAAAGAAAATTTATTCGAAGTATATACTCCACCTACACTGAGAAATTGACTCAAGTGTGCTTTATCTCCCGGAATCGATCATGGAGGGAAAAGAAGAAAAGTTGAAATTGTCTGAAACATCTCAGCCATAGGCAAACAAATCAGCCACCAACTGTGTCGAATGTCGGGAGGTTTACGGAAAAAGATCAATACAACTGGTAAAATGGCGAATGCGCAGCTATTGGCAGAGTTAAAAAAAGGTAAACTGCAAAATTGACGACCTGAAGATAAGCTTAATAATAAAGTCGACAGTCTGGAGAAATCACTGGACAAGATGATGACTGAAAACCAGAAGCTGTTAATGTTGGAAGTGGAGAGATGCTGGAAAGAAATAAAAGAGGGACTGGACTTGGACATTGGTCACCTGCAAGCGCGCATGGAGGCATTGGAGCAGAAGATACGAGGGGGAAAACACCCACCACGGTTTGATTCTGCAGTGTCTCTCATAGTTTATGGCCTGCACCAAGAAATTAACGAGAACATACTAGAGAAAATTAATCTGATGTTCTTCGAGGGTCTTGGCAATGACATCCTGGCAAAGGAGGCGGAGAGGATGAAAAAAAGAGGAGACGCGTCAGCTGCTGTTAGGGTGGAATGTAAATCAGCAGAAGAAAAAGTCGCAATCCTGAGATTGAAGCAAAAATTGAGAGAGCAATCTCCCTATGAAAGGGTATATGTGAAATCTGCCAAATCCCACACTGAGCACTTGATTGAAATAAACTTTAAAACCATCCTGAAGGAACTACCGCAAGGAAAGGATTACTTCGTAATGGGGAACGGCAGGCTTGTAAAGAGAGATGATGACGCATCAGCGGGAAAGAGGAGAGGGGGAGAGAGGAGATCCCCGAGTCAGAGGGGGGGCTATTGAAGATCCCCGGACTTGGCGAGTACTAAACAGTTACGTGACACAATTTCACTTGCACACTGGAACATAAATGGGTGGACAGTCAATAATCATGAACTTAGAGCAGCTATCCTACAGTCACTAGATGCAGACATTATTTCTTTGAATGAAACCCACCTGCGAGGAGATGACATTATTGACATTGACAGATATGTATGGTTTGGAAATAATAGAATAACACATCTGAGAGTTCCCAGAGTGTCGGGTGGTGTGGGGATTTTTCTAAGATCATCATTATTTTCTGAATATAAAATTGACAAATATATGGGTCGCATTATTGGGCTGTCTTTTGGACATAGGACATCTGAATACTGTTTTGCTATATTTTCATGTTACTTACCTCCAGAATTATCCCCTTGGGGTAGAGATGCATCCTTATTTTTTGTTATTTGTTAAACCAAGTTTATTCATACACAGAAATGGATGCTAGCTATGTTTGTCGAGACTTGAATGCTCAAATAGGAGAACTAAATGATTTAATTTCTGATATTGATAGCATTCCACCACGAATCGCTCTGGATGATTATGTGAATAAGCATGGTGAATCATTTCTTGAATTTTTAAGGGACTCTAAAATATGTTTGATCAATGGTAGAATCTCCCCATTGGATGATAATTTCACATCATAACCCCCAGAAACGGACAGGAAACATTAGTGCAGACTCCTCACACCCCAGACACAAACCGTTTAAACTCCTCCCGTCCGGTACGCCCTACAGAGCACTGTTCGCCAAAACCACCTGTCACCAAGACAGTCTCTTCCCCCAAGCTGTCGCTCTGATGAACTCCTAACAGTCACAGAGTGGCAGGTCAACAACACTGCATCCTTGTGTATTGTAAATATTTTTAGATTTTTTGTATATTGTATATTTCTGTATATTCCACCACTTGACTAAATTTTGTGTACTTACGTCAGTTCTGGTACATTGAGAGCAAGTCTACCTGAGTCAAATTCCTTGTATGTACACACGCACTTGGCGAATAAAGCTGATTCTGATTCTGATTCTGATCACCGGGTCACCTGATCACTGGATCACCTGGTAGAACCAGAGCATAAACTCCAGATGGTGCTGGTAACAAAGTGAGCTGAACTTCTGAGTATCTGGTTCAACCTTAACCTCCACCAGGAGAGGGTGGTCCTACACAGGAGTAATCCACAGCGAGATCAAATCAAATCAAATCAAATCAACTTTATTTATATGGCACATTTCATACAACAGTAACACAAAGTGCCTCACAGAGGTTAAAAACAACAAAGAACCAAAACAGAAAACAAAAAAGAAAAGAGAAAACCCAACCCTCCCACCCCACATAGAGATACATAAATACACACACACACACACACACACACACACACACACACACACACACACACACACACACTAGCTATCACTAAAGAGACATGGCCGAGCACTGAGACCCGAGGCAAGAAAAAAGCCACCTCTGGGGCCCGTCCACACTGAGAAGGCCCACGGTCCACGGCCACAGGGAGTGCCGCCGTAGAGACCAGGCTCCACACCGAGGTGCAGTGCCCTACAGCCACCCAGGTCAAAGCTGTCCACGAGACGGCACCCCCATCAGTAGACCAGGAACAACTCTCAGTGTGGTAGGCCCCCATGAGGAAACACTGGAGCTAAAAACTGAGGGACTAAAACAGTAAGATAGGATAAAAGGTATAAAATTAACCAAATAAACAAAAAGCTATTTAGCTCATAAAATTAAGTTAATAGCTAGGTAAGAATCATTTAAAACAGAGAAATAAAATGCATCAAAACTAAACCCTATAACTAAAATAACAAAAGATAAAGATTAAATGAGATAAGAACATAAAAAGAGGAAGGGTAAGAACATTTAAAAAAAACCCCAAATAGATAAATAAAGAGATCAGTTAAGAGCCTGAAAAAAAAGATGAGTCTTGAGCCTCTTTTTAAGAACATCAACAGTCTCTGCAGCTCTGAGGTTCCCCGGCAGGCTGTTCCACAATCGGGGGCCATAATAACTAAATGGCGCCTCCCTTTGTGTTTTAGTCCTAACTTGTGGTATGGTTAAAAGACCTCAGGAGGACCTCAGGGTCCGCGAGGGTTGATATGGTAAAAGCACATCAGATAAATAAGAAGGCCTGAGACCGTTAAGACATTAAAACACTAATAAAAGAACCTTAAAATCGATCCTGAAGCGCATGGGGAGCCAATGCAACGTTTTTAACACTGGTGTAATGTGCTCCCGCCCTCTGGTCCTCGTCAGCACTCGTGCAGCTGAATTCTGTAGTAATTGTAGTTTTGAGATACAATTTTTTGGGAAGACCAGAGAGCAGGGCATTACAATAATCTAACCTACAGGAGATAAAAACATGCATCAGCACCTCCGTGCTGGCCTGAGAGAGAAACGGGCGGACTCTGGCTATATTCTTAAGGTGGTAGAAACCTGCCTTTGTTATGTTTTTAATATGTGGAATAAAACAGAGCTCAGAGTCAAAAATCACACCCAGATTTTTTACAAATTGTGTTGGTTTAAATTCCTGTAGTTTTGGTTAAAGTTTCTCTCTCTTGCCTTCAGGACCAGTGACAAAAACCTCTGTTTTGTCCTGGTTGAGCTGCAGGAAATTCACTGCCATCCATGACTTTATGGCTAAAATACAATTAAAAAGGGCATCAACTGGCCCTGTGTCATTAGGAGACACGGCGATGTACAGTTGCGTATCATCAGCATAACTATGAAAGCTGATGCCGTGCCTCCTGATGACTGTTGTTTATTAAAAAGCGATGATGTGAAGGTGATGAAGGAGACTCCGCTGACACCATCTTGCTTGTATATAGAAAAGGTTTATTACAAGAAGTACAGCATCAAATCAAGCATCTAGATTGCCTGAGAGAGTGTTCGAAGCCAATATGAACTGCTCTGAAAAACAGCTCCAAGTACTCTGCCTATACAGAGTTCGGTTGTTTTTGTGAACTTTGAGACAAAATGTGACAGGTGACAGAGAGACAATCTAGATGGAATCCAACCTTTCATCTTATTTATCTATCCTTGACCTGGGCCCCTAATTGATCATGAAAGACCCAGCCCATCACATAACATGAGGCACGTCAAATACTACATGACGTCCCCCAGAGGAAGCATGTAGAGATTAAAAAGAGTTGGACCTAAAATTGACCCCTGGGGGACCCCACACTTTATTTCATGGGTTCCTGAGGAACATGTATCCATACTTACAAAGAAGTGTCGATCAGTAAGGTAAGAGACGAACCAGTTAAAAACAGTACCAGAGAGGCCAACCAGGTGCCTCAGTCTGTTTAATAAAATGTGATGGTCTACTTTATCAACATACAATAAAACCAAGACTGTGAGTTTATGGTTATCTAAATTGCACCTGATGTCATTTAAAATCTTTAAAAGGGCTGTCTCTGTACTGTGGTTCATCCTAAAACCAGACTGATTGAAAAGATCATTTACTTGGGTAAAAAACTGTTTTTATAAAATTTTGCTTAAAAATGCTAAGTTGGATACAGGCCGATAATTATTAAAAATGTTGGGGTTTAAATTGCTCTTCTTCAGAAGGGGCTTCATCACCGCCGTTTTCAAGGAGGTCAGGAAGACACCCGTCTGAAGAGAGCAATTCACCATGTACAGTAGCTGTTTCTCAAAGAATCCATAAAATGTTTTAAAAAATGGTGTGGGAATTGGGTCTAAAAGGCAGGTTGTGGGCTTTACTTGGGAGAAAACTCGACCAAGTGTCCTCACATCAACCAGGGCAAAACTTGCCAGTGTTTCCTCAGGTAAAAGCAATGATCCAGGTGTGTCGACAGTTAAAATCTGTTGAGATAATAGACTGGATCTTATATCATTGATTTTACTTCTGAAGTGGTCTGCAAAGTCCTCACAGAGGGCATTGGTTGCTGTCTTGGGCAATCTGTTAAAATTACTGTTTGTTAAAATATCAGTTGTGGAGAAGAGGAATTTGGGATTGTTTTTATTGTCAGATTAGTTTTTTGAAGTGGGTAATTCTTGCCTGTTTGACTGCGTTATTGTAGGTTTTGAGATGTTGATGTAATATTTCGTAGTGGAAATATCCATCTCCTCTCAGCACACTGCACTATCTTTTCAGTTGTTTGATTTCCTGATTTCTCCACGGGGGTGCAGGTTTTGTTCTAATTGTTTGAGTCCTGTGTGAGTCCAGGGTTGACTTGAGTTTGTTGTTAAAATTGTCAATAATAAAATCACAGGGTGCTGGTAAAATCTCTGCAGGAGTGCTCTGTAAAGTCTGGATAGAATTTGCAGCCACTTCAGAAGTTAGGTAGCATTTCCTCACTGTTCTCACCGGGGCCTCCTGTTGGTTAAAAGTGGTGATGTTTAAAAACACACAAAAGTGGTCGGACACAGCCAGGTCAACAACAGAGGACACACCCATGGACAGACCATAGGTTATGACCAGGTCCAGGGTGTGCCCTCTGCTGTGGGTCGGCTGCGTGATATGTTGTTTAAAATCCAAACAGTTTAAGAGGTTTAAAAATTCTCTGGATACTGGGTCTGGGGTGCTGTCAATGTGTAGATTAAAATCACCAGTTATTGAAATCCTGTTGTAGGTGGAGTGAATGATTGATAATAATTCAGAAAATCACTGATAAAAGAAGTGGAGTACTAGGGTGGTCTGTAAACCAGGATAGGAGGGCTGCTAAAAACAAAGGCATGATGCTCAAATGATGTGTAGCTGCTAAAAGAAACTTCATTTGAGGACATTGTGTTTTTTGTTATTGATGCAGTTCTGCCTCCTCTTTTGCCCCCCCCTAGTAGAATATAAAAAGTTAAAATTTGGTGGGGAAGCCTTGGTGAGAACAACAGGTGTGTCGGTGCCAAGCCATGTCTCTGTAAGGAGAATACTGTCTAGGTTATTGTACTCGTACTCGTACTCGTCGTCCTCTGCTTATCCGGGTCCGGGTCGCGGGGGCAGCAGCCTCAGCAAAGAAGCCCAGACAGTCCTCTCCCCAGCCACTTCCATCAGCTCTTCCGCGGGAACCCCGAGGCGTTCCCAGGCCAGCCGGGTGATGTAGTCCCTCCAGCGTGTTCTGGGGCGGCCGCGCGGTCTCCTCCTGGTTGGACATACCCGAAACACCTCCCAAGGAAGGCGTCCAGAAGGCATCCTTACCAGATGCCCGAACCACCTCAACTGGCTCCTCTTGATGTGGAGGAGCAGCGGCTCTACTCCGAGTCCCTCCCGGATGTCTGAGCTCCTCACCCTATCCCTAAGGCTGAGCCCAGCCACCCTGCGGAGGAAACTCATTTCGGCCACTTGTACTCGCGATCTCATTCTTTCGGTCGCTACCCAGAGCTCGTGACCATAGGTGAATGTTGGAACGTAGATCGACCGGTAAATTGAGAGCTTCGCTTTCTGGCTAAGTTCCCTCTTCACCACAACGCATCACTGCTGACGCCGCCCCAATCCGCCTGTCAATCTCCCGCTCCATCCTACCCTCACTCGTGAACAAGATCCCGAGATACTTAAATTCCTCCACCTGAGGAAGGACCTCCCCCCTGACCTGGAGTGGGCAATCCACCCTTTTCCGGCTGAGGACCATGACTACAGACGTGGAGGTGCTGATCCTCATCCCAGCTGCTTCACACTCGGCTGCGAACCGCCCCAGCGAGAGCTGGAGGTGACTGTTTGATGGAGCTAGGAGGACCATGTCATCCGCAAATAGCAGGGACAAGATCCTCCCGAACCTGACACCCTCCACCACTCGGCTGCGCCTAGAAATTCTGTCCATAAAAGTTATGAACAGAACCGGTGACAAAGGGCAGCCCTGGCGGAGTCCAACCCACACGGTCGTAAGCCTTCTCCAAATCCACAAAACACATGTGGACTGGTTGGGCAAACTCCCATGCCCCCTCCAGCACCCTGGCAAGGGTAAAGAGCTGGTCCACGGTTCCACGTCCGGGACGAAAACCACATTGCTCCTCCTCAATCTGAGGTTCAACTATCGACCGGACCCTCTTCTCCAGCACCCTGGAGTAGACCTTAATCTGGGGTTGAGGTGAAAAAAATAACTGTGTTATGACCTAAATAACATGCTTTTGCTATCTGCAGAAAGTATTAAAGCATGAAATCCCGCATTTTTAATGTACAAAAGCATCCTGTATCATAACTACATGTGTGCCGTTTGTAACAAACCAAACCGCGTGAAAATCAGTTAAAAATTCAGTGAGTTATTCTATTTTACTTGTGCATACAGATCCTTCCTCAATAGAAGTGAATGCACTGTGGAGGCGATGCGAGACCCATCCAAGATGGCGGCCGGCGAGGACGTCGGCTCTGATAGGCAGCGGCAGTCAATGCGGCGTCTATGTATATATGTCTATGTGAGCCCCCCTCTGTCCCTCCCTCCCTCCTCCCTGCGTGCACTCATCACGTGTCACCATTGCCGGAAATATTCAGCACACTCCTTAGCAGAAATACTGAGTAAGCAGGAGTTTGCTGAACAAAGGCAGAGAAAATGCAGCCAAAAGTACCATTTCCAGCGTTACTTGTAACAACTCGCCCCACTAAACAGGCTGAGAAAAGAAAGTTAGAGGCAGAAAAGGCTTTGGATAAAGTGAGAGGACAAACCAGACATCAACAGCAGTCCAGCTTTTGAACAGTGGAGACAACTGAGGGAGCTTAAGGGCCTGAAAAGTGATGCAGAGGTTGCTGTCTTTCTGTTGGACAGGTAATTATTTGTTTGCTTTGGGGGGATTTGTTATTTTACTCGGCTCTCCTCTGCCCTGCTGACTGCAGGATGCGCGTTCAGGCATGTCTGGGCTCGTGGCTTTGGACGGAGCACTGACGGGAGGGGGAGGAGGGGAGGAGCTTAGAGGAGGTGCCGCTTTCAAATCTTGCTAGCTCTCCAACATTATCAACAATAGCTTTAACTTTAAATGTATTTAATTGAAAATAAAAACTTTGAACAGTTTCCTTTCTGTAAATCTATGATCAGCTCATGATGTTTGTGTCACTGTGACGTGATTTAAAACATCTGTGATTGTAACCATCCAAAAAGTAATCTGATTACAGATGTGATGAAAGAATGACTTCCTGCTGACAAGTTAAAAACATTTTCTTTAACTTGTCAAAAACAAACAGAAAATATTTCAAAGATCAGATTTTATTTTCTGATTCAGTTTATTGAAATAAAATTCAGCTTCATAAAACTGTTGACGTCCAGATAAAATAAAAATAATAAAGGCAGATGTTTTCATTCACCTATCAATAACTGTTAAACTGATCAGTAACTGCTAAAATGATCAATGTCCGATAAACTGATCAAGAACAATTTTACTTTAAACTAAATGTCTTCATCAGGAAAGTCAGTTACTGATCTGCTGCTTTCATTTCAACAAAATCGTGTAGTGGTTATTATTATCAATGACATCATCACCATCACCATCATCATCTTTATCATCAAGTTTTTGTCTTGCAGCAGTAACAGTGGATTTATTTTATAAATAAACACTGATAATGACCAATAACGTCTGATATAGATTTTTATTGGATGAGCTCTGAACACTGTGTCTTTAACAGGAAATACGTGTCATCACCGTGACGTTTCACTGCCACGCGTACCATAACTCTGATGTGATTGGCTGCTGTCACCTGATCAAACGGACGCTAACCTTCAGGATGCACTTCCTGCAGCTGCTTCACAGTAAAAGTCTTCCAGAGTTTCACTGGTGAAAAGCCTTTATTGTGAAGCAGCCGCAGCAGGAAGTTCCCACTGATCAATGTGCTGATTCAGGACTTCAAAATAAAAGCAGTAAAATAAACATTTCAGGAAAACAAAATCAAAACAAAAAGATTCAGTCAGTAAAACAGACAAACACAAACTGTAAACAAAAACATAAAGTTTAGTGTTACTTTCCACAATCAACAAACCCCGCCCTAAGAAACAAACTCCGACCAGAACCATGAATTACATCAAAGTTAAACTGGAGTTAAACTGGGATTAAACTGGTGTTAAACTGGGATTAGCATCCAGATGTTTATTTAAAATCCAGGTTTTCTGAGTTTGTCAAGTGACAGAAAAACGATATAACGATGAGCGCTGTAACTCGGACTGAAGAAGTGATGCTACCTGCTGTAGTGATTATATCGTGTGGAGGCGGATAATGACTCAAATAATTCACTGAGACTTAACCCCGCCCACAGAGGGGTCAGGTAGGTGGGATCATTTTAGCTCTGCCCACAGACTCAGAAACACAGAAACCATGAAAACCAGTTTGATGCAGTCGCACCCAGTTCACGCGTCATTAACATGCTCAGAAACAGGCCTCTGACTTTACATCGCCCGTGCTTTAAACTGGGATTACACTGGAGTTAAACTGGGGTTAACTGGAGTTAAACTGGGATTACACAGGAGTTAAAATGGAGTTAAACTGGAATTAACTGGAGTTAAACTGGGATTACACTGGAGTTACACTGGGATTAAACTGCAGTTAAACTGAAGTCAATCTGGGTTTAAACTAGAGTGAAACTAGGATTAAACTGAAGTGAAACTGGGATTAAACTGGAACTAAACTGAAGTAAAACTGGGATTAAACTGTAGTTAAACTGGTGATGTTCAGCCCTTTAAATAAAACAAACATTAAAACACATTTAACATGTTTGTAACTGGTTTGACCTTTGACCTCTAACAGTCTAACACTCAAAGAACCAAAGTGCCTTTACAGTCCAGTAGAGTCCAGTATAGTCCAGCAGGGTCCAGTGGTAACTGGTACAAAGAGACTGATTTCCAGATTTAAAAAGTCAGTAAATTTGCTTGTTTAATTTTATTTTGTACATTAAAAGAAAAGATTAAGTTAAACTGGGATTAAACTGGGTTTGAACTGGAGTTGAACTAGGATTGAACAAGGAAATGCGATAAATCTGGGTATAAACTGGTATTAAACTGGGATTTAACTAGGATTAAACTGGATTTAAACTGGCATTAAACTGGGATTAATCTGAAGTTTGTGTTGATGTTAAACTACATTAAAGTTTCAGTCTCCTATTTCTCCAGAAGCCTGATTGGCCCCTCAGGTGTGTTACCTGTCCTCAGGTGTGTTACCTGCTCTTAGGATGACATAGGTCATTGATTAAAACCTTTAAATCCCAGAATGGTATCGTCCCAAGTGTCTTCGGTCCAGCTGCTTCAGGACCAGGATTTTACTGGACTGAACTGTTTCTGCTTTTGTTTCATGGTTTCACACAAAGTGAGCCATCAGAGTCCAGAAGAGTTCAGCAGAGTCTGGTAGGGTCCAGAAGAGTTCAGTAGAGTTCGTTGGGGTCCAGAAGAGTTCAGTAGGGTCCAGAGGAGTTCAGTAGAGTCGGGTAGGGTCCAGAAGAGTTCAGTAGAGTCCAGTAGGGTCTAGAAGAGTTCAGTAGAGTCCGGTAGGGTCCAGAAGAGTACAGTAGAGTCCGGTAGGGTCCAAAAGAGTTCAGTAGAGTCCGGTAGGGTCCAGTAGATGCAGATTTAAGACATACTCTGTGCTGACAGAAGGGAGGCATCAATCACAGGATGAAGAAGAGAAGGATGACAACGAAGAGAATTGCGAGCAACACTCCGATCGCACACCACTGACGACGATCTGTTGAAATACAGACAGTTAATACAGTAAACCTTCAACTTTAAACTATTAACCACTGTAACTTAAACCACAGGTGATTAGTTAGGACAATCAATCAATCAATTTTATTTATAAAGCCCAATGTCACAAATCACAATTTGCCTCACATGGCTTTACAGCATACGACATCCCTCTGTCCTTTGGACCCTCACAGCTGATCAGGAAAAACTCCCCAAAAAACCCCCCTTTAACGGTGGAAAAAAAATGGTAGAAACCTCAGGAAGAGCAACTGAGGAGGGATCCCTCTTCCAGGATGGAAAGACGTGCAATAGATGTCGTACAGAACAGATCAGCGTAATAAATTAACAGTAATCTGTATGACACAATGAGACAGAAAGAGAGAGAGAGAGAGAGAGAGAGATGCAGGACAGACGGTAATGACAGTAGCTTACAACAACAACGCAGATGAAAAAATGCAGTCTGTGAGGTTTGTTTTAAATGAGAATTAAAAGACAAATCTTGATAAAATGTTACTCCGAGGTTTCTTACGGTAGTGCTAGAGGCCAGAGCAATGCCATCTAGAGAAACTGTCTCATCAGATAAAGAGTCTCTGAGTTGTTTGGGGCCAAGAACAATAACTTCAGTTTTGTCTGAATTTAACATCAGAAAATTGGTGCTCATCCAGGTTTTTATGTTTTTAAGGCAGTTATGAAGTTTAGTTAATTGATTACTTTCTTCTGGCTTCATCGATAAATACAACTGCGTATCATCCGCATAACAATGGAAATTTACAGAGTGATTTCTAATGATGCTGCCTAAAGGAAGCATATATAGAATAAATACAATTGGTCCGAGCACAGAACCTTGCGCAACTCCATAACAAACTTTAGTATGTAAGGTTGATTCATTATGAACGTCAACAAACTGAAAACGATCAGATAATTAAGATTTAAACCACCTTAGTGCAGAACCTTTTAGGCCAAGTAAATGTTCCAGTCTCTGTAGCAGAATTTGATGGTCAATAGTGTCAAACGCCGCACTAAGATCTAATAAAACAAGTACAGAGACGAGTCCTTTGTCTGAAGCAATCAGAAGGTCATTTGTAATTCTAACTAGTGCTGTCTCAGTGTTGTGATGCACTCTAAATCCTGACTAAAATTCCTCAAATAAATTATTATCATGGAGAAAATCACACAGCTGGTCTGCGACTACTTTCTCAAGGATCTTTGACATAAAGGGAAGATTAGATATTGGTCTATAGTTGGCTAACACCTCTGGATCCAGGGTGGGCTTTTTTAGTCGAGGTTTAATTACAGCTACCTTAAAAGACTGTGGTACATAGCCTGTTAATAAGGATATATTGATCATATCTAATATATGAGTGTTAACTAAAGGTAAGACCTCCTTAAGTAGGCCAGTTGGGATGGGGTCTAAGAGACACGTTGATGATTTAGATGAAGAAATCACTGCGGTTGGTGGTAGAGTTCTAGTTGTTGTAGTTAGGTATGCAGTAGTTAATAAGAGTTAGTTGTTAGTCATTGTTAGTTATGGGCGTAGTCCACTCTACGTGCTGACGTATTGTGGTAAGCGAGTTGTGTCATTTCCGGTGTTTCTGTGACAGCGTCTCTGTACTGCTCTGGTAAATTCTACTAGCCTGCTTTCTGCTTTCTCACTTCAGTTGCTTTAATGTCTACTCCAAGTCTTAACCCACACTAGTTCTGTCTAAGCACTTATAGCTCTCCACCTTTCTACAACTTTCTCGCTAATCTCTTAGCTGTTGTTTGCACGTTACTAGCCTTGGTAGCTACATTAGCTTTACAGTTAGCGATGGCTTCTCCCTCTGCTCTTTTTTGCTTGGTGTGCCAAATGTTCAGTTATTCCTCCTTTAGCGACAGTGGTAATTGTAACAAGTGTAGCTTATTTGCTGCGTTGGAGGTGCGGCTCCGCACCATGGAAAACCATTCCAAAGGAACGCAGCCTCCTACCGCTCTGGCGGTGAATTGCACCACGACGAAATGGAGTAACGGAGAAGTTCGAAGGGTTCACAACGGCGTTACAGCAACGACGTAGGTACGTCGTAGGTACGCCGCAGGACCATAAATCAGGCTTAACTCGGCTTCTTCTCCGGAGCCTTTGTGCTCCACTGTCTCTCAGGTTAACTCATATCACAGCGGTGCCTGGATAGTGTGACATGTGTGGTTGTGCTGCTGCCGTGGTCCTGCCAGATGCCTCCTGCTGCTGCTGTTATCATTAGTCATACTTCTACTGTTATTATACACATATGATTATTGTCACATACTTACACTATCAAATATTAATATATACATTCAACATATTGTACCACAGTAGCCAGAACTATAATTATAATACTATTACTTTCATTAATGTTGTTGTAAGCTACTGTCATTACCGTCTGTCCTGCATCTCTCTCTGTCTCTCTCTGTCTCTCTCTCTCTCTGTCTCATTGTGTCATACAGTTTACTGTTAATTTATTATGCTGATCTGTTCTGTACGACATCTATTACACGTCAGTCCGTCCGGGAAGAGGGATCCCTCCTCAGTTGCTCTTCCTGAGGTTTCTACCGTTTTTTCCCCCCCGTTAAAGGGTTTTTTTGGGGAGTTTTTCCTGATCAGCTGTGAGGGTCCAAAGGACAGAGGGATGTCGTATGCTGTAAAGCCCTGTGAGGCAAATTGTGATTTGTGATATTGAGCTTTATAAATAAAATTGAAAAAAATTGAAATTGAATAAGTTATTTAAACGCATTATAGTATGTCGGACTGCAGGATGTTTCCACAGCTCTGCTTCCTCCGCCCCTCTCCTTGTCCACATACACACAGGTGGTGGTCAGTCAATGAGACTTTTCACATTTAAATTGCGTGATTAATTGAGGTTCACTAACAGGTGGGCGAAATGTGGAAAGAATACAATAAAGATTTGTAGAAAGAGAGGATTAAAACATTTGACTTCAAGAGGGGGACGATTCCAAGGCAGTGTGCAGATTCAGATACTGTGTGAAATATGTACTCATCATTCAGATCTTGTCCAGCATACCAGCACTGTTACAGTTGTTACAGTTATTTCTTATTTCATAGCTGCTCGTCTTAAAGCATTTTAATTCAATTTAAGTTGGTTTGAATTGATCTTGCCATTTTACTGGATGTCCAATGCTATTATGTCATTACAAGTCTACCTTGTAGTCTACCTCAGGTTTGCACTAATTTCAACAACGCACTTTCCTCACTATGTGAATCACTTATTCATCTGTACATAGTCTTCAGTTCAGCTGCTCGTCTTTACAGATATGTTTGCCTGAAAGCATTTACTAGCTTTACTTGATGTCAAGAGAAAACGGTTCATTTTTTATTTTAGTTTTTATACCATCTTGTGTATGTTCATTTATTTGAGTGTTTTCTAATGGTTGTGTTGACATTACATTTTCCGCCGTGTGCCTTGACTAATGACTGTGATTGAAATCAGAAGAAAGCTACTGAGTTTGAAATAAATGTGTTGAAATTTATTCATTTTCTCCTGGTCCTTATTTCAAATAGGTTATAAAAAAAATTAGCGATAATTATCGTTATCGATCAATATGAACTAGCTATATCGTGATATACTTTTCAGCCATATCACCCACCCCTACTAGAACTAGGTACACCTGAGTACAACAAACTACGACTAATTACAACAGACTGCAACTATGTACGACTAACTTTAACTAACTAAAACTAACTGCAACACAGTACAACTGACAAGAACTAACTAGAACTAACTATGATTAACTATAACTAAAACTAAGTTCAACTGAGTACAACTAACTATAACTAACTACAACTACCTGATCTAACTACAACTAAGTACAACTAACAACGACTAAAATGAGCACAAAAAGTAAGGAAATGTGTGTTTGGTAGATTAATTCTTTGTTGTAACAATGCCTCTTGGCAATAAATCTTATACCGTTGGAAAGCCTGTTAATTTCCCTTTTAAATGGAGCCACATTTGTAAGGAACATGTATTTTTGTGGGATGAGCAGCAGAGCTGAGTATGTGGGTTGTGCCCATGAAAAATTTGCCAAATCTTTTCTGCCAATGCCAAACAGTTTTTTTTTGTTTTTTTTTTGCTGTTGACTCTTGTTTGGTGGATTGGATGATTGAAGTCTGAAGACATATTGGCAATTTAACAATTTATTCATTTAACAAACAGGAGCCTCAGTAGTGTGTGTAAGAACCATACACAGCCACAACAGCCTGACACCTCCTTCTCATGCTGGTCACCAGCCTGGTCACACACTGCTGTCGGATGGCAACCCATTCTTCAACCAGCATTTGTCACAAGTCAACCAACGTGGTTGTGTTGGTCACTCTGGCACAAACAGCACGCCCAAGCTGATCCCACAAGTGTTCAATGGGGTTGAGGTCAGGACTGCTGGCAGGCCAGTCCCTCCTCTCCACTCCCAAAGTCTCTGTGGGGGCGAGCGTTGTCATCTTGGAGGATAGAGTTCGGTCCCAAACTGTGGAGATATGGGATTGCCACTGATTGCAGAATTTCATCTCGATATCTCTCTACATTGAGTTTGCAGTCTTCTGAACTCTACTTGAGATAGCCTCGTTTTTCCAGTGAGGAAAATGGTGCCCCACACCATCACACTGCCTCCACCAAGAGATTGGTGCAGGAATCAGCAAAGCATTCTCCGCATCTTCTCCACACAGTGACCCTACGATCCAACTGCTGTAGGCAGAATCTGGATTCATCGCTGAACATAACATTCTTCCACATGTTCAGGTTCCAGTGCACGTGTTGCTGACACCAGCACAAATGGGCCTAACGGTGAAGGGTAGCGGTGGCAGGCCTCCTGGCAGCCCTATGAGACCAGAGATTGGCTGCGTGCAGTCTGTTCTGCATGGTCTGGGCAGAGCCCTATTGTCTTGCAAACCTTGACTGCAAATCTGTAGAAGACTGCCTACAGTGCTGACCGGAGTGGGTTGCGGATTAAGTGCTGACAGGATGAGGAAACGGTCTTTTTGGGGGACCTTCTTCTTGGGACGCCCCACTTTGCAGCCTGTCTCTGACATCCCCCGTTATATAGAACTTGGCCTTCAGTTTGCTGATGGTACTAGGGCTCACTCAAAATAATGCCGCAACTTGGTTTTGCAGAACACCAGCTTGAAGTTGCCCTATCGCACGGGCCCTATCCAGATCAGTCAAACGTGGCATGTTGATTCTTGGAGCAGACACCAACTGACCACTGAAGCAGGGCCCATGCTCACAGGTGCTGTCAACACCTGGGGGTACCAGAAGCTCAAAACAAGAGTCAATAGCAAAAGCAAAATAGTTGGGCATTGGCAGAGGAGATTTGGCAAGTTTTTCAGGGGCGCAACCCACATACTCAGCTCTGCTGCTCATGTCACAAATGCCTGTACTGTACAAATGTGGCACCATTTAAAAGGGAAATAAACAGGCTTTCCAATGGTATAAGATTTATTGCCAAGAGGTATTGTTACAGCAAAGAAATAATCTAACACACACAAATTTATTCATTTTCACTTAGTTTATAACTAACTACGACTAACTGTAACAAACTTTAACTGTGATTAGCTACAACCTATGACTAACAATAACTAACCAAAACTAACTAAACTACTACGACTAACTACAACTAACTATAACCAACTGTGACTAACTACAAGTAACTATCACTAACTATAAGTAACATTTTGTAATTACAACTAACTACAAATACACTATAACATACCTTCACTGACTACAACTATAAGTGTGACTAAGACTAACTACAACTACCTAAACTAACTATGAATACAAAGAAACTACAACTTACTATAACTAACTGTGACTAACTACGACTAACGATAACTATGACTACCAATAACTACCTATTACTAACTCACAGGGCTTTACAGCATACGACATCCCTCTGTCCTTAGGACCCTCACAGCTGATCAGGTAACTATCAGTAACTATCACTATCAGTGACTATCAATAACTAACTGTAACTATCAGTAACGAATGAGCATCTACTTTTAACTACCAATAACTAACTGTAACTACTAAGTAACTAACTAACTGGGACTATCAGTAATTGTCACTATCTGTAACTATCAGTAACTAACTGTAACTATCAGTAACTGTCACTATAAGCAACTATCAGTAACTAACTCTAATCAGTAACTATCAATTACTAACTGTCATTATCTGTAACTATCAGTAACTAACTGTAACTACCAGTAACAAACTTTACCTATCAGTAACTAACTGTAACTGTTACTATCAGTAACTACTCAGTAACTAACTATAAGTAACTAATCAGTAACTCCTAAACTAACAAACTAGTGTTTTATTTCTGTCTCTAATCGAGGAAAAACAATAAGGGTGACATCATGTGTTGCCGGGCAGATTACCGCTGGTCATGTGAGACACTTTGGCCAGTTTCTTCATGACGTTGTCCAACCTGGACTGAGTGTTGTCCACCTCATGAGTGAAGTCATCCAGCATCCTGCAGGAAAAACACAGAGACTCAACAAGTCTGACCACACCAACCAGGAACCAACCATGGAGCAACCGGAGACCAAGCAGAGAGCAACCAGAGACCAACTAAGAACCAACCAGAGACCAACCAGTGACCATGTTTGTAATGGTGGAATGTAACTAAGTACTGCTTAGTATTTGCTTAGTTACTTTACTTAAGTACAAGTTTTAGGTGTTTAACTTGTTTATTTCATTCTATGCTTCGTTACACTTCTCATCTACCTCAGAGGTACACACTGTATTTTTGACTCCATTACATTTGTCTCAGCTTTATTTACTTTACAGGTTCCAGTTTGTCACAAGGCTGATATACATGGAAACATAACTAGGTGTTGAAAAGTTTAGCTGCAGACATTGAAGGGAAATGAAGACAGGTAAATTCAGAAGGTGTTAAGGATAGGAGTTTAGCAATTCAGTTTGTCTGTGAGGGGGAGAAATACAGAAGGGATAAGTTAGTAAGGAGGCAAGAGTGTGGCCGCCTAGAAGGTGCTTGTGATTGGGAAATGCAAGTAGATTTAGGGGGAAAGCTTGTTGTTCCCCAGGAAATAGTTTGTACCAAACAGAGGCCTGACATAGTGTTGTGGTCAGTGAGTCAACGGATAGTTTATTTCATTGAGCTGACAGTTCCTTGGGAAGACTCAGTGGAAGAAGCCTATGAAAGAAAAAAGCTTAGATATGCAGAGTTAGGAGCAGAAGCTGAGCAGCGGGGATTGAAAACTAGGATTTGTCCAGTGGAAGTTGGGTGTAGGGGATTCATAGCAAGATCAGCTGTCTCACTCCTGGGGGAACTCGGAGTGCGGGGACAGAGTTTGAGGAAGACAGTGAAGGAAATGTCAGATGAAGCAGCTAGATCTAGTCAGTGGATTTGGATGAGGAGGAATAATGTCAGTTGGGGGCCAGCAGGGGGAACTACTAAGCAAGGTACATAACTCCTTGAGATCAGGTGGAGAGATCCACTTCCTCTCAGGAGGAAATCCAGGAAGAGGAAGGTTATTTAAGTGTGGGAGTGGCCTATTTGAATCCCTTTTGTTTGAGACCATGCTGCAAGGTGAGTGTGTTTGCTGATCCTGTGAGTTTATTTAGCTCCTTTAACTTTAGCTTATATTGGAGTTATGCTATGTAGCATGTGAAATAGAGTATGGTGAATGTGCTAGGAAAGGTGGTATCAGGACGGTCACTACCTGGAGCTCGCATGAACGGAGCCTGGGTTTGTTGAAGGTGGCAGTGTTGTTTGGGCCGAGAAAGCCTGTGAGTTTATCTTCTCTATCTGCTTTAACTATAGCTTATATTGGAGTTATGCTATGTAGCGTGTGAAATAGAGTATGGTAAATGTGCTAGGAAAGGTAGTATCAGCACTGTCTCTACCTGGAGCTCGCATGTACGGAGCCTGGGTTTGTCGAAGGTGGCAGTGCTGTTTGGGCTGAGAAAGCCATGTGTAAGTAAGGTAAAGGAGGTTGTTGGGTTGGTGCGGGGAGCAGTGAGACCTGGCATTAGGGGAGTGTCTCTGGGACGCCAGAGATCACTGTCTAGCCTCCTGGAGGTGTCGTGGGACCAACTAGACGAAACAACCACCCGATGACCCCAAAGACATGCTAGTTATCACTACTCACTGGTCTGTATAGTTAAGCCTTGCCATAATAGCTTATCATAGGGCTTAGGAGGTTATTTACTGAGTGCTGATCCTTTTCTAGAGCACAAACTTCTTGTGTTTATTTGAATTTAATCCCGTTCCTGCCCAGTAAAAACCATGTATCTGCAAATGTGCCCATGTTAAATGTTTGTAATGACATGTTGAGAAAATTCTTCCCCTCCTTAGAATTTAAAAACTGTCTGGGACCAGCTGTCGTTGTCACATCGCTGAAAACAGCCTGTTTTTAGACATACATGGTTCTCACAGGACATACACATGATGATCTTATAGACCATGATGGATTGCTAGAGATTAAACTACACAACAGTATATAAAGGTCAGGGGTTAGGTTTAGGGTTAAAGTAAAAATGAGTGTGACCTAAAACATCTAACATAGATGAGACGAGAAAGAAAGAACATCCTGCTGATAATGTTTTCGTAATTTAAGAACAATAATGTTTTCATAGTTTAGGAACATTGTCCTGATAATGTTTTACGTTTAATAACAATATGCTGATAATGTTTTCATAGTTTAAGAATAATGTTTTCATAGTTTAAGAACAATAATGTTTTCATAGTTTAAGAACATTCTCCTGATAATGTTTTCACATTTAAAAACAATATGCTGATAATGTTTTCATAGTCTAACAACATCGTGCTGATAATGTTCTCAGTTTAAGAAAAAAATGTTTTATTTCATTTCAGTGAACCTGTAACCATGTGACCACATCCTTGGATCAGGAGCATTATACCAAATTAATCACACCTGTGGGTGCATAAGCCCTATGCACCCACGCACTCATTCCTTTTTCTATCCTCCTGGTCGGTGAGAGCTTATAACAGTCTATTGTTGGACATTATTCTGCTTTACTAATTCCTCACGGTTTGGCTGTCACTTCTGAGCTGCCTGTCTGGGAACCCCCGTGATGTGCCGTGAGGCGATCTATTGTTTATTGCAGGAGGGAGATAGCTTATAGTGTTCACTGCCATTGGGCAAGTGAGTAACATTTCCTTGAGAGTCTGTTTAACTGTGGGTTAGCAACCTGCGATAACTTCTATGTTTGTTTTTGTGAAAGGAAGCTGAATCTTCTTCTTTGGCAATAGGTGGGTGTACCGCGGCTCAGCGCGATATCGCTGCCTATTGCTTTGGAGTGGTATTACACTGAAAATCAAGGAATAATTTCTAGGGATTGTTGCCTTCTCTATATTGTCCTGGCACAATAGTATTGTCTGCCCTTAGGTTGGGCTGCTCCCTTCATTAATCCTATGTGAAAAGCACATTTTGTTTTGCTGAGTTTCCCTACATGTTATCTTTTTTTGCTCTCCAGTTTATTCACTGAGGGATGCAGTGTGCTTCCTGCTATGGAGTCTCAGGCCAGTGAAACAATAAACAGTGGCCTGGAAGTCACGCTACCACCTGGCCAGGGTCCGGTTCCCACCAGTCCAGATGTTTTGGCTGGCAGGAAGAAGACGAGGAAGCGGAAGTGGGCAGAGCAGAGCCAGCCTTGTGATCTGAGGTTGGACCTTATGCAAAAGCAGCTGGAGGAGATGCATAAGACCATTGATTGCATGGTTACACATCAACAACACCTGTTGGATGTGTCACACCAGGCCCCTCCATTGCTGCATCCACATTCTGATGTTCTTTCTCTTACTGCCTCAGACAAATTTGGGTAAGACCGACAGCTCTGGCTGCAGCGCCTCTGAGCAGCTGAGTGTTTTTGAGTAAAGAGAGGTCCAGGCTGATGCCAAATATCAGGTGGCCCAGGTGGGTCCCGTTGCTGATTTTTTTGCTGCTCTCTCGGGCAGCAGTGGCTGCTGGTGTTCCTCGTCCAACATGTCCACCAAGAGCCTCTGCATTGGACTGGGACCCAAGGAGCCAGAGGCAGGCACCTTTGCCTGTGTATCCTGATTTTATTAAACAATTGCAGGGCTCTCTGGCACGACCAAGGGATGCTCCTGCCCCCCACTCTGCTCTCACTGTCCTCAGTGGGGCTTCAGAGCATGGCCTAGATGGTGTGGCTAACCTTTGCAATGTTGGCTGGGGCCTCCTCCACGGGCAGCAGGGTTGCTCGGCATCTGAATAAGAAGTGCCGCACCACGGATGGGTTGGTGGCAAAGGCTTTTCAGTCTACAGCCATGGCCTCTCGACTGGCGAACACAAATGCCCTCCTAATGGTGTACTTGGAGGGGCTGATATGGGATCTGGAATCCAAGAGCCCAGCTGAACCTCTGCCAGAAATGGCGGAGATAGTGGATACAGTGATCCAGGGTGCTAGCACTCAGGCCAGGGTCCTGGCGGCATATTTGGCTGAGTCAGTCGGGTTTATCGGATTCAGACCGGGCTGCGGCCATGGATGTCGGGATAACTCCTGGAGAGATGTTTGGGCTGGCAGCAGAGGCTGCGTTAGATGAGGCTCAGAAGGTTCAGCAGCATACAGTCCATTCACCATCCTGGACAGTCGAGGCTGGTGGCTCGGAGAACTCCAGAGAGGCGTGTTAGTTTCCAGCGGCCTCGTTTTGCTAAGCAGGACCCCTCACATACCTCTGACAGAGATCACAGGGCAATGAGTGTTCTTGCCCACGCTCCAGAGAGCACGCTGGTCGGGGTTCTGGCAGGGCCCGCCAGTGTTCCTGACTGTGCAGCCCCACTGACACCATCTTTTTCCAGCGCCCACCTCAGTGCTTGGCGTCAGTGCATGTCCGTGGGTGCTCAGAACTGGAGTTGGGGTATCGCCTGCAATTCAGGGTCCGACCCCCCTCGCTTCCGGGGGATCCTGGAAACAAGAGTAAGGGACAAATCTCGTGCTGCCATTCTGGCCGGTGAGATTTCTGCCTTACTAGGGAAAGGTGCAATACGGCCTCTGTCTCCAGAAGAGGCGAGGGTTTTATTCCAGCTACTTCCTTGTTCCCAAGTGGACCGGCGGGTTCCACCCAATTCTAGATTTGAGGCGCCTGAACAAGTTCCTCAAGGTGCTTCCCTTTCGGATTCTGACACTGAGGGCCTTGTTTCAGGCTGTAAGGGCGGGCGACTGGTTCACAACAGTGGACCTTCGTGATGCCCGTTTTCATATTCCCATCAGCCCGGACCACAGACCGTTCCTCAGGTTTTCTTTTCAGGGGAGGGCCTTCGAATACAACGTCCTCCCCTTTGGTCTGTCCCTTTCACCATGCACTTTCACCAAATGCATGGATGTCGCACTCATCCCCCTGCAGCAGAAGGGCATTCGAGTGTTAAACTAAACTATGGGGACGACTAGCTGGTGGGTGCTCCATCAGAGCGCCTGCCATGCAGTTACACAAAGATGTGCTAGCACATCTGGTTACACTAGGGTTGCATTTGAATGCAGAAAAGAGCTGCCTCGTGCCTCAAGGTCAGTCGAGTACTTGCGTCTCCTTCTGGATTTGACCACGATGAAGGCATGCCTGACTCAGAGGAGGTGGAGTGCAATCATGGATTGCATCACGGGTTGCATTTCCAGCAAGTCGGTGTCAGTGCTGCAGTGTCAGAGGATTTTTTTTTTTTTTTTTGCAGCAGCAGCTCAGGTCAGCTGGGCTTGTTACACCCACGCCCTCTCCAATTGTGGTTTGGTCGCCAGGAGCTCCTCCCACCCAGGGACCGGTTGAAAATCCTCACCTTGTCACACAGAGCCCTCAAGGTCCTCATGTGGTGGAGGCGGTCTCAGGCTGTCCTCGACGGCATCCCCCTGGGCCAAGGAGGCTGCAGGGTGACTATTACAACTGACGCCTCCCAATCCGGCTGGGCTGCTGTCTAGGAGGGCAGGTCTGTTCGCGGCTGTTGGGGTCCTGCACAACAGGGATGGCATGTGAACCTCCTCGAAATGGAGGCAGTTCACCTGGCCCTGAGAAACTTCCTGCCAACTGTACAGGGGAGGCAGGTCATGATACAGACAGACAACATGGCTGTAGTGTCCTACATCAATCACCAGGGCGGACTGAAGTCTCCACCTCTGCATGCAAGGATGCGTCCTCTGTTGTCCTCAATGCCAATGACCACTGGGGATGGACGCCCTCAGTCTTTCATGGCCCAGTGTAAGGCTGTATGCATTTCCCCCGCTTCCTCTCATTTCAGCATTCCTCAGGAGTGTGAGGCTGCAGTGTGCTCAGGTGCTCTTGGTGGCACCTTACTGGCCACAGAGGCCATAGATGGCAGAGATACACGAGGTGCTGGAGGATTGCCCATGGCGTCTTCCAGTGAGACCAGACATGTTGTCCCATGTGCACGGCAGCATATGGCATCCAGAACCCCAGATCCTGAAGATTCATGTGCGGCCCTTGAACGGCAGCACTTGTGTGCACTTGGCCTAGATAAGGAGGTGGTGGACACCTTGCAGGCTTCACGGGCTGCCTCCACTCAGCGGCAGTATAGCAGCAAGTGGAAGGTGTTAAGGGACTGGTGCAGTGCTAAGGAAAAGGATCCCTTTACTTGCAAAATCTCTACCATTCTGTGCTTCCTCCAGCACCTCGTTGCCCTTGGTCGGGTTGAATCAACCATCAGGGGCTACCTTGCAGCAATCTCTGTACTTCATAAGAAGTGTGATGGCAGGTCTATGGGGACACATCCCCGGGGTGTGCAATTTTTGAGACATGTGCTATGGAGTTTCCCATCTCGAAAGCGTTTACTATCCTCCTGGGACCTCCAGGTAGTTCTTAGCGCACTTTGTTTGCCCCCTCTTGAGCTACTGTCTGATCTTGACCTTCAGCTTGTTTCTCTGAAGACCGCCTTTGTATTGGCCATTGTATCTGCTAAACGGGTTAGTGAGTTAAGTGCTCTCTCTGTGGATCCAGCATGTCTTAGTTTTGGAGAGGGATGTTTTCATAGTTTAAGAACAATCTGCTGATTATGTTTTCATTGTTTAAGAATAATCTGCTGATAATGTTTTCATAGTTTAAGAACACTGTTTTCATAGTTTAAGAACAATAATGTTTTCATAGTTTTTTTTCTTCCTGTCAAACGCTGTCAACGCTGCAGTTCGTTCGGTCAGTCGGTCCTCACCCTCTGATCAAAGATGCACAGCTGTTTGGTAAATTTACTTTTAACCGCACTGATCTACTTCAGCTATGTGCCACCACATACTTGCAGACAGTTTCCTCCATGATATCCGACCAGTGCCACTGATATTCGAGCTGAGCCGCAAACTAGATAGAGCAAGCGTAACCATAGCGACAGTGGACAGCGATTGTTTATCAAATAATTGTGATCCAATTATTAATGGTCACATGTTTCATTCTGCCACACATATCACACATATGGCCTATTTTGGATTCAAAATAGTGATTTTGCCAAAACATGATAAGTTTACACGATGAAAGTTCTTACACGGCCTGTTCATCCAGCTCCATGCCGATCCTCTCCGACATGTTCTTCAGGACTCCAATTGTTCCTGACACAAGCTCCAGCTGTTCATCCTGCTGCTCCGCCATCAGCTGATACAAACACACACACACACACACACACACACATTATGCACTTTGTTTGAATCCAACAAGTTCATTATTTATATCACAGTATCTGAAACATTGTCAGAACTCTGAGAACCTGCTGCTGGGCCTGCTGCTCCTCTATAAACTGCGAGTTGGCATTCTGCAGTTGACGGTCCAGTCTGCTGTATTTATCAGGACCAGGCTGCCAGATCGGACCCTGAGCACCACGCTCACCGAGCAGAGCCTGGAGATCACAACAACACAGGCATGTACTGTCAGACATTTTACATCAGCAGCACTTC
This sequence comes from Epinephelus malabaricus, assembly GCA_037127435.1. Taxonomy (NCBI): domain Eukaryota; kingdom Metazoa; phylum Chordata; class Actinopteri; order Perciformes; family Serranidae; genus Epinephelus; species Epinephelus malabaricus. The sequence continues at coordinate 47,648,401 of JANUFT010000006.1, read as the reverse complement.
TATGCCCACTCAGGAACTCGCCTACCCTTACTGTGTTTTCCAGGGACCTACCATACCCTCTCCTTAATCTCTAAGGACCTATCATACCCTTACTGTTTCCTCCAGGGACCTACTATACCCTCAAATTAACCTCTAAGGACCTACCATACCCTTACTGTTCCATCCAGGGACCTACCATACCCTCAAATTAACCTCAAAGGACCTACCATACCCTTACTGTTTCCTCCAGGGACCTACCATACCCTCAAATTAACCTCTAAGGACCTACCATACCCTCACTGTTTCCTCCAGGGACCTACCATACCCTCAAATTAATCTCTAAGGACCTACCATACCTTTACTGTTTCGTCCAGGGACCTACTCTACCCTCACCTTAACCTCCAGGTGTTTTTTAGAACTTCAAAGAGTTTCAAGTTATTCATTGTGGGGTGGATTCTAGTAGGTACCAGGGAGGTTCATGATCAAATGAATGAATAGGTTTCGAATTAAGGCATCTTTGGGATCTTTGTGTGTCTCAGAAAAATGGTGTTTTGAGAGGAGGATTTCTCTGAAGGGATTTAAGGGTTTTCTTAAGGGTTTTGGGGCATGTCAGCACTACTGTGCTTTAAGTAGAGAACACATCAGCAGAGTAGTTCTCACAGAGCAATACACCTGTGGTCAGGCAGGTTACCAGGTAAATCAGGTGTGTTCAGTTACCTGTTTGTTCTTTATGTCTACTGAGGCAGCAGCTGGACTCGACATCTGGTCTTTCATTTCCTTCAAGAGAAACAAAGTCAGTCAGCAGCCAATCAGATCAATCAATTCTTCAGAGACACCGCAGCTTATCAGACAGGTGTGAACCTCTTACCTTTTTGTTTAGTGTCCGTGTAAAACGTCTCTGTACAGATCTCAGATTTTTTTAATTACATTTTTAGATCATAATAGTTTATTCTATATTTATGTTCTTGACTGTTGCACTACTTTGCCTATATTTTCAGTCCTCTTATCATGTTTTATGTACGTTTAATGAATGTTTCGTATGTTTCATGTATGTTTCATGTACGCACTAACAACCAAAGCAATTTTCAGTGAGTGAAAATCTGTGGTAATAAATGTGGATCTGATTTTGTGTCTCCTCACCTGGGTAGGTGAGTCTGAACTGCTTTTACCTTAACAGTGTGTCTGGTGCTGGTGATGAAGGCTTTCCTCTTCGACAGCTCGGCTGCATCCAGGTTGAACTTCTTTGGGTTGGACTCAACGATGCGTTCACTGACAGTTAAGAAACACGTCACACTACAAACCCCTGAACTCACTAAATACACTCATCACTGTGACACACAGGTGAGGAGGTGAGAGGGTGAGGAGGTGAGGAGGTGAGAGGGTGAGTAGGTGAGGAGGTGAGAGGGTGAGTAGGTGAGAAGGTGAGGAGGTGAGGAGGTGAGAGGGTGAGGAGGAGAGAAGGTGAGCGGATGAGGAGGTGAGAGGGTGAGAAGGTGAGAGGGTGAGAAGGTGAGACAGTGAGGAGGAGAGGAGGTGGGGAGGAGAGCAGGCAAGGAGGCGAGGAGGCATGTGGTCTGAGTGTTTTCAAGTAGAACAGACCCCAGGTGTACCCATGTGTGTAACCCCCAATTTTCACACACTCCGTCTGCAGAGCGCGCGCCACGCAGCGTCTCTGGAGCATCCCAGAAGAGCCACGGTGCTCCACTTCGTTGGACATACGCGCCAGGTCTATTTTTCAGCGACCTCACATCCATATCACGTCAAGCCACGTAGCTCAGATCGCACCAAACCGGAAACAGAACGCACACAGCATCCGGTAAATTTCAAAATACAACATAATGCACGGACTACGGATTGTAAACTCTCAATTTTTTAAAAATCTCATCACATCCTGTCGCACAAGTTGTCAGTCAATGCGAGGGTGCAAGGAAAGATAGATGAGGAGAAACTCATAGTTGAAGTGGAAAACCGTAGTATTTTGTATGACACCACGCATCCTTTCTACAAGGATACAAACCGAAAGGAGAAGACCTGGTGTGTAGCTGTGGCATCAGCTGATGGTTAGATCTGTTTAAAGGATATTGATGGTCTCGTCGAGGTCCTCCAGGTCCCACTCGATGGAGCGCAGACTATTCCTCAGCTCATTGGTCGTCCAGTCCATTTCCTCCTTGGAGGCTCCGCCCCCCTCCTGCAGCAACTCACGCCATCTGTGATGGAGGCTCTGGGCTGCATTCACTGCCTTCTGCACCTCACTGTAACAAACATAACTCATCTGTGACAGAGGCTCGAAGCAAACGCTCTCTTAAAGACTTAAAAAAGAAAAAAAGACTAAAAACTCATCAGTTAAAGTGTTTATTCTGAATATTTTCCTGTTTTATGTACGGTCGGTTTTATGAATATTTTCCTGTTTTACGTATGGTCTGTTTTATGAATATTTTCCTGTTTTACGTACGGTTGATTTTATTGACAGAGACATCTGGAATGAAATCCAGACTCAGCAAAACTCTGAGCTGCAGGTTCACTGCTGCCGATGTCCATCACTCAATACTTTTACAGGCTAATCAGTCAAGTCGGACTTCTTGTCTTGTCTGAGTAAACATGCAGAAGAGAAAATCCAATTTCTGACCAAGTACGCCTGACTCCGCTTTGATGGGTGGTGCTGTGTCCTTTTTAATATAGTGCATATAGAACTGGTTCTGGTTGACCCGAAGAGGAAGCTAATGATGAATGAAGATGGCGGAGATGACTGTAGTTTCCTCGTCCGTCCAGAAGTGCGTCTTCTGCTTCTCGGTCGACATGGTGTTTGTTCGTTTGTTTTTACAGGAGATACTGATCTGCTGCTATGCCGCTATGCCATCTCCTTCCTCTTCGAGGTGAAAGCCCGCTAAAGAAAAATGGTATTGCGCCGAACGCCGAGTCTGGCTCCAGTCGGACTAAGTGGATACATGCAGCAATAGTTCGATTTTCAATGGAATTATCTCGGTGTGTTAGTCGAGCACCGTATAGTCCAATTTCAGTCGGTCTAAGCTGTTTGCATGCATTTAAAAATCCTGTTTCAATCGGACTAAGCCAATAATTCTATTTTCTCAAGATGCATGTATACGTACTGACTCAGACAGCAAATATTCAAATGTCACGAACACTGACGGTGACAGAGATTATGTCAGTGGTCAAAGTTTTTACTGCGGCTCCGCCCACAGCACGACATTGTTTATCTTCAGTGTCGGCAGATTTAATTTATTTAAGATGATAAAGAAGACACACAGCTCATGAATTAATCACTGCACAAACATCAGACAGGTCAGGCATCAGAGTTTAATTGTAAATCTTAAAATGTTTCACTTAAAATCTTAAAATGTTTCAGTTCAACTCTTTCAATGTTTCAGTTAAACTCAAATGTTTCAGCTTAAATCTTAAATGTTTCACTTACACTCTTTAAATTATTCAGTTTAAATCTTTAAATGTTTCAGTTTAAATCTTTAAAAGTTTCAGTTTAACACAACAACAGAAATCATTATCAGACCTGCATCGATTACAATTTTTTGGGCCAATCCCGATTTCTGATTTGCAGAGTGTTTGGACGGCCGATTCTGATTTTGGCCGATTCCGATTTCATTTTTTTCAAACCACTTTACAGCACACAATATATTGCAATATTTTCTATCTTTCCTTTATTAGAACATTTTAACAAAGATACAACCAGCTCCACAATAATTATCTCAAACAAACAGAAACAGTGACACCAGTTAAGAAACATTTTCCTTTTTGCTCAAATATAACTTCAGGCACAGTATTAAAATAAATAAGTAAAAAAGGCATACATAAATAAAAACATGGATAAATAAAATATTAAGTCTTGGTGTAGAGCATTGGTGGGTTATTTCTTGCATAGATCAAATTTCCATACAGCCGACATTGTGTAGGTCGCCTGTACGAAATCCCTTAGCGCTGAGGATGCGTCTGCCAGTAAGCATGCGGACATGCGCATCTTTGCATCATGCGTCTTGTCAGTTTCAAGCAGCACAGTGCAGCAGTGAGAGCTCCGCAGTTCAGTTTAACACGGACAATTAACAACTTTCTCCTTCTCTCTTTTGATGTGTGTCCGTGAATGATTAAGGTGAGAAGCCATATTTGTAAGAATTGAGTGTAAAGCTATTTTTCCTTTTGTTTAATCAATCAATCAATCAATCAAGCAATTTCATTTATAAAGCCCGATATCACAAATCACAATTTGCCTCACAGGGCTTTACAGCATACGACATCCCTCTGTTCTTATGACCCTCGCAGCGGATAAGAAAAAACTCCCCCAAAAAAACCCTTTAACGGGGAAAAAACCCGGAAAGAACCACACATACACACTTGTTGTGAACCTCCTGCATTGAAAATTAAAGTATCCTCATACCCCCGCTCCTGTCGGAAATCCCGACTCACTTTCTCCAGGCCTCGGCGCTGCCTTCCCGGCGGAGGCGTCCTCGTCGCCACGGTAAACGGAGCGGTCGGATGGTAAAATTAAGGATCTGCCTGGCACGCTCCTCGTACGACTCCCGGACTGTACAGGGATCATCGCATCCCTTCACAGTGCACCGGCGCTTCCTGGATCCCATTGACAGCTGTCTGGTACCTGTCACCGGCTTGGATGACGTAAGCCTGTTCCGGCTGCGTTACCCGCTCCCCGCCCGGCTCCGCCAGCGTGGGATTAATCTCCACAACCTGAGGATACTGCTTCGTGTGCAGCAATCTCCTGGACCACAGGCTCCAGCTCCGACCAGAATTGGCCTGGTTAACGCCAGATCGCTGGCAAACAAAACTTTTATCTTGAGGGAGTTACTCCCGTGATTTGGATTTCCTCTGTGTAACGGAGACGTGGATCAACGCTGGTGAGTGCAGCCCTCTTGTTGAACTTTTACCAGCCGATTGCTGTTATTTTAACTCCCTGCGGGCACTGGGCCGAGGTGGAGGAACGGCGACTGTTTTTAAAGGAACTTTTAATTGCAAACAGCGTCCTGCATCTTTCTCCAGTTTTGAGCTGACTGTTTTCGAGGTTGGTCACTCAGACTCGGTGCTCTGTGCCGTCATTTACCGACCCCCAAAATATAATAAAGAGTTCATCAGTGACTTTTCAAACTTCCTTGCGGGAGTGATGCCCAACTATGATCGTGTCCTTCTTGTCGGCGATTTTAATCTCCATGTCTGCTGTCCCGATAAGCCTATGGTGAAGGACTTTTTAAACGTCGTGGACTGGTCCCACACACGAGCATAGGCATACATTAGACTTTTTTGGTTTTCTCTTATAATCTGACTGTGTCCAACTTGGAGATTGGTGATTGTGTGTTTTCTGACCATGCACAAGTTTTAGTGTTGATTTCTCCTGTGCGGCAGCTGAATACCGCGCTCCTGTCAGGCTCTGTCAGGCTTTTAACCCCTTCACTGCCGGCAATTTCTCTGCTGCCTTCTCTGCTGTCTGTGTCCACCCTGATTCAGCCTCTGCTGATATGGAGGAGCTCTGCTCCTGGTTTAACTCCTCCTGTGGCTCCTCTAAAACCCAGGCAGTCTAAGGCTAGACGTGAACCCTGGTTCAATGACAGACGGGAATGTCGCAGAGCCGAACGCAGGTGGAAGGAGGACAAGCTGCAGGTTTCATTTCAAATTTTAAAAGGACCGCTGGTGTTCTTATCAAAATATTGTCAAAGAGTCCAAAAGAGAGTATCTGTCAAACATTATCACAGAAAACTGTAAGAACCCTCATATACTGTTCAGAACAATTGACTCTGTTTTGAATGTCCCACAGCCTGTATGTTTGGAAACATCCATTGATGTGTGTAATTGTTTTCTGTACTTTTTCATTGATAAGGTTGTGTCCACAAGAGCTCTCATTTCTCCACCCACCTTTGACCCCTCTGTCTCTGTTTCTTGCCCAGCTGTGTTCAACAGATTTGAACCTGTGACTCTGTCACTGTTAGAGGATGTGGTGGCCCATATTAAACCATCAGGTTCCCCTCGCGATGTGGTCCCTCCCCACTTCTTAAAAGAAGTTTTCTCTACTATAGGGTAGTCGGTTCTGACCATCTTAAATAGCAGCCTGTCCTCTGGTGTTGTCCCAGTAAGCTTCAAACATGCAGTAGTACAACCTTTGCTGAAGAAGCCTGGCTTAGATAGCACTGTTTTAGCAAATTTCAGGCCCATCTCCAAGTTCCCTTTTATTTCTAAAATCCTGGAGAAAATTGTCTATGCACAGCTAAAACCTTTCCTTGATGATTGCAATATTATGGAGATTTTCCAGTCTGGTTTTAAAACTTTGCATAGCACGGAAACTGCCCTTTTAAAAGTTTTTAATGACATTTCAATGGCAAATGATAGTGGCAACTATGTTATTCTTGTCCTGCTTTACTTGACCGCTGCCTTTGACACTGTAGACCACATTTTGTTAAAACATCTGCAGCAGCTAGTGGGCATTGGTGGTAGTGCCCTGGACTGGTTCAGGTCCTACTTAGCTGACAGGACTATGTGTGTTGGTGTTGGTGCGTGTGAATCCTCCACTCCGCTTTTATATGGGGTCCCACAGGGTTCAATTTTAGGACCCCTGCTTTTCTCCCTGTATATGCTTCCCCTAGGGTCTATCCTCAGAAAGCATTGTGTCGCTTTTCATTGCTATGCTGATGACAGCCAGATATATGTCCCTCTGAGTAAAAGCGATGCCTTTTCCCTCAAACCCCTGCTGTCATGTCTTGAAGATATCAAAGCCTGGATGGCCCTAAACTTTTTAAATTTTAATGAGAAAAAAACAGAGGTGATGGTGTTTGGCTCCTGTGTTTCCTCCCCTGTTGATCTGGGTCCTTTGGCAGTTAAATGCAAAGTCTACTGTTACTAACTTGGGTTTTAAGATGGACAGTGATTTTAAATTGGACCGCCAAATTAGTGCAGTTGTAAAGTTGAGTTTCTTTCACCTCAGGCAGCTTGCGAAGGTGAAGCCTTTTCTTGCACATCAGCACTTTGAAGCAGTAATCCATGCCTTCATTACATCTCGGCTGGATTACTACAATGCACTTTTTTTTGGAGTTAGCCAGTCCTCTCTTGCACGTCTCCAATTAGTCCAGAATGCTGCCGCTCGTCTGCTAACTGGAGTACGAATGAGAGAGCACATTACACCCATCCTGGCCTCCCTCCACTGGCTGCCTGTGCACTTTAGAGTTCATTTTAAGATCCTTTTATTTGTTTTTAAATCTTTAAATGGCCTCGCCCCGCCCTACCTCTCTGAGCTTCTTCACCCCTACGCCCCTGCCCGGTGCCTCAGGTCAGCTGATCAGCTGCTCCTTGAGGTACCGAGGTCTAAGTGAACGCTTAAAGGAGACCGTGCATTCTCAGTTGCTGCTCCAAAAATGTGGAATAATCGACCTCTGCACATCAGACAGGCCTCCTCACTGTCTGTTTTTAAAACCCACCTTAAAACCCACTTTTACTCACTGGCTTTTAACCCAGCATGAGACCTCGCTCTGTTTTTATTTGTTTGTTATTTTTATTGTTTTTTGTTTTAACTGCTTTTTATTATCTCACTGTTTTGTTGTTTGATTTCAACTTTGTTTCAGCTGTGGTTGTTTTAAAGCGCTTTATAAATAAAGTTGAGTTGAGTTGCATATTTCAGATTGACCAGCCGGTCGCAGGTCATGGCCAATCATGTGAAAACCGGCCCGATTCCGAGCACTGCTGATTAATCTGTGCAAGTCTAAAATGCCTGGTTCACACTACATGATATCAGCCTGGTTACAGCCCGACTGGCCTCATATGGTGTCGCTCAGATCGTGAATGGCAATGAGTGTCGTCTACCATAATGCATCATTTTATCTCGTGTAGTGTGTCATAGCAGACAACAGTCGATGCCACATCTGAGACAACTCATGACGTTCTGACATAAAGTCTAGCATGTTTGATTTTGTTTTTGTCTTCCACGACTTCTCTTGTCACAGCCGTCACTTTGACCAATAGGAACACAGAGTGATCTGTTGCCGTGGAAACTGTAGGACAACAACAGCACAGCCTTTTAGATATTTCCTGTAGGGACGTTAGCACACAGAGTAAAAAGGAAACAGCAGAGGCACTTTATCAACCCACTGAGTACTGCCATTAGCATCAAGCTAGCAAAGAATGTTCTTTCTTCATAATGGAGGATATAAAGGAATCAAACTCACAGATAGATTTCCTGATGTTAAATTCAGACAAAACTGAAGTTATTGTTCTTGGCCCCAAACAACTCAGAGACTCTTTATCTGATGACATAGTTTCTCTAGATGGCATTGCTCTGGCCTCTAGCACTACAGTAAGAAACCTCGGAGTAATATTTAATCAAGATTTGTCTTTTAATTCTCATTTAAAATAAACCTCATGGACTGCATTTTTTCATCTGCGAAAATTAGGCCTATCCTGACCCGAAAAGATGTAGAAAAATTGGTCTACACTTTTGTTATCTCTAGGTTGGATTACTGTAACTCTCTATTATCAGGTAGCTCTAGTAAGTCCTTAAAAACTCTCCAGCTAATTCAGAATGCAGCAGCACGTGTACTAACAGGAACTAAGAAACGAGATCATATTTCTCCTGTTTTAGCTTCTCTGCACTGGCTCCCTGTAAAATCCAGAATTGAATTTAAAATCCTACTGTTAACTTATAAAGCTCTAAATGGTCAAGCTCCGTCATATCTTAGAGAGCTCATAGTGCCATATTATCCCACCAGAACTCTGCACTCTGAGAATGCAGGTTTACTTGTGGTCCCTAAAGTCTCCAAAAGTAGATCAGGAGCCAGAGCCTTCAGCTATCAGGCTCCTCTCCTGTGGAATCATCTTCCTGTTACGGTCCGGGAGGCAGACACCGTCTCCACATTTAAGACTAGACTTAAGACTTTCCTCTGATAAAGCTTATAGTTAGGGCTGGCTCAGGCTTGCCCTGTACCAGCCCTTAGTTAGGCTGACTTTGGCCTAGTCTGCCAGAGGACCCCCTATAATACACCGGGCACCTTCTCTCCTTCTCTCTCTCTTTCTCTCTCTCTCTCTCGTATTCTATTACTGCATCTTGCTAACTCGGTCATTCTGGATGTCACTAACTCGGCTTCTTCTCCGGAGCCTTTGTGCTCCACTGTCTCTCAGATTAACTCATATCACAGCGGTGCCCGGACAGCATGACGTGTGTGGTTGTGCTGCTGCCGTGGTCCTGTCAGATGCCTCCTGCTGCTGCTGTTATCATTAGTCATTAGTCATACTTCTACTGTTATTATACGACTATTATCACACATGTATACTGCCAGATATTAATACATACTTTCAACATATTGTACCACAGTAGCCAGAACTATAACTATAATATTATTACTTTCAATAATGTTGTTGTAAGCTACTGTCATTACCTGCATCTCTCTGTCTCTCTCTCTCTGTCTCATTGTGTCATGCGGATTACTGTTAATTTTTTATGCTGATCTGTTCTGTACGACATCTATTGCACGTCTGTCCGTCCTGGAAGAGGGATCCCTCCTCAGTTGCTCTTCCTGAGGTTTCTACCGTTTTTTTTTCCCCGTTAAAGGGTTTTTTGGGGAGTTTTTCCTTATCCGCTGCGAGGGTCATAAGGACAGAGGGATGTCGTATGCTGTAAAGCCCTGTGAGGCAAATTGTGATTTGTGATATTGGGCTTTATAAATGAAATTGATTGACTGATTGAAAGTGTCTGGGCCTTTACTCAGCACAGCTGCAGAGGCTACCAGCTGCATCTCAAACACACGCATTCTGTTTTTAGTTTGATCAAACTCAACACTTCCTGTTTCTGTTTCAAATTAAAAACTGAGAGAATCCCTTCATTTCATAAAAAGGCATTTATTGTGAAACATTTGCAGGAACTTCCTGTGAAGGGTTCAGTGACTGTCCTAAGCTGTGTCCCAATTCAGGGTCTGCATCCTTCGAAGAGCGAATTTGAAGGCAGCTTACGTCACAACGCTGCGCGAAGGCTGTCCCAATGCGTCCAAATTCAAAGGCTCCTCCAAATGCGCCCTCCTTTTCCCTGTATTCGGAGGATGCACCGTTACTATCCTTCGCAGCCTCCCATATCGCAAGGTTCTTTGTGCGCCTGTTCAACCCGGATTTTTCTTTTCAACGGCAGAAAAGCACCAGCACCAGCAGTAGCACCAAATACACCTTAAAATGTAAGTAACAGATTTTTACTTAAGGCCAGAAGCTGAAGGGGCCTTAAAACCTCTAAATGGCTGTTTAAATACGTGACGTTAGTGATGCTAGCCAGCTATGCGATGTAGCTTAAGACTAACCTGTTGATACGAGGAGCTCAGTTGGCCTTTAAAAGTAACGTTAAAGCCTAAAAACCCTTCACTTTCAATTGTTACAATCTCGGATCTTATTGTAACTGTGGAGACACTGTAGGCTGTTTATACCTCACATCAGGTGCATAAACGCACCGCAATGAACAAATATAAAGTTAATGAGAGGATAGGTTGTGAGCCCCGCTGTATTTCTAGGCTGTAAAACTGTAAATGTTTGGATTGAATAAAGAGCTAACTTCTCCCTTCGTCCAGAGATGGAGGTTCTAAAGGAATTGTCTGCTTTAGACCCCAAAAAATCAGCTGGATGTGATGATCTTCCCGCATTTTTTTTTTTTTTTTAATTAAAACCGCGGCTCCCATTATTGTTGCACCCTTAACTGCACTCTTTAACCTTTCACTCCACACGGCTGAAATACCCTCAGATTGGAAAGAAGCTATTGTCCTCCCTCTGTGTAAGGGTGGCGAGCAGTCCGATCCAAACAACTACAGACCTATCTCTATTCTGCCATGTGTGTCCAAGGTATTTGAGAAGCTTGTGAACAAACAGCTCACAGACTACCTTGATGTTTCTGGTATCCTATCTGATGTACAGTCTGGTTTCCGTGCCGGGTATGGGTGTACAACAGCTACTTTCAAGGTGTTAAACGATATCACCTCTGCCCTAGAAACTAAACAATACTGTGCTGCCATTTTCATTGACCTTGCCAAAGCCTTTGACTCCGTTGACCATTCTGTTCTCATTAGTAGGCTGAGCAGCATTGGGGTTTCAGATCACTCACTGGCCTGGTTCTCTCACTATCTCTCCCATCGGGTGCAACGCGTAAGGTTTGACAACTCACTCTCTCACCCCCTCCCAGTCACCAAGGGTGTCCCTCAAGGTTCTATACTTGGTCCTTCACTGTTTTCCATCTATATCAATAATATTCCCTTAGTTGCTGGCAACTCACTCATTCACCTTAATGCTGATGACACAATTCTCTATGCCTCTGGTCCATCTCCCTCCTTTGTCCAAGCCACACTCCAGGATAGCTTTCTCCAGGTACAACACGCCTTCTCACTATTGAAACTGTCACTCAACACATCCAAGACAAAAGCCATGTGGTTTCAGCGGAAGGGTGCTCCCTCTCCATCTCCACTAACCATCTCTACCTATGAGGGAGCTATCCTAGAGCATGTTTCAACCTACAAATACCTTGGCATTTGGTTAGACTGTTTTTCACACCACATCTCTCAGTTACAGGCTAAGGTCCGGGCCAAACTCGGTTTCCTTTATAGACATCGTCATGCCTTCACCTCTTCTGCTAAACTGACTCTCATCAAACTGACTATTCTCCCCACACTCGATTTCGGTGACACTATCTATCGTGCCGCATGTAAGGGCACTCTCGCTAAACTGGACACACTCTATCACTCTGCCATCCGCTTTGCCACTAAGGCCTCTTACAATACCCACCACTGTACTCTTTACTCTCTGGTAGGTTGGCCATCACTTCACACCTGCCGCCAGATTCACTGGCTCACTCTCATTTACAAGACCCTCCTTCAACGGACACCCCCCTACCTGTCTCGCTTGCTGCACCGACTCCCTGTCACATACAACACTCGGTCCTCTCTCCATATTCTGCTAACAACCCCCAAACCAGATCCACATTTGGCCTTGCATCATTCCAGTCAGCTGCCATTTCTGACTGGAACGCATTACAAAAACATCTCAAAGTGGATAAATTAATTTCAATCCCGGCCTTCAAAGAGGCCATCTCACATCTTTTTACAGATTCCTGCAACTGCTTCCCTACCGTCTAACCTTTCCCTCAGTCTGCCTTTATTCTGTGTTGAGCACCCATACCTGCCGCCGTTGGCCCAGGCTCCTTTTTTTTGTAATATGATGTTGCAAATAATCCTGTTATTAACTTTGTTTTTTTGTTTTTTTGTGTTGTGATGTTGTAAATAATCTTTGCTATTAACCCCCACTGCTTTGTCTATATGCCTGTATGACTGAATAGATGTTTGTTAACCCTTTCTATCCCTGTCACTCTCTTGCTATTTGTCCGCATAGCCATGCTTGTGTGCTGTCTCTGTTGATGTCCTGCTACATGTCTGTATAGTTGTGCTCTGTGCTGTGCTACCGTCTTTTTAACCAATCCTTTTTCTTTCACAGCCCTCTCTCCCCTCCCCCTCAAGAAGCTTGTGCCTCTTGTCAGGCCATCATTGTAAATAAGAACTCGTTCTTAATGATTCTGCCTGGTTAAATAAAGGTTAAATAAATAAAAAAATAAAAAAATAAAAGGAGCATTACTGTTATTATCATTATATATATATATATATATACAGTACAGGCCAAAAGTTTGGACACACCTTCTCATTCAATGCATTTTCTTTATTTTCATGACTATTTACATTGTAGATTCTCACTGAAGGCATCAAAACTATGAATGAACACATGTGGAGTTATGTACTTAACAAAAAAAGGTGAAATAACTGAAAACATGTTTTATATTCTAGTTTCTTCAAAATAGCCACCCTTTGCTCTGATTACTGCTTTGCACACTCTTGGCATTCTCTCCATGAGCTTCAAGAGGGAGTCACCTGAAATGGTTTCCACTTCACAGGTGTGCCTTATCAGGGTTAATTAGTGGAATTTCTTGCTTTATCAATGGGGTTGGGACCATCAGTTGTGTTGTGCAGAAGTCAGGTTAATACACAGCCGACAGCCCTATTGGACAACTGTTAAAATGCATATTATGGCAAGAACCAATCAGCTAACTAAAGAAAAACGAGTGGCCATCATTACTTTAAGAAATGAAGGTCAGCCAGTCCGGAAAATTGCAAAAACTTTAAATGTGTCCCCAAGTGGAGTCGCAAAAACCATCAAGCGCTACAACAAAACTGGCACACATGAGGACCGACCCAGGAAAGGAAGACCAAGAGTCACCTCTGCTTCTGAGGATAAGTTCATCCCAGTCACCAGCCTCAGAAATCGCAAGTTAACAGCAGCTCAGATCAGAGACCAGATGAATGCCACACAGAGTTCTAGCAGCAGACCCATCTCTAGAACAACTGTTAAGAGGAGACTGCGCGAATCAGGCCTTCATGGTCAAATAGCTGCTAGGAAACCACTGCTAAGGAGAGGCAACAAGCAGAAGAGATTTGTTTGGGCCAAGAAACACAAGGAATGGACATTAGACCAGTGGAAATCTGTGCTTTGGTCTGATGAGTCCAAATTTGAGATCTTTGGTTCCAACCGCCGTGTCTTTGTGAGACGCAGAAAAGGTGAACGGATGGATTCCACATGCCTGGTTCCCACTGTGAAGCATGGAGGAGGAGGTGTGATGGTGTGGGGGAGTTTTGCTGGTGACACTGTTGGGGATTTATTCAAAATTGAAGGCACACTGAACCAGCATGGCTACCACAGCATCCTGCAGCGACATGCCATCCCATCCGGTTTGCGTTTAGTTGGACGATGAGTTATTTTTCAACAGGACAATGACCCCAAACACACCTCCAGGCTGTGTAAGGGCTATTTGACCAAGAAGGAGAGTGATGGAGTGCTGCGGCAGATGACCTGGCCTCCACAGTCACCGGACCTTAACCCAATCGAGATGGTTTGGGGTGAGCTGGACCGCAGAGTGAAGGCAAAGGGGCCAACAAGTGCTAAACACCTCTGGGAACTCCTTCAAGACTGTTGGAAAACCATTTCAGGTGACTACCTCTTGAAGCTCATCGAGGGAATGCCAAGAGTGTGCAAAGCAGTAATCAGAGCAAAGGGTGGCTATTTTGAAGAAACTAGAATATAAAACATGTTTTCAGTTATTTCACCTTTTTTTGTTAAGTACATAACTCCACATGTGTTCATTCATAGTTTTGATGCCTTCAGTGAGACTCTACAATGTAAATAGTCATGAAAATAAAGAAAACGCATTGAATGAGAAGGTGTGTCCAAACTTTTGGCCTGTACTGTATACACACACACACACATACACACATACATACATACATACATACATATACATATATATATATATATAATTTTGCCCGTTAACATAACAGAAAATATGTCTTACATTTCATTTTGTTGTAGGGAGCAAGGAGCAAACAGAGGAGTTTATAAAACTCGGTGGTGAGAACGACCACCTGTTCACAGGGGCCAAGAATACAGCCACACTAGGATGGCGGTACCTGTTAAGGTAATAATAAATAGCCCATTTGTACTCTATACATATTTGTATGTAAAGGTTACTTAAATTAACCCAAATCCTGTACAGCGACCAAAGTACAAATATAATCTTAAGAACACAATAAGTGAATGTTGTTTTTGGTTGGGGGTGGGAGTTTTATGTCTGTCCTGATGTCACTTTTTGTGAATCTTTACATATCTGTGATAATGTGATCTTGTGTGTTGACCTTTTGTCGTGCTTCTCTCTTGTTTAGAACAATCCCTCAAAAACAACTTGAAAAAATAAAAATAAAGTACGTGCAGGTTTGGATAATGATATGGAAACTACATTTGTTTTACCCAAGGTAATATTTTGATAAAGAAACGTATAAAAAACTCCAAGGCACTCTCCCATATAGTTAAAATGGCCTTATTACACGGCTCTATTAAATGCTTTATTCTTATTGGTCAGTCGCGGCATTCAGAGGTCTGATATTACTGTGTAATGACCGTTGCTATGTAGCCCAGCGTTGCTTGGGACACTTCCCTGACAACAGTTACTTTTTTATTGGGCTAACGTAGCCATTACTGCTTCAAAATAATAATTTACAAGATACAAAGATGGAGTATTTTCATGATATAACTTTTAACATATTTGGTGAGCATGAAAATCTTGAGTCATGGTTACTGTCTGAAGATGAGAAGAATGCTGGAAAAGAGGGATGCTCAGAGGCACACGGAAAAGAGAGGCTATTTTCTTTTCATTTTCTCTTGATTCCCTGTAGCTACTGTAGCACAGATTCAGCCGTTGCCAGCAGTTTTTTTTTCTCTCCTCCCGATTTAATTTATAAATCAATAAAAATCGCATAATTAATCAATATTCTGTCTCAAATTATTTATTTAACTGATAATTAGCCATGTAATAAGCGGGATAATGTATAATGAGCCGGTGAATACTGGGAAAACAACTCCCGACGTAACTGCCAGGAGTTATTTTCCCAGTATTCACCGGCTCATTATACATTATCCCTTACTTATTCTTTATTCCTTGAATCTGTTTAACTTCCTGATGAAGGCTTGATGCCGAAACGTGTTGAAGGACTGTGTTTTTAAGGTTTATATCACCATGGCTTAAGAATAAAAGGCATTTAACTGCTTTGGTTAGTGCCTTGGAGTTTTTTTCTTCGTTTCTTTATCACTACATGAATCCCATTCCAAAGAGCACCTCAAACATACCTCTGTTTGGGTCCATGATGCACTTCTTTTTCAAGAAGTGCATCAGTTTTTTTTAAATAAATACTATGCAGAAAATTGCTGCTGTTGTGACTGATTTCCTCTGCCTTAGGAATGCAAAGATCCAGGGACAGGGCAGGGGGTAGCAGGAAGCCCACTGCTGCCACCTGGCCCTGGTTTGTCCTCATGGATGAGGTTTTAGGACAGAGGCCTTCCATTGCCCCACCTGTCCTGTTGCCTCCATCCCTGAGGACACACCAGGGCCAGGTGCTGCAGTGGGTGAGCAGCATGAGGAGGAGGATGAGGAGAATGAGGAGAGGCATCCAGGGCCAGCGACAGGAGGGATTATACATTATTGGTTCCATTTCTTATTTACAACTACTTAAACTTTTGATCTACTCTTCAGTGACAACACAATTTATTTTTTTGCTTTGATAACCAAGTATTTACAAAGATACAATCTGAACATTTCTAACTATTTACAAGTTTACAAGTGGGCATTCTTAACATGTACAGCTATTTACAAAAGATCAGTAGAAATCACTATTTACAGAGAACAAATATAAAATTATGTAAAACGTGTCCGGCAGCACCTCCAGGGACTCTGCTCAGCCTGAAATCTTGCCTTGTGTCACCATGATTAAAGACGTTTTGCAGCACCAGAACAGCCAGGTTTATTCTGCAGTACAGGGGCCTGGTCTGGATGGGGAAAGGAGGGTAAGAACAGGAGTATATAAATGATCAAAGCAACAATAGCTATTTAATTTTAGTTAATAAGACAATTCTAGTTAAAGCTATAGCTTGGATAAATAATGCTATATCTGTCCATCTATCCACTTTGCCTTCCCACTATGGTTTTGATGTAATGACAAAACATTTTAATATTTAAATTAAGTCAGGGCTATTTACAGGGTTCATATACATTTTACTAGGTCCAATTCAAGCACTTTATAATTATATAGCATTTAAACTAAAATTCAAGCCTTTTTCAGACCTTAAAAATACAGCATTAAAATTAAAGCATTTTCAAAGATTTTAAGCACCTGTATGAACCGTATATCACGTCTAATGGTTAAATGACATTAACCACATATAGCTAGCGTTTGTCAAACGGTAAACAAAATAAACGGTAAATAAACGGTATCGTTTATTAACAGATTACCACGAACTATACTAGCTAGCTATATGAACATTAATGTGGGTTAAAATAACAGGTTTACCTCCCCACGGTTCTCTCCCAGCCGGAGATAAATGAGCCGCCAGTGTCGCCGGAGCTGCCTCTCCTCTTCCTCTTACAAAAAGTAAATTAAATAAACAAAATAGCTGCGTAGGCCGCATCCTCCGAAGGATGCAGACCCTGAATTGGGACACAGCTATGGTTTTCATGCGGTACTTACTACAGTAAAAGTTCAGCTGAAACATGAACAGACACAGAGACTGAAATATAAATGAGAATAGAACGAGAATAACCTGATGACACCACAGAGTAGTGAAAGACAACCAGTGATGATTGCTAGTGGACCATCCTGTAGTGTGTCATGTCTGTCGGTCAGATCACGGGCAGTGTATTACCTGATCTGACACAAAAATGTCGTGTGGTGTGAACCAGGCATCAGGAGGATTATTTCATTAAGTGTAGCTCCACCTGTCAGTTTTCTACTTGGAAGTGATCATTGTTGTTTGTGCGTTGTCACAGTGATTCAGTCTACAACCCTTTAAAATGATCAGCTGATAGATTCCTCTACAAACGCCACAGCTGCTGTTGATATGACGTCATTAATAGTAACATATTTACTGTCAATAACATCAATATTAATATCAATATCATTAACATCATTCACAGACAAGATATAAATCCTTTAATCTGACATTTCACTGCAAAATTTACTGAACTCAACATGTCACATATTCATTCATACATGTTCAGTTACTAATTTATATATTTTTCTGTGTATGTATGTATCATTATATACATATATATATATATATATATATATATATATATATAAATATATATATATATATATATACACACACACATATATATAGGCCTATATGAATTTATTGATTATGTATAAAGACAGACAGACCGATTTACATGTGTTGTAACCATCACTGACTCTGTGCTAAGATCATAGCAACATGCTAACAGGCTAACTGAGAGTTGACGTCACAGTTAACCGTTAACAAGCAGCTCGTGAGTTTCTGTTAAAACACACAGTTAAATTTGTTCTGTCTCTGAGGTTGTATTGATTATCGATTAGCTATCAGGTCTCCGCAGTCTAGCACTATAGCCGTTAGCTCCTGTTAGCATTAGCTGTGTTAGCATGCTGTAAAGAGTTCTGACCCTTTGACGACGAAGAACGGGTCTTCCATGGACATGTTGCCGGTTCCGGTTCAGTCACCGCGGAGCTCCATCACACACACGAACAAACCGAACCTCAGTCACCGGCTATCCGATTAAGGTTGGTCTGTGTCCATCAGAGCAGCTGCTGCTAACTCCGCTTTGTTTACATGCAGCAGCGGCTTCCGCAGCGGAAGTCACCCCGTGATGTCACAAGTTTCCTTTATTTATTTACACACACACGCACACACACACACACGCACACACACACACACACACACACACGCACACAACTCATCATCAGCGACACAAAGCTCCCGCTGACACTATGGATGAATAACTGATCAATCGATTCTGTTTATTTACGGTTTCAATACAACAACAATAATAATAATAATAATAATAATATTTATTGACACCTTTGATGTCGGACATGCACCAGGGGCCTGTATTACGAAGCAGGATTAATGTCTCAGCGAGGTAACTTCAGGGTTAACCCTGAGTTTTCGGTCTCACGAAGCCGGTTCAGTTCTTATCGGGGTAGATCACCATGGTAACTTACTCTGAACGGCTATCCTGCTCCGGAGCAGGGTAAGTTCAGGGTTGAATCTGATCCTATAAAAAGCACCACCCACTGGCCAATCAGCTGTTGATGGCTGACAGAAATGCAGCCCAGTCATGACGGGAAGTTTAATTCATTTGATTGTTCTTGATTTGAAAGTTTATTTTGAACATTAAAAAAGAAAAGAAAGCAACAACAAGAGACAATGAAAAGATTGTTCAAAAAGGAGTGGAAAGAAGTGGAACTTTCATCCCACCCCTTCATAAGAAAGAAACTGATCATTTGCAGACACTATAGCACCATTAATTAGTGCCAACATTTTGTTTTATTGGAGGAAATGATCCCTGTTAAAGATAATGACAGGGCCTAACTGACAGCTTTGCTGCTGGAAATGTGGAAAGTAGCCTATCATGTCTACACTTCATGGTGTTTGAGGGATTTTCCTTTTTGTTTTTTAAAGAGGGACACTAGGTATATTTTTGTGCAGCTGTTAATTTCTAACACAGCTCAATATCAGGATGATTTTATTCAGACTATCAATTTGGTGTTGATATGATTCAATTGTGGCGTCAGCTTTAAGCTTTATTGTAGCATATAACGTTATGACAAAGAAGACCAATTTATCAGAGGCAATGATGTTAGATGATAATTGTAATACACGCAATTCATCTGCGCAGCATTGATTTCATGGGATTCAAGGGTGTGATCAGTGTCAGATGTACAGGTACAGGTACTGTAGCTACTTGAACCAGTGGTGAGTCATTTAACCTACACATCATTTTATTTGCTACCTTGTTTTGTCTTGATTTTTCCCTCTCTCCTGCTCTATTTCTTCTTTCCTTACCCGTTTTTTCCTTCTCTATTATGTGATTTCATTGATGTTTTGACAGGGGAATTTCTTTGATAAGCTTTTAGTGGCTTCTAACCTCTCTGGCACTTTTATTTTTTTAATCTTGTAAATTTTGGTGTGAAATAATTGATCCAGGAGTAGCTGCAGTGCGCAACAACAACCAGCAGGTGGCACATGTGAGCAGTTGAGATGCAGCGTCCAACTGAAACTGTTTGAGAATTCGCAGTAGGCTACTGTTATATTTTCTGCCGGACCTGTACACAGTCTTAATTTCATAAAGGACATTTATACTATGATATTTAAACCAACCATCCGTATTATGAAACATGAAGTTAAACTTTTAGCTTCTGAAGTATTTATTTAGACAGCTCTGATGGAGCTCAGGATTTATCAGGAGGACGCTGCTTTACTCCAAACAGTTTCACTGTATGAACCTGAACTGTGTGTGACCTTTTGGATGTGTAGAAGAACACAGAACATTAATTCACATTAGATCCTGATAGGCTAATTAATGAAGTTAGGCTGCTGTGTCTCGTGCATAAATGCGCACAGTGGGGAGACGCACGTATCGTTTCTGCTGTGGTTGCATCTCTGCAGGTATTTAATAAACTCAAACATTTTTTGGGGAAGGGGCGGCATGGTGGTGTGATGATTAGCACTGTCGCCTCACAGCAAGCGATCAATCCCAGATTGGGGATTGGGTTAACTGATAACTGTAAGGTGTGAATGTGATCGCTGATGTATTACATCCTCTGCATGGCGAGTATGAATTATTACCATCAGGACAGAGGTACAGAGTGCCGCCTCTTAAGACTTCCCGTGCCCAGAGGTCCTTTATACCTTTTAGCATAACTCTTGTTAAATAGAATGGATGAACCTGGGTGATGCTATGTGGACACTTTGGTTGTTTTTGTTGTATCGGTTGATGGATGTTTAAATTGTCTTTATTGTAATGTCCAATGTCATGAATTGTCTGAGGGTTTTGTCTGCAGTGTCAAGTGTTTGTGTTGTGGTGTCTTCATTGTAATGTTTTATGTATCTTTGTCTGTTTTTTCTGATGGCCACAGACACAAGAAAAATTTCCGAAAGGACAATAATCAATATCTATCTATCTAGCTCAATCATCCGACAAACAATAACCCATAAAATTACAATTCAACATATTTTAACAAAATCAACAACAGCTACCAACAGTTACAGTCCTTACAGCCTTAGCTAATGTGTTGTCACAGGTGAGAGTGTCAAAATGAAAGTAGTAACAGCTTAAATCCCTGAGCAACTACGCTAGCA
The DNA here is from genome assembly GCA_037127435.1 of Epinephelus malabaricus. Lineage (NCBI taxonomy): Eukaryota > Metazoa > Chordata > Actinopteri > Perciformes > Serranidae > Epinephelus > Epinephelus malabaricus. Next base: position 47,627,683 of record JANUFT010000006.1, on the reverse strand, counting down.
TTAGTGACGGTTGCATCCGTTCATATGCAGTTACCTTACGTTACAGTTCCCTTAAACAATATCACGAAGCACAATACAAACCATAAAAACAAATTATCTATTAAGGGAACACTACTGATAAAATCTGAAGGTGCTTAGGTGACGTTTACCCACCTGAAAGAATAAATGAAAACATTTTGCTGGTCTTCAGTAGCTTTACTCTAGGTGTAACTGCCAATAGTCCTGTACCTGCCATGTCGTCCTGTGCGCAATTTGTGGTTGACACAATTTCTCACTTGGACTAAGTCAAGGGGTCCCTAGACATGAAAAATCACGGAGGTGCTTGTCCGCCACAGTGGGCAAATGGCCGCCGTGGCCAAAACAAAAATGGCTGCCATGGTGAACGAGGTAAAAAAATTTAACCAACAGATATCACAATGAAATTTACAGAGTTGATTACTCACATTAAGACAAACAAAAAATGTATGGGAAGTTTTTTAAAAATGTTTGTGTACAAGGGCAAATGGTGCATAATCTAATTAAGTATGTACTAATTAGCATAAATTCCACAGATCTAAACAGTGGATAGAGACAGGTGAAAATGTATTTCTGGGGCGTCGGTGGATTAGTGGATAGAGCAGGCGCCCCATGTACAAGGCTATTGCCACAGCAGCCCAGGTTCAAGTCCAGCCTGTGGCCCTTTGCTGCGTGTCAACCCCTCTCTCTCTGTCCCCCTTTCACACTTGGCTATCCTATCCAAAATGCTCAAAAACATATCTTTAAAGAAAAAAAAAGAAAATGTATTTTCTATCTTGACATATTAGAGTCAAGATGTTTACAATGTGGACCTCCCTCTGCTATACCAACCACCCTCTAACCTCATAGATGGCAGCCCTATTTTTGAAAAAGACAAAAATAACATACCCACATCACATGCCCATGCCTATGTCATCTGTCAATAAATCAATTAAGATTTTGTTCTGTACTTTCACTTTTATTCACATTTTTCATAACAATTTCTCAGAGACATGAACATGGGAATTATAGAAATTATAAACATTTGCTTCCCCTCTTTTACTTTTATTGTCATATTGTAATGAGGTGTTGAACTTTACAAAGAGCATCTCGAGAAAAATGTGATATAAAATTAAATTATGACACAAAATCAAACAAAAGTGTCAATTAAGTGCACTATATTGTAATTGTGTACAAGTTAGTGTGATACATTTTTACAAGATGGACTGTCTATTTTTCCGTGGCAGAATATAGTGCAGCAAACTCCTGTAGCACGGCAGCCACAGCGTCGGGTGTCACACTTGCCTGCACATTTGCATGTTGTGAGTAGACTCGGTGGTAAGGGCTTCATACATTTTGATGGCAGGAGTGTACCAAGGTTCTCCTCCCATCCATGTTCCAGAGGTTCTTCTCTTTCCCCTTTGGCTGTTGTAGGCAGTTTGCATGCCCTGTGCACAAGAAAGGCACCTCGTTGGATATGGCCTCTGATAACACTAGTCGTAGGAGGGAGGGCATCAATCCCAGCAGTGGCACTAGTTTATGATCTCTACCCTGAGATCATCAAACGTCTCAGCAGTCATACTTGACCTGGCCCCTGCCCAAACTTGTACTAAGTACTTCTCGGCTAGTTCTGTGTCCTGCTCTGACAAGATGTCCGCTTCCCCAAAGTTGGTCAGATACTGCACTGGGTCAGAGGCCAGTGCAGCATGTTTGGTCCCTACCTTACTCATGCAATCATCTCCAGTCAGTATATGTGCCTTGATCACGGTCTTGGCCAGTGATACTCCTAGTTTGGAAACTTCTTGATGCAGCGGAAGCATCTGTCATTTCTCACCAGTGACATACTGCTGCCAGATTTCCTCCACTCCCAGTGCTTGGAAGTATGGGGTGAAGTGTAGCAGCAATGCGAAGGTGTCTGTATCATTGGACACTACAACTACTCTCTTGCACACAGACAGCCCACTCCACGTGCACCACCAGTCTGGCGTCAGCTTCCTCGATCCAGTTCAACAGGTCTGGGAACTCACCACCAGCCGCCTTTGCTGGAAGCACCTCATCATGGGAGACAACAGAGCTGACAAGGATGGTAGCATCGCCACAGGTTCGATTGCACACCATGTCCCGAACTAACAGCTGGAGATTTCGCTTGTTCTCCTCAGATGCCCAGAACTTGTCTAGTTGTTGAGGGATGGGTGTGTCTCTGTTCATGCTGATGATGTCAATGCCAGTTGTTGAATCTGTACGCTGCACACGCTCCCCCTCCTTCAGAGACATCTCAATGTAGGAATCCAGTATGATATGGATGAACTCTGGCTCTTCACAGAGGGATGATGTTGAACTGATGATGGTGCTGATGGCAGCACCTAGAGTGGGGAATCGTGCCAATTGCATCTGGTGCATCTTCGACATGAAGTCTACCACACCATGAGTGGTAAGAGTAGACTTTGGACTCCATTGGGTAAGGTCAAGTCCAGGCTCAATCTCACTAACCAGTTTAGACTGGTTGACATGAGCTGGAAGGTCACCTTCAAACAGGGGAGACACTGGGAGCACATCGTGACTAAGTATCTGCCTGATGTTCATAACATGCTCCTTAGCAATGTCCATGTTCCTATGTGCCTCGGCCATGTCCTTGGATGAAAGTATCCCCTGCTCCTTCAGAATGGTTTCTGTTGTCTTCTGTGGGTGCTTGTTGCACTGTCAAAGTCTTGACTCTATATGTCAAGAAAAGACATTTTCACCTGTCTCTATCCAATGTTTAGATCTGTGTAATTTATGCTAATTAGCGTACACTTAATTAGATTATGCATCATTTGCCCTTGTACACAAACAGTTTCAAAAAACTTCCAATACATTTTTTGTCTTAATGTGAGTAATCAACTCTGTAAATTTCATAGTGATATCTGATGGTTAAATTTTTTACCCTATTCACCATGGCAGCCATTTTTGTTTCGGACAAGCACCTCCATGATTTTTCATGTCTAGGGACCCCTTGACTTAGTCCAAGTGAGAAATCGTGTCAACCACAAATTGCGCACAGGACGACATGGCAGGTACAGTATTACAACTCTTGTGCCTTTACTCAAATCAGTTATGCTTTAAACTGAATGGGGGGTATCTGTATGGTATCTGTAAAGATACATGTTCGATATCATATGCATAAAATAATGTCACAATTTAGCGGGCGGATACACATAAATACCCTATATGTCAGACATACATTTGCAGTTCTACATCATGACACTTCTGAGGGAGACCATTAGGCTAAATAATAGGGGACCTGACACTGACCCTTGTGGAAATATCATAGTATAAATGTCCTTTATGAAATTAAGTCTGTGTAACGAGTTAGTATACTGTACAGGTCCGGCAGAAAATATAACAGTACTGCTAATTCTCAAACAGTTTCACTTGGATGCTGCATCTCAACTGCTCACATGTGCCACCTGCTGGTTGTTGTTACGCGCTGCAGCTACTCCTGGATCAGTTATTTCACCCCCTTCACTGTGGCTGCGGCATTTAAATGAGTAAAGTCTGTATGTGAAATGGTTAACAAAGGACGACACAGGCTATTTCCACATATGTAATTAATTAGGCTATTAATTCACACTACGCAACTAAATAATATATCACACATTTTTTGGATAAAATATATTTCATATGCATATGCATTTATTTTATTAGATTCTGTACTTGCATAATTTTGGGTGTTACATTTTTAATAGAATGGCCATTTTACCCATAAATATCAATATATATATGTATGATTCTAGCCTCTTGGATTTTATTTTGACGTTTTTACACTTCACTTCCGCTTCCTGTCTGCCCACCGCGCTACTGTCTGTCCCAAATGAGAAATGAAAAAAGGAATTTGCAAAAACCATAATTGGTTTTCTGGTTTTTCGTTTGGAAACAAAAAAGGAATAGATCACGTGATTTCGTTTTTCGTTTAAAATGAAAAAACGAAAAAAAAACACATGACTTCCATTTTTGGTTTCAAACGCAAAAACAAATTGGCTGAATGTCCGCAGGCCTGTTCAATATCCAATCCAAAAAGGAATAATGGTAAAATGAGTCGGCAAAAACGGACCGGGTTTGATTGGTTTTTCGTTATTTGATTCTGACACCAAAAACGTTTGTCTTGGGTACTCTTTTTTTTAATCAAATAACAGATTTACTGTTTTTTGGTTTTTGAATTACGAAAGAAATTTACGAATTATCCGATGATACCCGGACCGTACAGCACCTTGCGTTGTAATTAGGTAGCCTATTATCTAATACAGCTTCTATCTGCAGACACCTCAGCCGTGCCTCAGCCACGGTCAAAAAACTGTTTGCCTCTACTCACGCACACCTGGCCTCATTAACCTGGCTGAATAAATGCACTTCCACAGGAAGTTGCCACAGTGCCACACAGTACAAAATGTTTTGCAACAAAAATAAAATAAATAAACACACATGTAGATATATGGCTGTTACAATGATAAATAAAATACAAATTGGAAACAAGAATTAATAAAAAAATTTTTGAACTCTGTAACACCTCGGCCAAGGTTTTCGGTGCACACAGGCGGATGTGTTCTTTAAGTCGTTCAGGCTGGAGCCCTTGGATAAAGGCTTGGAGAGCGAGCTCTTTCTGTGCTTCAATGTCAAAGGTGGGGTACCCCTGTCGTACACAAAGGCGGAGATCTGCAGTGTAGGCACCCAAACTCTCTCTGTCTCCCCTCAAACGGTTGAATAGCTTGTCCCAGGCATCATCAGCATAGCTGCGGCGGCCAAAACGATGTTGTATTTGCTCTCTCAATAGCAGGCCAGTTGGATCACTCTTGTGGTTGGAGGTCCATGAGGATCTACAGGGCTTTACCTTCTGGGGCAAGGGCAACTTGTACTGCCGTCTCTTCTGCTGACCAGGTGTTAAACTGAGCAGGTAACTGCACTTGAATGAGGTAAGTCTCAGGCAGCTCCTCTCCATTATAACATGGTAGCTTCATTGCAGCTTGCACGAGACCCTCTGGTGGCATTACCGGCACTGGCAGTGTGTCATAGGGGGTGACTTTGTCACTGGCTGTCACCATGGGTAGGGGTGCATGAGCTGGCTCCGGCTGGGCAGGAATGGTGCTGTTGCCCCTCATCGCTGTTGTCATTACCGGTGGGCTGGTCATCTCTCGCAGTCGTCTTCCCACTGTTGGCCGCTGTTCACTGGCTCCATCAGGCGGGACAGTCATACCTTCCCTAGTAGGTGTCTCTGATGAGAGTAAGACGTCAGTATTCATGAATACTTTTCATATATTCAAAGACTCTGCGGTGTAACTGGCTCACTGATGGGACTCAACATCCCATAATAGCTCCATGTGAGAATAAAGGAGATTACACAAAGTCATTTCACAGCAGTTAAATGAACCTCAGCCTAATATTGACAGAATGAAGTCAGTAGAAACAAAACTTTTGAGTTTGTGCCCAGTGTGTTTGGGCTCCATCACATTACAGCTGAATAACTTATATTCAAATATATGAACACTGTTAAGATAGAAACGTGTTTCTGTATGTTAGACACATGACCTCATCACATGACATCACCTCACATTACCTATTAACTCTGCAGTCTGTTCCCATCACACCTCACGATGTTCAGCTGCAGCTGACACAAGAGATTTGTTTCATGTCTTCATTTGGGATGAAACAAGTTCTGCTTCCTGTCTCTGAGAGTCATGTTATCTGCACTCTACTGATGATGTCTGTTGGTGCTCACTGTGAACGCACCTCTCTCAGGCTGAACATACTCACAGCTGATTGAAGTGATCCTGATCAGCTGTTCTGTTTCTCAGCTCAGGCTTAGTCAACCCGAAGATCAGGATCAGGATCAGGATCAGGATCAGGATCAGAGTTTGTTGAGCCTGATCTCTGAAATAGGGCTGGACGGTCGTGACCATCATGACGTCATTAGCTCATGAAAACAGACAGAATCAACATGAAACACACAAATAAGGAAATTTAATATAAAATGACGTTTAAAAACAGTTAAAAACAAAGTTTCACTGATTCTTCAGTTATCATTTTAGAGTGGTAATGTCACATCCTGTCAGTCTGAATCTCATGATGTCTTCTAGGAGGTTCAACAAGCTCTGAGTCTAATCCTGAACTCTGACTTGACTTACCCTGAGCTGGGAAACTCTGAGTATCTGGTTCCAGAACAGCTGATTTGAATTCGTTCAGTCAACTCTGAGTAGGTACACCTTGAGTTAAGCACGTTCACAACCACAATATAAAAAAACATCATCAGTGGAGCCCCAATACCTCGAGTCACCATGGCAACCGGACAGAAAAAGTGATCAACTTATTTTACACCTGTGGAATTGGAGGTGCTCATAAATGCCTACAGTGAATATGAGTATATATTTCATAAACAAAGTAACAGCACTAAAGCTGCCAAGGAGGGAGAGGCAGCATGGGAAATTTAGCAAGCAGAATTTTCTTTGACAGGATGTTGGTGGTCAGTGGATAGAGTAGATGTCCCATATATATTGGTTTTTGCCACAGCGGCCCGGGTTCGACTCCTGCCTGTGGCACCTTGCTGCATGTCACTCCCTCTGTCTCTCTCCCCCTTTCACGCTTAACTGTCCTGTCAGTTTAAGGCAAAATGCCCCCCCTCCTGCCCATTGCTTCAGGCTCGGCAGTAAGGAGGAGACAGGGTGAACTCAGGGTTTCTTATAGAAAACCTGCCAGCGAGCAGGTTAGGTTTACAGAGTCAGAGTTTGACTCACCTCTCTGTCTGGAGCTGAAAACCCAGAATTTCCCTCATCTCAGGGTTAACACACTCAGAGTTTTCACTAAACCCGCTTTCCGGAATACCCCCCCTGGAGTATACATACCCGAGTTTGATGTAGCTGTAATTATTTCGAGATTACGATTAGGACATTCTGGATTAAAAACAGCTCTAGCTATATCTAATGGCAAAGTGTGTGTCTGATAAATGTAACGGCTGTAACGTTCCTGAAAATGTGGAACATGTCATTTTTCAGTGTTGTAAAATGATTTCAAGAGGAACACTCTACGTAATAGGATAGATAAACTAGGAAGGACATGGAGCTTGGAGGTAATATTTGGGAGGAGTGATAAAATGAGGGAATGTTACCAGGCACTCCTTGTCTTCCTCAAAGACACAGGATCAGACTGTAAAGTGTAGGCCAATTTATGCTATTTTATTTATTTACGTATTCATTTATTTAATCATAGTTGTTGTTTTTTCTCCATGCTTGTTTTCATTTTCCTTCTTACTTACTTTAAATTAGAATGTAACCTGAAGTACATAAACCCATGAGGTTACACACTCCGGTGCAGTAGGTGGCGGTATGCACCTATACACATTGGTTTGCGATCCGCCATTTAATCCAGAGAAGAACGAGGAGGAGAAGAGGAAGAAGGGAGGAAGGTGGGCTTCAAACGTAGGGAAGAAAACATTATAACACGTCTGAGAATAGGTCATTCAGGTCTCAATCATACATTGCACAAAATAGGCAAACACCCTACCGGAAACTGCACACACTGTAACCAGCCAGAAACAGTTGAACATGTACTACTTCACTGCAAGAAATATGACACCCAGAGGAAAAATCTTAGTCAGTCATTAAGGAAGGCAAAACACCACGACTTTACACTAACAGGGCTTTTGGGGAAATCAGCAGGCAAGATACAGTATGACATTGTTAAGTTCATTAAAGAAACTGAGTTAGATAACAGAATCTAGTTTTTTTTTTTGTTTTTTTTTTTGTTTCCTGCCTTATCTCTTGTTCACACTCCAGTCCAGTTGGTGGCGGTAATGCACCATGAGTTGGTTTGCCAACCGCCAATAAACCCCACAGAAGAAGAAGAAGAAGAAGGAGAAGAAGATCCTTTGTGTGGAGCGGAGAGAAGCTAACCAACACGCAGCAGATAAACACTCGCTTTTAAAGCCGTTTGTTAGCTTAGCATCAGCACATCCTCCGTGGATCGATAGAACAGAGCGTTCACTCTGTCTATCGCCTGACCGTCACAGTTACAGGTAAAAAATATGAGGCGTGTTAGCAGCGTTAGCTCCTGCTCTTAGCCTCCATCGGCGCCATTAGCTGCTCAGCGTCTTTGTGTGACCGCGGTGCTAGCATGTGGCTAACGTTAGCTAAATGCTAGTCATCTGTTAGTTATGTTATTTGTTGGTTATGTGTTAGTTATGTGCTGGTTATGTGCTAGTTTAGGCTGACCAAACGTCCTCTTTTGCCCGGACATGTCCACTTTTCACGTCCCGTCCGGGGAGTCCGGGAGTTTTTAGAAACTGATGATAATGTCCGGTTTTCCGTGTGTGTGTGTGTGTGTGTGTGTGTGTTAGAGTGCGGCACGGGCAGCATATTTCTGTCCGAACCCGAACCGAGCCCGACATTATTTAATGACTAAAGCACTGAGTTTGTGTCACACAGTGGTTACAGGCTATCTAACAGGCTGGGCGTGCGCCGTGGGTGTTCAGCTGCGGAGAGGGAGACCTCCGTGTTTGAGACGGGAGCGGGAGGCCGGAGGTCCGACGCTTCTAGCGAGAGGAGAGGGAGAAATAAAACAAAATAAGATAAAATAGGAAAAAACTGTCTCCCTCTTTTATTGTATTTTCAGCGTTTAATCAAGGCGGAGGCGGGCGGCTGGAGGTCCGAGACTTCCAGCGAGGAGAGAGGTAGAAACAAACAGCCAATGTGTGTCTGTGTGTGTTATGTTCAGGTGTTGTCACGTAAATAACAGAGCCCAAGCAATAAACAGGACAGACAATAGGATTTTATTTATTTTTACACTACATTTTCACTGAAAGCTGACCGAATCCGACCCGAGCCCGAATACAATTTATAGCTACATTTCTGACCAAACCCGGACCGACCCGTCGGGTACCATCGGGTTCGGATCGGGTAGCCACACTCTAGTGTGTGTATGTGTCCCCTACTGGGGCCTATCTGAATTTCTGTCTTTGAGAGGTATTATTTTGTAATATAACGAAATTTTCTATCCATACATATAAATTTTATACATATAAAAATTATAAAGCGTCTTTGAGTAAACTGCGAGTATCATTTAAGTAGGCTATGTCGTGGCCGGCCGAGTGTCCTCTTTTTTGGAAATCAAAATATGGTCACCCTCTGTTAGTTATCTCTTGGTTATGTGTTGGTTATGTGTCAGTTATCTGTTGGTAGGGCTGGGCGGTGTGACAAAATTTTCATATCACGATTTTAAGAAAAACTCATATTGGTTTCACGGTATTTCATGGTATTTTGCTCAGGTTCGGCCAACTTGACATGCTGCTGTGTTGTGCTATGGCCTATTCAAGTGCCAGAATTTGTTATTTACCTGACAACACCTGAACGCAACACATGCGCCGCTCCATTCATTTGGGATCCACTGACTGCGTACGGAAGCGACACGTAGAGAAGCCAGCTGGGTTGTTTACCGTTTGCCAAGCCGAGAGGCTGCATGTAAGCTGCATGAAATGTTAAAGCATTTTCCACCTAAGTTATTAAATATATTTGAGTTTATCTACAAGTTTACTGTACTGTTTGTCATCTACTCGCTTTCAAATGTCCGCCACAGACATTTACACAATATCACAGATAAACATGGGTAAATGCATGAAAAAAAAATCATCACATATCAGCTCTGATAATGGTTTATTCATTTAAAAACACATTGTGCTCGTTTAGCACACTATTTCATGTAGTTTTTATCTGCTGGAGGGTCGCGTAGGGGGGCGTAGCGCGACAAAAATAGAAGAGCCGCGTAAAATAGAGAGTTATTGCGCGACAGACGGGGGTTGTCGCTCCGCTCCCGTTGCCGGTGAAGCCGCTGATTAGGGGGGTGAGCTGCTACGGACCCGCGCTGCAGAAGTGTCACGCCGCTGACATGCCCGTTGGAGCCCGGCCGTAACTGTCTCGGACTCGGGACGGGTCGTCTTCGGTCAGGAAAATGCAGCCCGAGCCGTGCTCTAGTGTGCTTACCTGTGTGTGTGTGTGTGTGTGTGTGTGTGTGTGTGTGTGTGTGCGTGCGCGTGCGTGCGCAAACCGGTATACTGCCCAGCCCTATCTGTTGGTTATGTGTTAGTTATCTGTTGGTTATGTGTTGGTTAGCTCAGTATCATCACATTTTTCACATTATTCAGTGACTGAAGCCTCGTGAATCTTTGAGTTTTTTTATAGTTTGTGTTGAAGAAGATTCAAAGATTGAAACAGAGACGACAACTCCCAGTTTTATCCACCTACTGTAATTTAACTGTTTAACTGTTCTTGATTGTTTAGCTGTAGTTTAATAGTTTACATGTAGGGATAATGTTTGTTTTTAATGGGGTCATTCTTGACTAAGGTTGAACAAGTGAGTTTTAAACATTGAACCAGGCTGTTTGTTGAAATTCAGTCTGATGAACTTAACCAGAAATGTTGTTGTTTAACATTACTGTAAGGTGTAGGCCTGGGTGGAGTAATAAAGGTGTAGGTGGTGTTATAAAGGTGTAAAGGTGTAGGTGGAGTTAAAGGTGTCGGTGGAATTATAAAGGTGTAGGTGGAGTTATAAAGGTGTAGATGGAGTTATAAAAGTGTAGGTGGAGTTATAAAGGTGTAGGTGGAATTATAAAGGTGTAGGTGGAGTTATAAGTTGTTGTTGTTAAACATTACTGTAAGGTGTAGGCCTGGGTGGAGTAATAAAGGTGTAGGCGGTGTTATAAAGGTGTAAAGGTGTAGGTGGAGTTATAAAGGTGTAGGTGGAGTTATAAAACTGTAGGAGTTATAAAACTGTAGGTGGAGTTATAAAAGTGTCGGTGGAGTTATAAAGGTGTAGGTGGCGTTATAAAGGTGTCGGTGGAGTTATAAAGGTGTAGGTGGAGTTTTAAATGTGTAGGTGGTGTTGTAAAGGTGTAGGTGGAGTTATAAAGGTGTAAAGGTGTAGGTGGAGTTATAAAGGTGTAAGTGGTGTTGTAAAGGTGTAGGTGGAGTTATAAAGGTGTAGGTGGTGTTGTAAAGGTGTAGGTGGAGTTATAAAGGTGTAAAGGTGTAGGTGGAGTTATAAAGGTGTCGGTGGAGTTATAAGGTGTAAAGGTGTAGGTGGCGTTGTAAAGGTGTCGGTGGAGTTATAAAGGTGTAGGTGGTGTTATAAAGGTGTCGGTGGAGTTATAAAGGTGTAAAGGTGTAGGTGGAGTTATAAAGGTGTCGGTGGCGTTGTAAAGGTGTAGGTGGTGTTACAAAGGTGTCGGTGGTGTTACAAAGGTGTAAAGGTGTTGGAGTTATAAAGGTGTCGGTGGAGTTACAAAGGTGTAAAGGTGTTGGTGGAGTTATAAAGATGTAGGTGGAGTTATAAAGGTGTCGGTGGAGTTATAAAGGTGTAAAGGTGTAGGAGTTATAAAGGCTAAGTTACCTGTGAAAGTGGGGGTGTTTTCAAAACACCCCTGTTGTTGACAGAAAGTTGGACACGCTCAGCGTCGTGGTGACGCAGACCTCCTCTGTGTCTCTGTAAGCTGACACCATTTCCCTCAGTGGAAACTAAGCTTATATTTACTTGTATTTCACAGATAAGAAACAATAAATTGTGAAGACAGTAAAGCCTCCACTAAAATAACATTTTAAGTCTTGTGTCTGATTTATCCTTAAGGGATTTATACTTCAGGATTTATCCTGGCTTCATATGAGCAGAGGAGGTCTCCGCTCGTCACTTCACTAAGTTTTGATGACTTGAACTGATGCGTTGAGCAGGTGACAGTAGGCGGTCGTTTTCAAAACACTTGTGTCACGCACTCCAAAAGAAACTTCTTGAAACTTTAAACAATAAACAATAATTTATTGTACAAAATGGGGGAAACAAACGTTGACAAAAACGGTTCCGTAATTCATATTAAATCCAAAAGATAACAAAAAACAGCTACAAGTTAGAGGGAATAGTGATTAAGTGGTAAAACTTGGCATTGATCCACAGCCTCAGACGGATGCGTTCAAGCCTGTCGTGCACACAAGCTCAGTTGGTAGGCGATACTGTATTTTCACATTTTTAACAATGCAATTTTGATTTCGACCAAGATTTTCTTTGGATGACTACAGCCCTAGTAGGTGGTGTTATAAAGGTGTAGGTGGTGTAGAGGTGTGGTGTTAAGTGGTCAGCAGGTGTGTTCTGGATGTCATGTGCTCACTCTAACCTTGATGGCATCTTTCACCTCATAGTCAAACAGATGTTTTGTTTCATGTTGTCTCACCTGGTTGTTCTCACCTGTTCTGACTGATGCAGTGAAACATCTGAGTCGTCTCCATGGCACTAAGACGAGGACACATCAGGTACCTGAAGGTAAGTCAGTCACTCACTTCCTGATCAGATTACTTATTACAACACCTGTGGAGCCCCATCTGTACCCCCCCTTTCACACTTAACTGTCCTGTCAATTTAAGGCAAAAAGTCTTGGGATCCTTCCCCAGATGACTTCACACCCATTCACCCCAGGTCCCACCTGACCCTAATGACTCACACGGTGGCCAGGTGGGTCAATGACTCACATCGTGACCTTAATGACTCTGAAACTAAGAGCTCACGTGACCCCTACGACTCTGCAAGGGTTCCCACCCACACAGAGTTTAAAGCCTGCAGTTTCGTACCAATCATTTATCAATCAATCGATCAGTCAATTTTATGTATAAAGCCCAATATCACAAATCACAATTTGCCTCACAGGGCTTTACAGCATACAACATCCCTCTGTCCTTTGGACCCTCACAGCTGATCAGGAAAAACTCCCCAAAAAACCCCTTTAACGGGGAAAAAACGGTAGAAACCTCAGGACGAGCAACTGAGTAGGGATCCCTCTTCCAGGACGGACAGATGTGCAATAGATGTCGTACGGAACAGATCAACATGATAAATTAACAGTAATCTGTATGACACAATGAGACAGAGAGAGAGAGAGAGACAGAGAGAGACGCAGGACAGATGGTAATGATAGTAGCTTACAACAACATTAATGAAAGTAATAATATTGTAATTATAGTTCTGGTTACTGTGGTACAATATATTGAAAGTATGTATTAATATCTGGCAGTATACATGTGTGACAATAATCATATGTGTATAATAACAGTAGAAGTATGTCTAATGACTAATGATGGCAGCAGCAGCAGGAGGCATCTGGCAGGACCACAGCAGCAGTACAACCACCTAACCTGAGAGACAGTGGAGCACAAAGGCTCTGGAGAAGAAGCCGAGTTAGAGAGAGAGAGAGGCCTAATCCCAAACCACTCCCTACCCACTACCACTTCACTACCGAGTGTCACTCCAAATCAAGTTACACTCGCAGCTGCGGAGGGCACTCCTGATTAAGGGGAAGTGTATGAAAGAGAAGCCAAACCATGGGACGCCCTCACCACTCTACCGGAAGAAGGAAGCAGATGTAACCATGGATACCGACATAAGCTTTATGAAAGCAAAATAGAGCAACAGGCTATAAAAAAAACATTTAAATATTAATTAAAATGAGTTATATTAAAAATAAATTTGGATAAGTCAGATAAGAGAATTATAGATTTTTAAAAAAAAAATCATGAGAATGGGATGAGGAATTTTTTTAGACAGTTTTAAATAGTTTATTTGAGTATATGGACGTGGAGGTTTTCATCTTTTGACACCAAACATTCTGAGTTTGTTTGAGACTGTAAAGTCAGGTTGAGGAAAAACAAATGTGAGTGTTTGATCTAAAATATTTTACAAAGTAGAAAGACGGAACTCTATCATTTGTACGTTGTTTCCTCCATTGTGATGTTGCGCTTCCTGCTGGGCTCATCAGAAGTCTGCACTGATGCACACTCGCTATCTAAGGGCTGAGCAGTCCACTCGCACTCAGCAATAATTGGTTTGGGACGGCCCTTAATATGGCGGAGCTCCGCGTGAACGCGCAAACGGAGGGGGAGTGAATAGGGCGAGGGGATAGGGGCCGGTTTGGGGGGGGGGGGATGTATTATAGGAGGTCCTCCGGCTGACTAGGCCTAAGTCAGCCTAACTAGGGGCTGGTACAAGGCAAGCCTGAGCCAGCCCGAAAGCCCAATATCACAGTAGAGTTTTTTTGTTTTTTTTTTCCTTATCCGCTGCGAGTTTCCAAAGGACAGAGGGATGTTGTATGATGTAAAGCCTCTGAGGCTTTCGTAAGTGCTAATATCATAGGCCGCTGGACTTGCTTGCGTTTCTTGAAGACATTTAGCCTCTCATCCAAGAAGCTTCTTCAGTTCTAAATAACTGCTATGGATAAGGAAAACCCCCCCCAAAAAACCTGCATTTAGCCTGTCGGCAGTATTCTGCCACACCACCTCCCTTGCTTTATTAATCGCTGCCATATTGCCTTTGTTCCTACTCATGTCCTTACAGTCCTCATACACTTCCATAAGGAGTGTTTGCTCCGCCGCAGAAAAAGCCTCCGCTTGCTCCTTTCCTTTGCTTTTTGACATTCTGCAACATTTCGACACTCGACTAGTGTGCAGGGTTTTCCCTGCCTATCTCAGACAAAGGTGGGCCCCCTGGGTGATTTTGGCCGCCGCCTTGGTTGAAGTATGTGTGTGTTCATGGGGGCGTTCAGATGTAATGTCTTTTGCGCGCACAAACCCATTACTTTCAATGCAGACACGTCATGCGCACTCACAACCCAAAGCGATGCCGTAGCGGCGCGCATTCGGTGTGACAAGGTTGTTTTTTCGTCCCGCGCACAGCTTTATGAACCTGCTTCTCCCTGCGGTGTTGTGTCAGATCCCGGTTCCCCCTCGGGCTGTGTCTCTCCTACTGTTTCCCACGGAGCTCTGCCCCGTTAGAAAGGTGAAGGAATAGGGTGCCCGTATGTGGAATGATGTCGCCTCCGAGATGTAGAATGTGTATTATAGCAGAGAAACACACATTTCAGGACCGCTGACTTGTATCATCAGAACAGACATGTCCTGTGATTTTCAACCTCCTTTCATATTTAATAAAGGGGGGACAATACCTGACAGTAATATTCTCAGCTGTCAGGATGGGCCTGCTGTAAAAGGTAAATATAATTATAGGATGAAAATCACAGGACATGTCTGTTCTGATTATACAAGTCAGCAGTGTAAATCTCAAGCATGTGGGGGCCTCCTTTCATATTTAATAGAGGGGGGACCGGATCTAAAAGTACAGCTGTCAAGATGCCCCCTGACACAGGCCTTTGCCACCTTGGTCTCGAAAAAACCCAGGGAAAACCCTGGTGTGGCCTTTTTATTTTCCCTGGGCGCGTGCACGGGTTGAGGCTTAACAGGGGAGGCTTGAATTAGCGTCAGTTGGAGCCAGCTGATTTCACTTGATGGAAGGGGTTTGGTGCTAGATTGGGAGGTGGTGTTAAGTCAGAGTTCAAGATTACACCTTAGTCTGGATATTCTTAGCTACATTGATGGAATACCCCCCAGGTACCATGTACTTCCTGTAGGTGTGAGAGGTATTGTGTGTAACACCTCTGTGTTTTGTTTCAGGTGTGTGAGGTACAGACGTCTCAGAGTGATGTCAGAGACGGTCAGCACGCCTCTAAAGGAGCAGCTGGAAAGGTGACTGCTGTGCTCTGATTGGCTGATGGTCATGATTGTGTGGTTAGTTTGAATTCACAGGTGTTGCAGGCGTGTTGATGATGTAATAAAGGTGAGTGTGTATGTGTCTCAGGAGCTGTACGATAACGGATACAGCGAGCAGATGATGGAGGACGAAGACGCCAGAACGAACCTGATTGTGAACTACCTGCCGCAGAGCATGAGTCAGGACGAACTGCGCAGTCTGTTCAGCAGCGTCGGCGATGTCGAGTCCGCAAAACTCATCAGGGACAAAGTGGCAGGTAACTCCTCCCACAGTTGTACTGCTTACACTGTACCGCAACACCAAACCTGCATCACAGCAGGACTTAACGCTCCAAGCTACGACCGCTCCAAATGTACGCTCAGAAGTACGACGTTACACGTCTGACTACTCTGTGGTGTTCGGAGTTCATATTATAAAACAGAGAGACGACAGGTGAATGCTGATTTTGTTCATGTTATTGAGCTGCTACAAATACATATCCTACAGTACTACAGAGCAGCAGGTCTCAGTACTACAGTACTACAGAGCAGCAGGTCTCAGTACTACAGTGGTGAGTAGAAGTACGGTGACAGTTTTAATGTTTTATTTTACTAAAGACAAGTTCAGTTTGTAGTAGTCCTTTGATGCAGCAGTAGAAACAGTAGTTTATTGTAGCAGCAGTAGTTAGTAGGGTTAGGGTTAGTTAGGGTTGTTGGGGGGGGGGGGATTTGCGCCTCAGGGTTAGGTGAAGGGGGGTCTCAGGAGGACAGTTGCAGTGTTTCCTGTGTTCTCTGATGTGTTTTGTCCTTTCTCAGTGTTTTTTTTTAATCAAGAATCAGCTGATCTGAGTTTTTGATTGATTCTGTTTTTTGTTTTGATTTTTTTTTTATTTAAAGGACGATTCTGTGATTTTTATTATTATTTTTTTTAAATCTGAACTGTATCTAAATATTTTCTTTTCTGCACTGTTGTAATATTTTTTATTTTTCACACCAGGTTTAATGACCTCACTCTGTTTAACAGGTATCTGATGGTAACTGATTCAATCAGTGCTTATAGATATGGATCAATATTTGTGTTTACAGTTGATATTATTTTTGACATGATAAAAACAAATGTGCCTGTTTACCAGTGAATTAATATAATTTCTATAAATCTGATATTTAAGATTAGATCAACTATTTGTTTTTCATGTTTGAATCTAAGAATGTTTAATAATTTCATAATGTGCTAATTTAATAATCTTTTCACCTGTTTTTGTTTTTATTTTTCAGGCTTTGAAAATGTCTGTAAATCTTTAATAATTAATGTTCTGAACGTTTTCTTCTGAACGAGACCAGAAAACTGTCGACTGCTTCTCTTCTCAGATTTTACTCTGAGTGATCACTTCCTGTTTGATGGTTCATAGAGTGGCAGTGACTCAGCAGGTTGAACCGCTCGTACACTGATGAGAAGATCAGTGGTTCGATTCCCGGCTCCGTCACATATGACAGCTGTACCGTTGGTGTGTTGGAAGCAGGGATGTGATTCTTCTTGAGGCATCGAACCTGTGACGTCATGCGTCATTGATTTTGTTCTGCTGTTATAAACTTTGAGCTGATTATCAGGGAATCTGATTTGGGTATTCGGGATGAACGAGACCAGCCAATCACACGTCTGCAGGCGGCACCCTGTACGGCTATCAGTGTATGATTGTGTGTGTGACTGGTCACTAGTTGATGCCGTTGCGCCATGACTGGTCGACGTCGCTGTACTCTGACTGGTCACTTTGATCGACGTCACTGCGCTGTGACTGGTCAGTTTTGATGACGTCGCTATGTGATTGGTCAATTTAAATGACGTCACGCTGTGGTTGGTCAGTTTAAATGACGTTGCGATGTGATTGGTCAGTTTAAATGACGTCGCGATGTGGTTGGTCAGTTTAAATGATGTCGCGATGTGATTGGTCAGTTTAAATGATGTCGCGCTGTGGTTGGTCAGTTTAAATGACGTCGTTGCGCTGTGGTTGGTCAGTTTAAATGACGTCGTTGCGCTGTGGTTGGTCAGTTTAAATAATGTTGTTGCGCTGTGGTTGGTCAGTTTAAATGACGTCACGCTGTGGTTGGTCAGTTTAAATGACGTCGTTGCGCTGTGATGAGTTTAAATTACGTACATCAATCAATCAGTCAACTTTATTTGTAGAGCGCTTTTCCTGCACGGACATGCAACACAAAGTGCTTTACAGAATTAAAAGCAATTAACGCAATTAAAGAAAGAAAAACAATTACAAAGAAAGAAAGTCCCTCCCTCCCACCCTTCATACTAGACACACACACACACACAATAGGGAGACATGGCATGGCACTGAGGATCAAGGAAACAAGGAAACGCCACCTCTGGGGCCGTCCACACTGGGAGGAGCCGCAGGCCGTGCCATCGGGGGGGGGACCAGCACCCAGGCCCCCCAACTCCGACAGACAGGTGGACCCCCACGTCGAAGGGAGGAGCCCCCAGCCGGCCGGGCCGAAGGGACCCAAGGACAACACCCCCAGTAGCAGACCCGACACAGCTCCCAGTGTGGAGGACCCCCCTGAGGAAACACTGGAGTTAAAAGCTAAAGACTAAAAGCATAAAATAGGACTAAAAGAATAAATAAAATAAAATAAATACAGTACCAAAGATAAAATACATAAGATTATAAATAAAATAGAATAGATACAGTACCAGTGATAAATAAAAATGAAAAAATTAAGATTAATATCATCTTAATAAGCAAGATAAAAGCAGCAACATAAAATGGGATAGTTTAAAATATTAGTTAAAAGCCTGATTAAAAAGGTGTGTCTTTAATCCATGGGTTTTTGTTCTGGGTTTTGGTATGGTTAAAAGGCCAGTGCCGGAGGACCTCAGGGTCCGCGAGGGTTGATATGGTAAAAGCAGATCAGATATATAAGAGGGCGCAAGGCCGTTAAGACATTTAAAAACGAGTAAGAGAATCGTAAAATCGATCCTGAAGCGGACGGGGAGCCAATGCAGCGACTCTAAAACCGGTGTAATGTGCTCCCGCCCTCTGGTCCTTGTCAGCACGCGTGCGGCTGAGTTTTGTAATAATTGGAGATTTAAAATACTCTTTTTGGGAAGACCAGAGAGCAGGACATTACAGTAATCTAAGCGACAGGAAATAAAAGCATGCATTAGCACCTCTGTACTGGCCTGAGAGAGAAACGGGCGGACTCTGGCTATGTTCTTAAGGTGATTAAAAACCTATTTTCGTTATATTTTTGATATGTGGGATAAAATTCAGCGTTTGTTGGTCAGTTTAAATGACATCGTCGCACTGTGATTGGTCAGTTTAAATAACGTCGTCGCGCTGTGGTTGGTCAGTTTAAATGACGTCACGCTGTGATTGGTCAGTTTAAATGACATTGTCGCGCTAAGGTTGGTCAGATTAAATGACGTCGTCGCACTGTGATTGGTCAGTTTAAATGATGACGTTGCGCTGTGATTGGTCAGTTTCAATGACGTCGTTGCACTGTGGTTGGTTTTGATTTTTCTGGTCTGGTTGAGAAGAACTTCCTGTTGAGTGTTTTTGTTTCCTGTGTGTATTTCCTGAACTGTGTATCTTCAGAGTGTGTGGCGGCTGTAACAACAGACAGTTTTCTTCTTTTATTTTGTTGTTGTTTTCCTTTGTGTTTCTCTAGGCCACAGTTTAGGTTACGGCTTTGTTAACTTTGTTAACCCTAGTGATGCAGAGAGGGCTATCAGTACCCTCAATGGCCTGAGGCTACAGTCTAAAACTATCAAGGTAATGTGCAACAGGTGCTCTTTGATTTTCCTGTCTCAACTGATAGATGTGTTATGTTCCCTGGACAGTAGAGGGCGCTCTCTCCTCATGAAGGTATTTTTCAAACACTGCTGTCATGTTGTTTTAATTCTTTTTTTAATATCGACACATGTTGACACTGAATCTGTGAGTTTCTTCAGCTCAGTGTGACAAAGTGCCGAAATGTTTTTTTTAAAATAGATTTATGCTTTTATTTTGACAAAATGCCAAATGATCTGAACCTTTTTGGTGCTTTTATTTTGTCTTTTTGTTGATATTTTATTTGGGACAAATCTGGATAAATGTTTCTTGTTTTGTTTTGTTTTGTTTTGTTTTGTGTTTTTTTTAATTGAATATTTAAAACATTTAAAATATCTGTGGGTTTTTTTTAACGAGTTGATGGAACTGTATTTTATTTTGTTCACTGCTGATGTTTTTTATTGATGTGAATTCTTCCTGTTTGTGAAGATGACAGACTGAGACACTTCCTGTCTCCTCCCTGCAGGTTTCATTTGCGCGGCCGAGTTCAGACATGATCAAAGACGCTAACTTGTACATCAGCGGTCTGCCGAGGACGCTGAGTCAGCAAGACCTGGAGGACATGTTCACTCGCTTCGGACACATCATCAACTCCAGAGTGCTGGTGGACCAGGCATCTGGTAACGCATGTGCTCATTAATCATCATGTGATCAATTGCAGCCCTTCAGTGCTGAGACACCTCACCTTTAATCTTATTGGCTGTCCAGGTCTATCACGGGGCGTGGCCTTCATCCGCTTTGATAAGAGGTCTGAGGCCGAAGACGCCGTTAAACACCTGAATGGTCACACACCCCCGGGCAGCTCTGAGCCAATCACAGTCAAGTTCGCTGCCAACCCCAACCAGGCCAGGAACTCTCAGATGATGTCACAGATGTACCACGGCCAGTCACGGCGCTTTGGAGGACCCGTCCATCACCAGGCGCAGAGGTTCAGGTATGCTCACCTGCTGGTATTGTCCGACGTCAGAAAGCAGATGACTATTAAAATCAAAGTAATCAGATTACATATCTGTTTTCCTCTGTTGTCCTAGGTTTTCTCCAATGAGTGTCGACCACATGGGCGGAGGGGGCGGAGTCACAGGGAACTCGTCCGCCGGTTGGTGCATCTTCATCTATAACCTGGGTCAGGATGCAGACGAGGCCATCCTGTGGCAGATGTTCGGGCCGTTTGGTGCCGTTGTCAATGTGAAGGTGATCCGAGACTTCAACACCAACAAGTGCAAAGGCTTCGGCTTCGTCACCATGACCAACTACGAGGAGGCTGCCATGGCGATCCACAGCCTGAATGGGTACCGACTGGGAGACAAAGTCCTGCAGGTGTCCTTCAAGACCAGCAAGGGACACAAGTAGAGAGACGACGAGTTAGAGAAGAAGAAGTCGTACGTAGAGTTTTAGTGTCAATGTGAAATAGTTTTTCTCCCAGCATGCTCGGTTTCTTTCAGGCTCTATGACATCACGTGTTGTGAGGAGTGGTTACTGATGTAACCTCAGTTCCTAATATGTAGAAATGATGCTGGTAGTTTGAGTTTGAACAGACGAGAGTCAGACGATCTGTTGATTCAGAGCATTTTTTTTTAACATTAAAGTGAAACAGTCGCTCTTTTGTTTGTTTGTTTTTTAATGTGTTGACGTACTGAATTCATCCCCGCAGACAGAAACTAACAGCTGCTCATCATAAAATAATTTCAATACATAATTAATTTTTCTTCAAAGTTCAGATGATGCAGAAACACAAAGTTGTTAATGTTTTCGTTGAGTCAGGTGACTGATGGCGCTTTTCGCTCCAGGTCAAATTCACTTTGTTCTTTTTGAACAAACATTTTATTTCTTTATTTTTATATTTTTACAAATGGCTTCCAGGTGAGAACCACCTGACGTACTGAGACTGACCCGTTCTTACGTGTAGTGATCCCTCTTCTCTGTATTCAGCAGCTTTGTTATGATGTCAGTAATAAATCTGCTCATGTCAAATTTTTTTGTTGTGTATTTTGTTTTCATTTCTTTTAAAGTCCACAGAGAAAATTAAAGAAGTGGCATTTTTTTGGGCATTTTTGCCTTTAATGCACAGGACAGGTAAGTATGAAAAGGGACAGAGAGAGAGGGGATGACATGCAGCAAAGGGCCACGAGCTGGATTCGAACCCAGGCCACTACAGCAACAGCCTTGTACATGGGGCGCCTGCTCTACCACTAAACCACCAACGCCCCAGTGTCATTTTAAGCAGTAAACATCTTGAGTAGGCTGGCTGTCCTTGTCTGCTCGCAGGCTTCTCCACTGGTACACCTTCATCTATAAAGCAATTACTGGACTACTCCCCTCATACCTCTGCACCTAATTCACTTTCACATCAGATCCATCATACAGTTTGCGCTCTCTGGGCGTTCTATCTGCCTCTGTCCCCAGAACTCGTACTAAGCTTGGGAAGAGGGCATTCATGTACTCTGCTCCCTCTGCCTTCAAAAATCACTAAAATTGCAGGAACTTATCACCATTAATGATTTTAAAACTCTGCTTACAGGCTTTATAATGGGAAATTTTGGAGTGTGTAAATGTTTTACTGCATAGTATTTTATCATCATCCCATAAGTATTCTTTTAGTGTGTATTGTGGTGCACTCTTATGTTTAACATGAACTTTTCCTCCTCAGAATCCCCTGTTGCCACCTTCTCTGCCCCCATCCAGCTCTCTCCTTCCCCCACCGGACTGTATTTGTAGGGCATAACCCCTCCATAGAACTCTTTTTTGTTCACTTTTTCTCATGCCTGCTTTCTTCTTTATGTGTGTCTTATTATGTTTTGTTCTTTAATGCTGCCATTTTGGCCAGGCCTTGCTCGCAAAAGAGATCATTTGATCTCGAGCAAATCTGCCTGGTAAAACAAAGGTTAAATCAGGGATCTGCAACCTTTGCCATTAAAAGAGCCATTTCTGACCAAAAATAATTTGAAAATATAGCCGCAAGCGGCAATCTGCGGGTTCTAACCTGTTCCGCCCCAAACCAGCCACCGTGACCTTCACCACCCACCGTGACCCTCATCTGCCGTAGTGCAAGACGTTCCCCACTCTGTCCCTGAAAGCTCCAAACAATACATACTCTTTCCAAGTCACACATTTCTTGAAATCGGGTTTTCAGCTAGCCTACATGCTAATAACATTTGTGGTATACTTTCACATAGAGACTCCATTTGAACATCAAAACATAAATTGAAATTTTACCTATTGATGCGTAATTCAAAGTTTCAATAGGTATTTTAATGTTTAAGCAATCACAGTTCATGATCATGATAATTTTGGGAGAAATCTGGAGATAATAATGGATGTGTATGGGAGAGGCTGTAAAATATTCTGTAAGGCTAAAGACACAGATGTGAGTGTACTATTATGATTTTACCTAAATGAAGGTAAGTGAAAGTTCAGACAGGAAGATCATCTCTTTACGTAAGTATACCTCAAAGCCACTTCTCTGTTTTCCCACTATCCTCTTGCTCCACCCTTCTTCACATATTTCAACAAGTCACAGTCTGCCAGCCTCTCCCTGTTCTCTACCAATCCGTCATTAGCTGTCAAATTTCTCTCTCTGCTGTCATCCAGCTGTCATTTCAGCAAAACTCCCAGCCCACCTCCACCCCTGCACCACCTCCATCAAGATACAGACTGTCTTAATCTGGATCTTCAACCGAGAAGTTCCCTCATCCGCTGACCTCAAGATTCCCTACCTTCCCCAGTGTCTAGGCCGGGGGGTGGGGGTAACTTCTTCAGTTGCAAGTTTCTCATCCACAGATCAGTTTACTCAGCTGGTCTCCTCCCCATGGTCTAAGTGGCAAATTATCAAACCATTCTAAATATATTCACGTGACCTCAAAAGTCACAAAACTATAGCAACATGTGCACATGCAGGCTTTTTTATTCAAACATGACATAATAGCTTCATTTGCATGAAGTGGTATTATGCGGTAGTGAGGGTCCGTGTACCTTTTGATAGTTTGATATTTTGTTTTCAAAATAAAATGGATTTACGGAAATACGGCCGTTTTCCTGTTATTCCGTTTTGAGACACAAAACGAAATAACGGAAGTGCTTCCGTTTTCCCGTTTTCTCTTTCAAAACCAAATTACGGAAAAACCAAACTGGAAAAACGGCCCAACTTTGATTTCTGCAAATTCATTTTTTTTTCTATTTTTTTTTTTATATAACCGTGACAACGACGGACCGGAAGCGGAAGTTAAGTGTAACAACTTCAGAATAAAACTTTAGCGTGCTAACCATAACTTCTTATATTATAGCCTACCGCTGTCTTTCTACACCATATGGTTCACATCTGTTTTATTTCTGTGAAAGTATTCTGTGAAAGAGCTGGTTGTTTGGAAGGATGTGATAGGCATATAATTGTCATTTTAGCTTGAGTGCAAGAATGCATTTTGTGGAAAAACTTTACGTTCCCTGAGCATCTATAACGTTAAGTCACCAGCAGAGGTCCCGCTCAATAGGCTAGTACACTGTAAGAAAAATCTGTGTATTAACAGTTGAATGATTGTACATTTTAACATATTTTGTCCATATACGAGATTCACAGGTTTATTTTTGTAAATTTACATCCCGAATTGCATTATGGGATTTTGATCTCCCGACCAACTTCTCTTGGCGGCCATTGTTTGCAGGTGTCTGCATTTCATTTGTGGTAAGGAAAAATTTAATTAATTATGGTAATAACAATACAGTAAAAATCAATCAATAATAAAGCAAGTGTTTTATTAACAGTAGGTCTAAAGGAGTTCGAAAAGTTATATTCTGTTATAGTCATGATGAGTAAAATACGACTCAGATATCACGTTAATGTTTGCTAGCTAGCACTAACGGTAGAAACATTAGACTAACGTTAGTTGTAACGTTACTCTATTGTAAATTAAAACACTTGGTTTGATTATTTTGAATTTAGAAACTGATAGCTGAATTAATTGTTTGCAAGATTAGAAACAGCCACTTTGTATGAGAGCCTTTCTGTCGTGATAATGATCACTCGTCAGTTGGGTCATCATCTGTGAATTTACAATATATTTGACAGTATTTTCTGTCAACCGGCACGCGACACGTCATAGCCCATCCCCCTCTTCACTCTGTCAATGCAGGTCTCTGTCAAGTTCTCGTTCGGCCCTGCTGGTTCACTTTTCATGTCAAGGTAAGCCAGATATTTGATGGAACTATCAAAGAGGTTACTATTTTCTCAGTAAAATATTAAATAAATATTATATAAACGTTAGTAGATTAGAGTTAACGTTCGCTAAAGTATTTTACTATGGTCTCGCGACTCGCTAGCTATGTTACGTTAGCTTGTTAACGTTAGGTCTGTTAGCTGCCTGTTGTCCCGTTGTTGATAAATTACAAATAGCACATGGGTATATAAAGAAGTATTTGGTTACTTTCTCGTCTGAAATGTTTTAAAAAACTTATTAACAGCGAAAATATGGCTTTATTTCACCATCTATTGTTTGTGGTTTCCGCCGTGTTAAGTTACTGCTGATGAAGAAAGCATTTCCTGCTGCTGCTCCAAATTAAAAGGGGTCCAGTTAGGAACTAACAGAAAGCTTTTATTCTGAAGAACTTACAGGAAATGAAATATGTTTGATGAATCAGCGGCGCTACTAACAAACTGTGCAGACAGGTAACGTTAAAGAATATGCAGCCACAGCTAACGTTAAATAACACAACAGCTTTAAACAAAACAATACTCCGACGATTTGGGAGTTGTGCCCTTTATCTATCATTTTCATATTGAGACAACATGATTGATATCTTTTTTGTGTCTGTACGTCCAGTGGCTGGGTCTCAGCGGTTAGCATTGCGGCTTAGGGGGTCAATACGTCCTGCGCTGTGATCCGCGGAGGGATACACCGGTGAGCAGGCACAGACGTAGCTTGTTAACAAAACTCAATTGTTTATTTAGCCTAGCGAGACGGAGGTCAGGGGAGGATTGGTGGTGTAGCTGCGGGGCTTGCCAACCTATGTCTACGGAGGTGAAATCATTTTACTGCACAGAATGGGATTCGGTGCTACCATCGTTGGGGAGATATATCATCAGGAGGAAAACCGTCGCAGAGAGTGCATCACAAGGAGTGAAAACTTTGCAGCAATCACTAAGATTAACTGGAAAAAATGCCCCAGGCCTGCAGGAGCTGATGGACAGTTTTCAGTCGGGTGAGTAATATGGTCCGTGTCGTCTCTTTGTTTGCTTTTACCGAGTGACCTAGCATACCTGTCCCAGAGCCAGCTGCAGCTGTTGCTCACCGGTGTATCCCTCCGCGCAGGACATACTGACCCCCTATAAGCCGCAATGCTAACCGCTGAGCCCTGGCCATTGGACGTACAGACACAAAAAAGATATCGATCATGTTGTCTGAATATGAAAATGATAGAGAAAGGGCATAACTCCCAAATCATCGGAGTATTCTTTTAAACAAGATAAAAAGACGTCAGTGTGGTGTAAAGGAACACCGTCATTTTTACTACTGAATATCCGACTGGCATCAGAGCAGAGCATAACGTTATATTGTGTGAAATGTAGTGAACTCTGCTGGAAACGCACACTCAACCTGCAGCAACGCCTGTCTGTGTTTTCTACTTTTTCATCAAACGACAGGAAAGCATAAAGACACAGTGAAACACATCCTGCTGTTTTTTTTTGTAAAAGGCCTGGTTTAGGAGGGAGAAATGCAGAGTAAGATAAGATAAGATGTACTTTATTAATCCCCAAAGCGAAATTCAGTAAATTCCATAGTATGTTCAGACACTTTTGAAACCAAATACCTATTATTGTCCTAACTGAAGACTTTTCTGAAATTACATGGTATTTATTTATTTTAAAAAAATTCTAATTTATTTATTTTTATTTGCAGCCAATGCAGTATTTTTTTTTCAGATAATCATTTATTACTCATAATTGAGGTAAAAAGTTAAATTAATCTTGAATTTTGCCACAATCTGAAGCAATTTAGAGATGAAAAATAAGGGAGAAGAAGGTGAAAGAGACAACACTGGTGCAACCCTAATATACTGCAATTCATTTTAAGTAACCTGGATCATTTTTTTTTTGCAATTTAAAAAAAAAAACTGGTGCACTTTTGGAAAAAAATGTTATTTAATATATATAATAGTCTGTGTTCAATAAAGCCAATAGTCAGTGTTTTATGTGTACATCTAATTGGATTTCAATTCAAATATGAATATATTTGTTGGCTAAAATTACTGTACTTGTTTTCAGGTGAACATCCACCCATGCAAAAGTTCTTGGACAGCTACACCACGTGACACCCCAGAAGCCAATCCATTACACCTCAGTGCAGGTACCATATGGAATATGATGATTTTTACACATTATTATTTCTTTTTTCTTTATGAATAATGGAGTGAACAGCTTTTGGACTCTACAGTTGACACTAGCTTGGACACTACAGTTGACTCCCTTGAAGCCTTTGTAGCCATTACTCCTCAAAGCTTACTTGTTTTATGGGATTGCCATGTATTCTTTTCTTTTTTTTACTTGCTGTCACTATGACACTTCATTGTGGTATCTGCGAGTTCACAAGTGCCTCAGTGTCTGCCTACTTAAAACATTGCAGGACTCATAGAAACATTAGTCGGGCAGTTTTTCCTTGTGGTTTTCCAGATTGTGGAAAAAGCTTTACCTCTTACAATTCCTTTAATGTGCACTTGACCAGAAATCACCATGAGGGGAGGAAACAGTCTTTTAATCGTAACATATCTGTACAGTTGAAGTGTTCTTGGGAATTTTGTGGCAAAGAGTGTGGAAGCATAAAAGGTCTTGTAGCTCATCTGAAGTGTCATATAAAAGAGGGTCTTGAAGTGACATGTCCTTATAGTGGATGTGGAAAGACTTTCAAAATCATATCTACTTTTACATCTCATTTGTCAAGATGTCACAAGCAGTGTGATGTTACACATATTTGTCAAAGTCATATCAGTGAGACAGAGTGTTTACATGCTGATTCTGATAATGGGCCAGGGTCATACATTGATGGTGAAATCCAGCAAGATGATGGAGAGAGTGCAGCAGGGCAGCAAGATGGAGACACTCACCCAGGGTCAGCCGAGGATAGATACACTGAAAACATGGCTCTTTTTTTTCTTGGCTTACAAACCAAGTATCTTGTCCCAGCATCTACAGTCTCAAAGATTGCAAGTGAAATGAGAGTGCTTCAGGACATCCAGCATGAGTTTACTATGGATTTGTTTTCAAGAGGTCTTCAAGAATATGGTGTACCTGATGAGGCTTTACAAAATCTAGGGCAACATGTATATGAGCAAAGCCCAATGCAGAGCACACTACATACAAATAATGGCAGTTTAACCACACACCACAGAAGACTTCAGTATTACAGGAAAGAATTCAACTTAGTTGAACCTGTACAGATAAATTTAGGCCAAGATGACATCGGCAAGCAACAACATTTCCATTACGTTCCCATCTTACAAAGCTTAAAAGCTCTCTTGTCGAATCAAGGTGTACGGCATCAAGTGCTACATCCCATACCTGCCAATGAGAACATGCTACGTGATACTGGAGATGGGCATGTCATTAAATCAAACGCTTTGTTTTCATCTGATCCGCATGCTCTTCAGATCATGTTGTTTCAAGATGCTTTTGAAGTTGCTAACCCCTTGGGGTCTGCCAGGCAAAAACATAAAGTTCTTGCAGTGTACTACAGTCTAGCTAATGTCTATGCCCATAACAGATCCACTGTTGATTCTATCCAGCTTGTATTACTTTGTTTGGAGAAGAACTGTAAATGGTTTGGACCTGACGCAGTTTTTGACACTTTGATGTCAGACTTGGGTGACCTTGAATCAACAGGCATTTGTGTTGAAGGGAAAACCTTTAGAGGCAGCATTGCCTGTGTCATAGGAGACAATCTTGGGTCCCACTATCTTGGAGGATTTACTGAAAACTTTAGCAGTGCAGCATATTTTTGTAGGAACTGTCATGTTAGAAAAGAGGACTTTCAAAGAAATCGTCTTTCTACAGCCACTGAGAGAACACCAGCTGGTTACAGTGAATCATTGCAGGAGTTGCAAAATAACCCAGATGTGCAAATGCATCAAGGCATCAAGTCAAACAGTGTTCTTAACAAGCTCACACATTTCCATGTTTGTTCACCAGGACTCCCACCCTGCCTTGCCCACGATTTATTTGAGGGCATAGTTGACAATGATTTGGCGATGTACTTGCAGTTCCTAGTAAAAACAAGGAAATGGTTCAGTCATGATGTACTTAACAGCAGGATTGTGACCTTCAAAGGAGAGAGTCAGAACAAGGCCAATGTTATACCTACCAGTGGGACAAAACTTGGCGGGCATGCTGCCCAAAACTGGTGGCTGCTTAGACATTTACCAATACTGTTAGATGACAGAGTCAGAGACCCCAAGGATGAAGTCTGGCAACTCATACTGCTACTGAGACAGGTGGTTGAGCTTGTGTGTGCTCCCACACTGTCAGAGTCACAGGTTGCATACATGAAGGTGCTCATTGAGGAGTACCTGGAAACAAGACATCTCCTCTTCCCACTTACACAACTGAGACCCAAACACCATTATCTCTTACATTACGCAGAACTCACGCTACAGTTTGGACCTTTAATTCGCACATGGACAATGAGATTCGAGAGCAAGCACAGCTATTTTAAGAGGTGTATTCGAGCAAGTAAAAACTTCATGGACATCTCAAAATCCCTTTCAGAGAGGCATCAGCTGCTGCAGGCCTACCAAAGCAGGGGCAATGTGTTCTGCCCTGAGTTAATCATGTCTGACTGTACAAGGTTTTACCCAGAGTTGTATGATAGTCAGGTTAAAGGTGCATTGACAGAGTTTAATGTCTCACATTCAAATGCAGTAGTGACAGACAGAATTACTGTACAAGGCACATGTTATGCAAATGATATGCTTGTCATTTTGAGCTGTGAACTTGGAAATTTAACTGTCGGGCTGATTGCATGCATTGTGGTGAAAGAAAAAAAGTCAGAGCTTCTTGTACTTAGACAGAAAAGTGCAAGCCTTGATCCAGATCATGGTGTTCATGAAGTAGAGAGTGTGGGGGGTTCTTTTATTTGCAAAAGAATTGATGAGCTTCTTGATTACTTTCCAATCAGACATTACCATAGAGGTGGCAGGCAGCTGTTTGTACTTAAACACAGTCCACCATGGAGCATGTAAGGCACAAGATCAGAAGAACACTGCTTTCACTGGAAGAAGAGCAAGTGGACATTGTTATCACAAAGTTGGAGGACCTTGGAGTCACAAATCTTGAAGACTATGTTTTTAAAAGCAGACGACTTGGATGGGATTTTGCCACCAATACAGTCCAGGCGGCTGATCAATGCATTCTGCTCAGGTATGTAATCAGCTTGATCAGACATTGAACTTTGTTTCTCCCTCTCTCTCTGTCTCTCTCTCTCTCTCTCTCTCTCTCTCTCTCTCTCGGTTTGTCTGTCTGTCTCCCCTCTCTGTCCCTCCGTGGGTCTGTCTGTCAGTCTCCCCTCTCTGTCCCTCCGTCAGTCTGTCTCTCTCTCTCGGTTTGTCTGTCTGTCTCCCCTCTCTGTCCCTCCGTCGGTCTCTCTCTCTCCCCTCTCTGTCCCTCCGTGGGTCTGTCTGTCTGTCTGTCTCTCTCTCTCTCTCTCTCTCTCTCTCTCTCTCTGTATGTCTGTCTCTCTCCCCTCTCTGTCCGTTGGTCTGTCTGTGTCTGTCTCTCTCCCCTCTCTCATGTCTGTCTCTCTCTGTCTGTCTGTCTCCCCCCTTGTCTTTCAGTCCATTTCTCTCCCTCCCGCTCCCCCTCTCCCTGATTTAAATGTGTGTTCCGGGAAAGAAATGCATTGCTATTAGTATGGACATTGTATGTTAAACAGACAGACACACAGACATTCACTCACTCACTCACTCACTCACTCACTCACAAAACGTGGAAGAGTCTGCCTCACAAGTAGTAGGGCTGCTTGATTATAGTAAAAATTATTTTCTTCTCTTCCCCAGTTGGGTCCTGTGCTCCCAATGTTTCCAGTTCTACCGAGCATCTGATGGGGACACCAACTGTGACGCAACCAAATGGGACACCAGCTACAACGCACCCGAATGGGACACCAGCTACGACGCACCCGAATGGGACACCAGCTACGACGCACCTGAATGGGACACCAGCTACGACGCACCCGAATGGGACACCAGCTACGACGCACCTGAATGGGACACCAGCTACGACACACGTGGTGGGAAAATCAACTATGACGCATACAGAGAAGTTTCAAATCCCATGGCAGAAGTTCCCAGTTAAAATGATGACTGCACTGAAGGAGAAGAGGAGACCACAACCAAAAGATAGAAGGCACATGATTAGGATAAGCCGTTTTAGCTGTCCTGCACCGGTGCACGTCACCGTATGTGGAGCAGCTCGTAGCCTCAGAGCTGGATCGTCACTTGTGCTTCCCAAGCAGACGTGCTGCCGCAGGCCTGCATTGTCACTGCTTGACCTTTGACGTCTAAGCGGCTGTAAGTCGGGGACGCAGGGTTCCACCGGCCGGTGCCGACTGCTCCAGAAAGCTACTGAAAAGCCCTGTCACATATGTCAGAATCACAACTGTAAGCCATTGTATGCAATTGCAGGGCCCACAAGTGGTACCTGCCGAGGCCCTGGGTATTTTTACATCGTGACCTCTTGACCTTTCTCCCCCTGAAGTGGCCCGGCGGGTTTCGGTGGCCAGGCGGCGGCCCAACACAGGTAGAGTGCCAAATGAAGTGTGGAAGCGTGGATTTGGAAGTGGAGGTCGGAGCTGGATCCAGCAGCTCCGGATTCCCGCTTAGGTTTAGGCACAAGAGAGGAGATTTGGTTGAGTTGAGGTACTTTGGATTTGGGGTGGGAAGCTGGAAGTGTGGAGGTGGGATGTGGAACCTGGGATTGGAAGAAGGAAGCTGGAAGCCTGGAGGTGGAAGGTGGCATGTGTAACGGAAGCTGGAAGCCGGAAGCCGGAAGCGTGGAGGTGGAAGGTGGAATCTGTAATGGAAGCTGGAAGCGTGGAGGTGGAACCTGGCGTCTACTAACTAAAGAAAGAAACATTAAAAGTTGGACTTGTCAGGATAGCTGCAAGAGAGTTTTTTCAGGTCAAAATCCAAGTCAGAAATGAGCTATTCCACCCAGTACTCCTGCTGTTATGGCCTGCTATTCACCTTTTATTTTATAATTAAACTTAACACGTGCAATGTTTTTCAACTGATTTTACTTTATGATTTTCCAGAGTTATGTCCAATTGAAAGTTCCCATATAAGTCAATGGGAGAATGAAAATTTGCCTAAGTGTTAGAGGCCAAAAGCTTCCCCCAGAATGTTGTTAGGAGCACGTGTCAGAGCATTCTGAGTCGATTGGACCCCCCTTTTTGGTACCCTTTTCTCACCCGGAACTCCTTAAGGGAGCCAGGTAGAGAGATGGAACCTTGACCTACCCCCCCATTTGTGACCCTTGCCTTTCCAACGTTACCAAGATCGCGTCTCTATGACCTACCGTTCCAGGCTTAGGGCCTTTACAGTAATAATGATGAAACAAACAAGAAAGAAATAAAAATGCAAACATAGAAAACATAGGTTTAACTCATTTTTAACTGTAGCCTATGAAAAAAAACCTCAACCAAAAGCTTATTTCACATTGAGAAATGTAGATTTTATTAAAATACAGAACAGTGGGGCTAACTTCAGCACCTGACCAAGGCATGACAGCCTGAGTCAACGATGAAACAAGTGAACATAGTCCGTGAACTGGCTGAATGGTTTAGGAAGAAAAGAATGGGTTAGGGTTGCCTTTCCAACGGTACCAAGATCGCGACTCTACAACCCACCGTTCCAGGGTTAGGGCCTTTACAGTAATAATGATAAAACAAACAAGAAAGAAATAAAAATGCAACCATAAACTGTTGACTTGGACAGGATTTTTGGAGCTTGGGATCCACTGAGTGTTTAAAAATCTACTCGAACACACAAACAACAATCAGCGTATATAAACAAAAATGAGCTTTTACATATTCAAAACCATCACCGCCAGCAAAGTGATCCACCTTGTGCTGTCCTTACTGACCCAACCAATCCAAGTCCAACCCCTCACCTCCAAATGAGTGCCTTCTGACACCGTAGTCCCACAGTAATTCCTGATTCACAGGAATGTCCTTTATTGCTTCTAGTAAGATGGTGTCTCTTGGTCCATCTGGAAAGTTCATCTTGTACAGCACAGGCATGACATTAGGATTCTTGCGGGAGTGATTCATTCTCCTCCCAGAAGTGTCTTTGTCAGGGTGACATTCACAAGGGAAGGTCTGTGCATCGATACAGCACTTTACACCTTCCTTGTTTTTGAAAAAAAAAAGGTATCCCATCCCTCCCTGCTGCCCTTCATGCATTTTCTTTCCTTCGGCTTCAGGGGTGAGTTTCCCATGGCAGTCACATATGATATCTCCCTTGGAGAACGGCATGGTTGCGATGACACCTGCATAAAAAAGAGTAGAACAATTTAGTTCCTGTTCTTAGCAAGCTGCATCCAGCTCCACCTCCCAATACAGTTCTGGAGGCAAAATTGCTGTCATGCTCACCTTTGCCCTTTACACCGCCAAAGTCCTTCATGTCAACCCCCTTCCACTGCTGTTCAGTTATGGATGCTATAATGGGCTCATCACTCTCTACGGGTACAGAGACGGGAGGGGACCAAGCCTGAATGACGTAACAAAACCGTGGCTCGTTTGATACCCAGTTTTCTTTCTGGACGATACTGCTCACTTTGGCCTCCGTCGGCGGCTGTCGGCCACACTGAGCTGTAAGAAAACATGCAGGACATTTGGGTTGGAGAGAGACTGAGTCAGACAGATGGACAACCAGACTATAGAGAACTATAAAGTAAAGGATACACTAATCAATTTCACATAGATAATCTGTTTGCTGAACAAAAAACAAGCCACATGTTTACCTAAGATGTACTGAACTCGTTCTTTCTTTTGTGCCGCTCTCCACTTGAAGTAAAAATTTCTCTCGGCTCCGTACCCTCGGCTGGCTGGCCATGTCTGAGGCTTTAGGGGGCCTGGCGTGGACAGAGACGGGGAAGTCCTGCAGGAAACGGTACCATGAATATGCTGCCAACCGTCTTTCCTGCACCAGGGACAGACTGAAAGAAGTACATGTGTTCAGGTTAATTTTGTTGCCGGCCCGTACGGATGCGTGCTTCAACAGGAAACCGTTCCTACAGAGACCACATACAATGACAAGACTTACCTGCCTGCCGCAATGGCCCCTGCCTGCGTCTCCAGTGTTGCGCTTGTCGGGAGGGGTGACCCCGCACTGACGCTCTGGAGCTTTTCACAGCTGTGTATGAAAAACAAGAAAACTCTGATCACTGAGACAAGAGATTTGTGCACGCAGGTGAGGGTTGACATGATGTACAGTTTCCATGAAACCAAAAGTTTGGCTGGCCTTTGCAAATGTATACTTAGTGCTTCCACGGGCGTTCCAGGTCACTGCTGGGGTTCGCAACGGGAGCTCCTGTGTTTCCCAGGAAAAAACGGCCCTTGTCATCTGTGTCTCCCGATTGCTTCTTCAGGCACAATGGCCGGACACAAGTGAAGCAGCACTTTAGCCACTGTGGGTAAAGACTGGAAGGTTAACAACAGTTAAGCACTCCTTGACAGATTTTGTGTTAATGATTGTACAACGATGTCACAGCATGCCGACCCACCTCTTTCTCCTCTTCCCTCAAGATGCAGCCCGACTGCTCCTCGAGCTGAACGAACATACCGCCCTTGACCGGCTTCCTGTCATTCCACTTGTTCACCTGTGAGAGGGAAGCATTAAATCTGCTACATTAGTGGCAGCTGACCTTTCGTTCTATGGGAGAGTTGTAAGGCGTTCTACAAGCTCTACAGAAACAAGTTGTGATACTTACCATAAAGTGAGTGAGGTCGCTCTCCCTTTTTCCCTCACCCTGGTTCAGCCTCCCGCAGGTCTCCTGCATCCAGGGCTTTGCCGCCTCTAGCAAGAGGACTTGCCCAGCCCTTGCAGAGCTCGCTCCACCCTCACATCTGAAAGGCAGGAAAGAGTCAGACAAGCACTGAACAAAATCATCTAAAAAAGGTCCAATAACTTACACTTTCCAGGTGTTTTAAGTCTTGATATCTGCAGTACGATATTTATTAGGTTTAACAAACAAACAAAAAAGGGAAAAAAAAAACTGCCTCAGTGTAGTTTTACACCTTTCTTCAGCCTCTCGCTTGGTCTCTACCAAGAACAGGCTGTTTGGTTCTGTCTCTTTCAGGAAAACTCTCTCCTGATTAAATTCCTTTTTTTGTCCATATGGGCCATTTAAAACAAATGTCATTGTCAGACACACTTTGGGAAACCAACCTCTCTCGTGCGTCCTCGGCGAGCTCGGCCGGCTTGTGGAGGACAAAAAATCGGAGTGTCGGGGAGCTTGTTGGCCAGGGCGTCGCAGGTCTCTCTGTCTTTGATGACAGAGAGCAGCTCCTGGTAGTCCCAGGTCCGGCCAGGTCTTCTGGGACTGGGATCGGCCTTCTATTCATCCCCCCCATGTAGGAACTGTTGCACATGAAGCTCAGCAGGATGGTGGTTTGTTTTTGAGGTGGCTGGACAGCATCTCAAATGGCTTCTTGCATAGAGGGCAGTAAAACAACACGCCTGTCCAGATGCTTATCCTCCCTTACGCACATGAAGAGAAAAGAAAGGGAAATGAGTGGGAGCATGATAGT
Organism: Epinephelus malabaricus; assembly: GCA_037127435.1. NCBI lineage: Eukaryota > Metazoa > Chordata > Actinopteri > Perciformes > Serranidae > Epinephelus > Epinephelus malabaricus. The sequence continues at coordinate 47,592,493 of JANUFT010000006.1, read as the reverse complement.
GCTAGACAGTGTTGCATATACGATATTGGTGGGACCTGACACATATAATATAAATAAATACAGATATGTATACATATATACATACACACACATACAAATACAGAATGTCTGTATTGCACAGGTGCATTCGACAAGTGCCCAAACCTGCCTCTTGCTGAAAATGTCTAACTGCTGTGAGTGTTTATAAATACATGTCTGCTCACTTCTTGACTTTGACCAGCAGACCATCTGTGGTCAAAATTTACATCAGTCACGTCTGCATGAAATAATCCCCCCCTCCCTTATGTGCACAATTTCATATCTACGTTTATCTCTTTTCATCAGGCTCTAACAGGGGTTCTCAAACGTATTTCTCAAAGTTCCATATCTAATCGTCATTTACGGCCAGAGGTCCGGAACAATTAGCAATATTTGTCAGACTACTTACAAATAGAAAATAACTGAAATAGAAACTATTTACAATATAAAAATAAGATTAAAAAATAACTATTTACAAAATTAACAGGAAAAAAAAAGACAAACAAAAACCCCCAATTTACCAAACAAAGTCAAAAAACTCGCAGGAGAACGTATGCTGCTGGCCAGAGTCCCACCCCAGTTCCTCATCCACAGCGACAGCAGTCTGAGTGGTTAAGTATGTCTGAGGCTCAGGCGCGGCATTTGGCACACTTGAAAGAGTGAAAGGAAGGCATGTGTTCAGGTTAATTTTGTCGCCGTGTCCGTACAAATGCATACTTCAAAAGGAAACCGCTCCTACAGAGACCACACAAACAATATGACAACACTTACCTGCCCAGCGCCGTGGGCCCAGCCTGTGCGACTCTTTGGCACTGCCGTCATTAATAGATGGTAGCCACCATCCACATAGCCTATTGTGTGCCCGACGGCGTGCCGCAGAGCCACAATGCCATCAGGGCTGAACTTTGTGAGGTCCTCATGCTTTTTCAGGATCATGTAGTGTGGCCTCAAAAGTGGTACAGTCAAAACGGGAAAAAAAGGAGGTGATGAAGACCCCCTTGAAGACCTGTGAGGTGCTCAAATTCTACCACCATGCCGTCCACATCAAAAGTAAAGGAAAGAAAGGAATAGGGCTCGGTAACAGTGGTAGCATGCATCCCCACATGCAAATCTGCGTGCAGAAAGTCTTCCACACTGCCACAGGACTTAAACGAATCCACCAGCTGATTGGTGTTAGCCACCTCAGCGTCCAAAAGGTCATTCACCTCTGCCATTTCACTGTGGAAGCTCTGGGTGAGTACACAAAATCAAATAGCTTTCCCAAAAAGTTTTCCTGAAACAGGTAAGTGAAACAGGTGAAACCTACACTGTCAACTCTAGAAAATGGAAAAAGAAGACAGTCAGCATACCTTTCAACACTTTATTGAAGGGTTATGAAAAATATTACAAAATAGCAAACCAAAAAACGCAACAAACAATGAATAGTTTTGAACAAGAAAGAACCACAGACAACAACACCACCACTTACTCCACGAAGGAGCTGCGGCATGACGCCCAGGAGTGGGGGGACGAAGACTCCCCGTCGTTGTCAGCCTCCGGAGCCCGCTCCAGAGAAGGACAGGGTGACAGGCGTGGAGGAGTGTCGGCTGTGGCCGACTCCCACTCCGACTCCGTCTTGGCCCCGGAAGGTGGCTCCGGCTCCTGCTCCACCTTGGGGGATGGCGGGTCCTTTGGAGTATCACTCTGTGACAGTAACATGAATAATGAATGTTAAAAACACTAAAATTTTATGATGTCATCAAAAATTCATATAAAAGTTATCAATGGCAAATAAAGGGGTAACAATATCAGAAACCCAACTGTCAGCCGTACTGGAGGGCGAATTCGGGCCCGCTTTCGTCTTCCCTTGCAAATGCTGTGTTGTGGAGGAGAGGGGGAGAAGAACAACAGAGACAGAGAAAAATGTATTTTTATCTCCCAGCTTATGTTCAGTGGTTGCAATATGCCTTGTCAGACGTGAAGATCAAACCAACTAACAATACTAGCACTAATAATTACCATTTAACAAGTTACACAAGCAACATGCTAGTGCTGGTTGCTTAATGAGTGAAATTGTCTCAGCCCTGTTCAACTTAGCCTAAAATATTGCATTGCAATCAGTGGGCGGGCGTGCCCGCGGGGCGCGTTCATGTGTGCGCGAGGGGGTACTTGTAAGGGACATGTGCAAGTGTGAGTTGAAGGAAGTTGATATATTATCTTTATTTGCAAGCAGCAGCTGTAAAATTAAAACTTGTCAGAGCAGCTCCAGACCCGTAGATCCAGCCCGGTTCTATCAGCGGACCCTCCCAGAGCGCTCGCGGGGAATGCTGCCTCGCTTCCCCGGCTACTATGCGGGAGGGACACTGCTGAAAATTTTTACTCCTTTTTTCAAAACTCTGATCTGTGCATTATCTTCATTTGCAAGCAGCAGTTGTAAAAATAAAACTAGGACGGTAGTTTCATCCAGCGCGGTTCTTCCAGCGGGTGCTCCCACAGCGCTCGGCGATAATGCTGCCTCGCTTCCCCGCTAAGATGCGCGAGGGAAGATTTGACGCTTTTTTCAAAACTCTGATCTAAAATATCAGATTACGCCGCTCCCCCTTGGTCGATCGAGGTCAAATAAAAAAGTGTAATGATCTCTGACATCCCCTCTTTGCGATGTGCGCCCAAAAACAGCTCAGCTTGATAAACAAAGTCACGTGATCAGGCCATTTCGGTGACGTGACACCTAAAATTTACTGCGCATGCCCATATAAAATGAAAAAAACCCTCCAGCAAACTTTATGCAAACGAATCAGTGTGGACACTGTTCAGAGGCAGACATACGAGGGTTCCAATAATAGTAGGAGTAAATTAGATTATTATTGTAATTACTGATTTATTGCAATTTTTCAACATTTTTTAATGACAATTTTAGCACTCCATCATTGAAAGTGGTCATGAAGGGGTAAATTTATAAATATATTGATGAAATAACACATCACACATCAGAAGACAAGTAAAATTAAGCAAATAAAAAAAAAAATTGTAATACATATCTTTACTCTTACATGGTGTCTGTTGGAATCATAGGGCCCAAAAATGGGCCCAACAGGAGCAACGAAATGAGAAGTACACTCACTTCTTCCAGATACGTAACAAGTCGGACGTGGGATCCGCCAAGGGAAGCCCCGTGGTCCCCAGAAAACAGCGGTCCTGGCAAGCTGCTGCTCTCCAGCCTAGCCTCCTGAGGAGTGTCGGCCTGACGGCGGTGAGGTAGGCACCGAACCACTGTGGGTGGGAAACAAAATGTCAAGATGTTGTTTTCAAGTCAGTCGTCGGTGGAAATGGTTTCTTCACATGAATGTAAAACAACTAACAAACAAACAAACAAACTAACAAAAAAACACTCAACTCACTCTATCCCAATCGGAGCTGATGACAGCTCTCTCTGAGCTGTCAGAGAAGGCTATGGTTGCCCCGACACCGGCGGTCACCTCCCTTTCATCCCAGTCAGTGAGCTGTGATGGGGGATTATTTTTGTAGGTAAGGATACAAACAACTTGAAGTGCAAGACACTCAAAGTTTCAGGGAAACAGAAACTGTCTGGAGGGAAAACTGCAATAAGTGCACGCTTACTTTAAAGTCCAGCACCGTCTCTTCCCGGATGCCGTGGGACGTCATTAGGGTGTCCATGAGTACAAACTGGAAAAAGGTCCTGTGGTCGAAGGAGACCCGCTCGCCCGCTTCCAGCCTTTGACAGGTTGCCTCCATCCAACACTGTGCCCTCTGCAGCAGACACTCATGGTGGGATGTGCACCCCTCCTCAGACCTGACGTGCATCACAGATTCACAACGGCAATGTACATTTCAGACATTGAAAAAAAAAACAAAAAAAGAATGCACGGCCTTCTCCTAATTGTAGTCAGGTGAAGTGTATAGTCACAAGCACATATGCGTGTTATTACTTACATCTGTCACAAGCACTGCTGACCTGCCTTATCTGTGGAAAGACAACGCAGACACATGCGCACAGTTAACCCTGTAAAGCTTGGCGCATCCGAAAATTCTAACTTTTTCTGAACTGAGGTGTTTATAAAACAGAAATAAATCAGTCCCAAAACTGTTGCCACACCATTTTGTTTATGCTATATTTTTGGAATCACATTTGACACGTGGCATTTTTGGCAACTTCTTGCTCACAACTTTGGTGATTGTAGATCCAAAGCAAAGTGTGCAAATTACATTTTGAAAATATAGAAGATTTCAGGCAGTTGCTGTCATTGTTTTTGATACATAAAACTTTTCATAACCTTTTTCTTAGACACAGTTGACAATTGATTGCTGGTACAGTGCTTGCAAAGTACTGTGTGCTTGTATTGTGGCAGGCATGATGAAGATTGCATTACAAAAATGTGACATCACCATTCAGTGATAGAGAACCCTTATAAACCTGCAGTCTCGAATTTGAAACACACATTTTTCACACAGTTAACGATACTCTACATATAAAGAATTAATCAGGAAGTAATTATGCATCTATTCAATAGAGGACATATTTATTTGTGTGATTAACAGTGAATAACAATATAAATGTTATTCTTACTGTAACTTTTGAAAGAAATAGCTAAAATTTTCATGCCAAAACTGTGTGAATGAGTTAGGCTCATGAGAGTGGCCGTTTTAAAAGTCAACAAAAGCCTTTTCCACTACATCCAACATCTTACATCTGAAAATAAAATGTTCAAACTATAATATAACTATTCTATACCGTACTATAGAACTATTCAACTAATAACCTTGACTTTCTTGCTGATCTTGCTCATACGCACTCAGTATTTGCCCTCTGCATGTGTATCCAGTGCTCCGTCGTCGTTTGCATGTGTCACGACGCGCCCCCCCCCCCCGCCCCCGACCCGACGGGATTTAAGGTAAAATCTGACATCTGACAATCAAATTTTACAATAATTAATACTATACCTGGTCATACCACTACCTACTGGGCCTTAGACACGTGTCTGTACGCGCACCCCCCTCCACATCAAATACAATCCAAAGTAACACCATGAAACAGCACATAAATTGATGTTGACGGGAATTAAGGTAAAATCTGACATCTGGAAATCAAATTTTACAACAATTAATACTATACCTACTCATACCACTACCTACTGGGCCTTAGACACGTGTCTGTACGCGCACCCCCCTCCACATCAAATACAATCCAAAGTAACACCATGAAACAGCACATAAATTGATGTTGACGGGAATTAAGATAAAATCTGACATCTGGAAATTAAATGACTAATAATCCTCTTACCCCCTTGCCTGCTGCGAAGCGCTCGTCAAGTTGCTCTCACCGCCTGACTCAACTGGTGGCCGAGGATGAAAAGAAAAAAGCGAAAACACTCCCCCTATGGACCTATACGGGGAGGTTGCCAGTTGCGCGGTGGTCACACTATCAGAAAAGTATCAGAAAAACATATTTTCCCATCTCAGGCTTTAGCTCTCTATCATGATTGGTCATTATTTCAAGATCTGGGCAATGTTTTTCTTCAACGCCCTTATGTACAAAATGGAAGCTCTCTGAATATGATATAAAATGTATTTCTAAAAAAAAACAATCAATATTTTCATATTAATTATACCCCCCCCCCCCCCCCCCCCCCCCCCCCCCCACCCCCAGTAATTCGCTAATTGTAAATACAAAACTTAGATAAAATCTCACTTTTTTGATATACTAAAGCCTGAAATGTCCCTTTTCATGGAAGGGGTCTTCTCATCTTTCATCAAAAGTGTAGTTTAACTGAAGAATCTTCACCAAAATCAATAAGCTTTTGATAGCTCTCAACATTTTAGAAAAATGTCAACAAACATTAAATTACTTTGTCTGTGTGTGTGTCTGTGTGTGTGGTTTGACATGTTTTTGGACAAGGATGTGATAGACATCGATTTCAGTGTGTTCATGATGTACCATTTATACATGTGTCTTTACATGACTTAGCTGGATGAATTTTAATTTCTCAGGTGCTTATGTCAGCTCCAGGCTGGTTGAGTTCTGGCACGGTTAAATGAGGTTTATGGTAAGGTCATTGCCAGACTGGTAAAGATTCAGTCAAAGTTAAAGGCGGGCACTGACTTTCAGCAGGCCAGAGCTGTCCCACATGTGTAACCAATCGCTGCAGCCTTCCACAGCTGTTGGTGCTCGTCGAATGAGATCTTGATCATTACAGGTGCTGCCCCACCAGATGTGATGCAGGCCTGCATTGTCACCTCTTGACCTTTGATGTCTAAACGGCTGTAAGTCGTTGTGTTTTTGTACAAGTGTTTTTGTACATAAGCATCCCCTGCTGGTTTTGAATAAAGTTTATGCTTTCCTGAGTAATTCTCGATGTTTGTGTAACATTTTCACATGATCTGTGTTCCTGTTGTGTGCAAATGTTAGGGCAAATGTTACCTTTTTTGTAATTATGTTGGTGACATCCTGTAGCATGTGTACATATATATATATATATATATATATACACACACATGTATATATATGAAATCTGGAAAAAGGCAAATGTAAGAGGTAACTGCTGGACGATGATTGTCCAGAATGGCTTTGTGCAATACATGACACAGACATGCACCCTTTGTGGATGCAGTCAACAGCTCCAGGTGTCAACAGGTAAGTGAAAAAGGTAACTGCTCAAATTATATCACAGCATGCAGATGCAATTTCTTGAAAAGTTAGTGTGGCAGAGGGGATGAACCACCATGAGTAAACTGATGGATTGATTAATTGATTGATTGACAGATTGGGTACTTTTTATTTATTTATTAATTGAAATAAAGTATGATCAGGTATTCCTTCAAAAATAAATAAATACATTCACATTCAAAGACATTCACAGGACTAATGGATCACACTGACACAGACAAACGGACAGACAGACAGGGTCAAAGGTCATGTCTCTTTGTTTTGTAGGAGTGGGTGATTGACTTTCACACATCTAAACTGTTGTCACATGTGGTCACTTGCCCCCATCTAGTGGACAAAAGAAGCAATTGGATCCACCTCATGAAATTCTAACAAGTATTAGCACAACGCTCACAAACCATTAAAAAAGCAGTGGTTTTGACCTCAAATCAAATGGAAATGCAATCAATGATACCCAAAGACTATTGTTAGCAGAAGTGAAGTGTTTTAGTGTTTCATCTTGGACATTACCTTTGTTTTTCCTTCTATAATCATGTCCAAACTATGCCATACTTGACTCATTTCATCAGGTCATCTCAGTCTTCAGACAGCCAGTTGGTCAGCCTGCGTCGTCTGGCTCGGTTGGAGGAATGACCTGCAGCCCGCACGGCCCCTTGTGGAATCGTTTTTGACGTGTCTCTGGTAGTATGAAATTCATTCCGTGTCACCTTTTCTCTGTCTTAAGCATTTACATGTTTATTCATTCACTCCCTCATTTATCTATTTGTTTCTTCTTTTAGCTGCTTGTATGGCAACAAATGTTTTCATCCTCATATCTGGCAATTACAATTATCCCACATATCATTACTTAATGTTTCACATGCAGTGAACATTTTTTACGCATGCTCTTATCCTGCAGTAGCAATGTTTGTCTAAACCTTTTGTTTCTCAAATAAATTACTTTAACAAAAGACAGTGTCTTTGTGTTTTTCACTTTGTTTTGTAACCCTTTCTATGTCAATATAATGTTAACAAGACTTCAAGGCATTGTCCCTTTTACCAAAAACATTTATTAAAAACATTATTCTAAACGCCACCAACAACAACACGTGTGAACAATGCAAAACAACAGCAACAACAACAACAGCAACAACAACAAGTGTGAAAAATACAAAGCAAACAACAGCAACAACAACAAGTGTGACAAATACAAAGCAAACAACAACAAGTGTCAACAATGAAAAGCAATCAACAAATGCAAACTGGTAATCATAACACTGTGACTACTATCATCATACAACTGAGAGCAACAACAAACAAACAAACATAACAGGAACTTAACAATAACAGTCTTCAAAGATTACACCACACATCTTTTCAGTCATCCAACCAGTCCAGGTCCATGCCTTCGCCTTTGAAGGACCCCCGTCTCACACCATAGTCCCAACACAGCTCATCGTTGACGGATATTTCTCTTGTGGCCAAGAAGAGGACAGTGTCTTTGGGTCCGTTTGTAAAGTTCAATTGGAAGACCACAGGCTTCACATTGAAAGCCTTGCAGGAGTGGTTCATCCTTCTACCAAAAGTGTCCTTGCCCGGGTGACACTCGCAGGGGAAGGTCTGTGAATCAATGCACATCTTCGTGCCGAGCCTGCCCTTGATGAAGAAGAGGTAGCACATTGTTCCCTCCTGCATGTCTTCCATCTTCTTCTTCCCTTCCGATTCTGAGATCAGCTTTCCGTGGTAGTCACAGATCACGTCCCCTTTGGAGAAGGGCATGGTGGCAATGACACATGCACAGAAGAGCAAAAGGAAAAAATAAAAAACAATTACACATAAACAGCTCTTGTTTTGCTGCCATGGCAAAGTCATTACAGGAAAGTTGTGCTTTTCTGTCTCTCCTCACCTTTACCCTTGGGTTCTCCAAAATCCTTCAGTGCGATCCCCTTCCACTTTTGCTCCACCACTGATTTGATGACATCTTGGTTGTTTTCAATGGCCGTCTTTAAAGGGGACACCCACGCCTGAAGTACATCTCGGAAAGAGGGGACATTTGTCTCCCACCTCTCCTTTGCGATGATGGCTTTAACTTTATCCTCTTTCGGACGCTGCCTGCCACAGGATGCTGGGAAGAAAAGAGAGAGTGAGTGAATGAGGCAGTGAGTGAGTGAGTGAGTGAGTGAGTAAGTGAGTGAGGCAGTGAGAAAGACAGTCAGTCAGTCAGGCAGTCAGTGTGTGTGTCAGTCAGTCAGTCACACAGGCGATTACAAAAGAAGATGCAGTCATATTGAGACACTAAGAAATGTTTTAACAGACTGCATACAGTATCTTTTTGACAGAGACAAAGCTGTTGCCTACCAGAGACATGTAGCACACGCGTTTCCAATTGCATGCGTCTCCACTTGTAATAATACGTCCGTTGACCTCCAAATCCGGCCTCGACGATGTCGTCTTTGGAGGGCGGGAGGGCACCGACCGTTATGGGGAATTCTGTGATGAAAGCGTCCCATTGGTTGTCAAATCGGCCTTTCACTGGCGCCGAACTGCAGAAAGAGAAAAGCACACATCACAATCGGGCAGTTGTGATTTTGGACGTGTTGCCATCGGCACTGAAACAGACAATGTTTACCTTTTGTCCTCGGCCGTGACGGACGGCGGATTCGGGCCCTCTTCCCCGGCAATTTTCTTACAGCTGTGTTGTGGAGGAGAGGGGGAAAAGACAGAGACCAAAACAAACAAACAAACAAACAAAAAAACAGAGACAGAGAAAAACACATTTTAAAGTCACAGCTTATGTTCAATGGTTGCAATATGCCTTGTCTGAAGTCAACAACAAGCCATCTAATAATACTAGCACTAATAATTACCAGTTAAAAGTTACATAAGCGACCTGCTAGTTCTGGTAGCTTAATGAGTGAAATTGCCTCATCCCTGTTTAAGAAAAGAAAAGTACACTCACTGCTTCCACAGACGGAACAAATCGGACCTGGCATTCGCCAAGGGAAGTCCCGTGGTCCCCAGGAAGAAACAGCCCTGGTCATCTTCAGCTTCCTCTTGCCTATTCAGGTAGAGCGGCCTGATGTTCGTGAAGTAGGCACTGAACCACTGTCGGTGGGAAACGAAATGTCAAGATGTTTTTTTTCCAAGTCAGTCGTCTGTGGAAATGGTTTCCTCATTTGAATGTAAAAAAAAAAAAAAAAAAGAACAAAAAAACCCCAAGAAAACCCTCAACTCACCCTATCCTCATCTACGCTGAGAACAGCTCTCTGCCCACTGCCTTTGAAATCGATTGTCGCCCCGACACCGGCCGTCAGCTGCCTGTCATTCCACTCAGTCACCTGTGATGGGGGATTGTTTGTAAAGATACAAACAAGTCGAAGTGTACGAAGGTCAAAGTTGCAGGGAAACAGAAACTGTCTCTAGGGAACATTGGAATAAGTGCACGCTTACTTTATAGTCCACCACCGTCTTTTCCGGTTTACCATGCGTCATCATTAGTGTGGCCATGCAGAAGTAGCGGTACATCGTCGTGTTATGGTGCGATAACCGCTCGCCCGTTTGGAGCCTATGGCAAGCTTCCTCCATCCAATCCCTTGCCTTCTCCAGCAGACGCTGGTGCTCCGACTTCGCCTTCTCCTGAGGGCTGACATGCATGATAGATTCATACATGCAATGTACATTTGAAACATTAAACAAAAAAAGAGTCACCTTAAATGTTAATCAAATCAGAAGCATAACCAACCTCCTCATCTCTGCACCCTGAAAGTCCTCCACCGCTTCACCAACAACAAAGAACCCTTTGCTTCGGAGGAGGTCGACCAGGGCCTGGCGAGATGCCTCATCAGGAACCACAGAGCACAGTTCCTGGTACTCCCAGCGTCTACCAACCCTCGTCCACTCTTTTTGAGATTGTTTGGCTCGCTTTACTTCGGCATCCCGTTCTTCTGGCGTGTTGTCCTTCATGCACACCCTTTTCAGGTGGACGGGCAGTACATCAGACCCCTTTTTGCACCGGAGGCAATACACGATTCGCCTGTTAGGGCCCTCCCTTCCAAAACAGAGGACAGAGAGAATGCATTCATCAGATGTCAGCTTCTCGTAATTGTAGTCAGGTGAAGTGTATAGTCACAAGCACATATGTGTGTTATTACTTACATCTGCCACAATCAATTAGAAGGGTGACCTGCCTTATCTGTGGAAACACAACACACACACACACACACACACACACACACACACAGTTAACCCTGTAAACCCTTGTAGCACATTTGACACATTCGGCACGTTTGGCAACTTCTTGCTCACAACTTTGTTGATTTTTGATACAAAGAAAATTATGAAACTTACATTTTTTTTTTTACAATATAATCCAAAAGTAACACCATAAAGTTGCAAATATGATGACCCTGATGGGAATTAAGGTACTATCTTGCATCTTACATCCGAAAATTAAATGTTAGAAGGATTATTAATATACCTGCTCACTGCGTAATTGGCCATCAGCAGTGTCTTAAGCCAATACAATCCAAAAGTAACACCATACAGTAGCAAATAAGTTGATGCTGATGGGAAATAAGGTAATATCTTACATCTGAAAATTAAATGTTCGCATAATTGATAATCCTTTTACCTGCTCATATGCACTCATCAATCCTCTCCTCCCTCTGCGCCCTTCTCAACTAGGCCTGAACTGGAAAAAAACCAAAAGATGACAGAAAAACAAAAAAAAAGGGGGGGGGGGCTGTCCTCGGACTTGAGGTTGCCAGGTCCGCGGTTTTCACGCGATTCTAACACCGAGCTCCATCACGTGTTAATGGTGAAAGATGATCTGCCTTTGCCTTAAAGAACTGGCAACACTGAACTTAGACACGAGGCACGGGTCACCTGGTTGGCACAGTCGATGCACCGGACACGGAGACGACAAGGGCGAGGCGCACTTCACCTTCGCTTATTAATGTGAGTTTATATTGTTGGTTTTTCCTTCTGTACTTGTGAGTAACGGTGAGTAACAATGTAACTGTTATTCTTACTGCAATTTCTTGAAAGTTAGCAAAGATTTTCCTGCCCAAAGTGTGTAAATGATTTAGTGACAACGGCCATTTTAAAAGCCAACAAAAGCCCTTTCCACTGCCTGCAGCGGATTAATTACTTAATAATAATAATAATAATAATAATAATTATCCATTAGTGGGCAGAATACATGTATCATGTCATCTTTACATGGAATAAAATCCAAAAGTCACACCATAAAGTTGCAAATATGATGACGCTGTTGGGAATTAAGGTAACATCTTGCATCTTACATCCGAAAATTAAATGTTCAAACGATTATTAATATACCTGCTCACTGCGTAATTGGCCATCAGCACCGAAAGTTGTTGTAATTAAAGCAAAGAAAGGCATGCAAATTACCACAAAGGTCATAAGCCTAGATTTTCTACATAGGCGAAGTTTGTTCCTCCATTTCTTGCACAGACAAGCTTGGTAGCTACAATATAAATGATAGCGCAAAGTCCGTGAGGAGTCAGACAGAGTTAGAAAATAGTTTACAACTTTTAAAAGACGTATTAATTTATTAATTTATCATGTAGAAGCACGCGGCAATGGCCGCCCGAGATGCGCCCCCCATCTAATCACAAGTGTCTTTTAAATCTAATGTTAACGCTGAGCTTAATAATATTTTGTTGTCATTGTGATTTTTTTCTTTTCTGGACCTAGCTTTGTCAAATTGTTTTGCTGATGCAGAGTAGTTAAATAAATGGAAAAAGACAGACTCCTCAAAAGATGTAGTTGTGTTTTTGCTTTTGTGTAGTGTTGCGAATGTCAGAGAGACACAGAGACAGCTATTTAAATTTAGTCCATGCAGTGATCTCAAGGCCCACCCAACCATCTCAATTTATCTTGAATTAGAGTTTAGATTCTCTGCCCGAGCATGGTGGTGATGAATGGTCGAGCATAACTAAAAGGAATGCGTGAAATTATCGTTGACTAATCACAATGCAGGTAAAAGCTGCAATTAATCGTGATATTGATATTAAGTAATATCGGCCAGCCCTAATGTGTAGCATAGGCTGTTATCAATAGGCAATGCGTGTATGTATTGAGCTTGTGTTGTGTAAACTGGCCCAAACATGTTAAATGCTGTGCTAGGTGTTACTTTTTGGGTGCTTTTTGATTGCATTCATGAGATGTATTCATTGTAGAATTAGATGTTATCACTTTATTCTCTTTTCTATTAGAAACGTTGCAGATCGCGATGATGTGGGCTCCCACAAGTCCCCAATTATCTCTCCCACACCAGACCCCAGATACCACGGACACAGACTTCCTCACTGTTGCCTCAAACAACACAGGAGGTCTCCTAGCTGAGGTTAGCCATCACAGCGACTTTGGGGAATTCCTTCATGCAGATTTCCACCTCCCCGTACATTGTACCAGCCCCACCAATCCCCATTGCCTCAGGTATACGTATGACATGGACGGCGTGGTGATGCATATACGTCACATGGGGGACATATTTGCGGACATATGTTATTTGAGCCTGCCCCGTGGGGATGCCAGTAGGCTCAAAAGGCAGTATAGCTACCTGAAAAAGCACGTGTACCTGCCAAACTGCAGCCCAGAAGGCCTGACGGCGCTTAAGAACTGCCTCGGCCAGAAAATAGCGGACGTCGCAGGAGGTTATGTTCTCACGCTGTGCGCTGTCCCCAGCAGCCTGACGGAGCCGGACTTCAGGCTGCAAAACCCGAGCTTGTATGGCCGTCTTGCAGCCGAACTGTTAAGAGAGGTAACTGAAGAGTTTGGCCGACTCCTCAATGACCTGCCACAGATGGACGTGTCGCGCCCCACGGTACAAAAGCAGGGCACCACCAACCTCGGATCTTTCCGAGTCCTCAGGGTGGATCAACCCTTCATCTTGAGCCTCCTGGACCAGGCAGTCGAGAAGGCCAACAGCTGCTGCTTCTTGAAGGTCATTGCCACCCTCGGGCAGTTTTGCCAGCGTGATCCCGACATCCTGCAGGTCAGCGACTTGGTCGCCCCCAGTTCCGTGGTGTCCATATCGGTCCACCTTGCCGTAAAGGTGCTGGCAGTGAGGGAGGACACACACCTCCTCTTCTCACGTTACGGCCTGCTTAGCCTGGTTGGTGCGAGGGGGTCGCTATTTTCGACTCTGGGAATGCACGAGACGTGCAATTTCCAGTCCAACTTAAACACCCTAATTATGGACGTAGGCCAGGCCCTCAAGAGCATGCTGTCAAAAACTGGCAGAGTCACATTCCTACAGCTGTACGCCGACGCCCCACACATCCACTACAGCCAGCCCTTTAAACACCCGGTCAGTGGGGTTCTGGTCACTTGCGGCTTGTCCCATCCAAATTTCAAAACCACCCTTACCAGCAGGGCACACACTTACCTGAGGCACATCCGGGACTTGAGCCGCCGCCTGGTGTGTCAGGTGGGATGCCGCATCAAGCAGGTTGTGCGGTTTGAGGGCCACGATTTTCCTTTGGACTTTAACCCAAGGGACTTCTTTGATCTGTCTGCTCTGCAGAAGCTCTTCCTTGACTATCCGCTGCTGGTGCCCTTCCAGGACAGAGAGGATGGCCAGGGTCTCCTGTCCACATTGCGGGGTGTTGTCAACCACCTGGCCGGCATCCTCGGACAGTCCTTACGAGACAGCGAGGGCGTTGGCAGATACGACCCCTCGTGGAAATCATTCCAGGCGGAGCTGGCCCTGGAGGAGCTCTTCTTTGGGCATGCACTGTCAGTGCTCGACAACACCCTGAGTGCCAGCCTGGGAACCAGCACTGTGAATGAACGCAGCGCTAGTCACAAGAGGGGTTTCATCGGGCTGGCACCCCACAACAGCGCCAGCCTGGAAGAATCGTCACCTCCCCTCCATCACTGGACCAAGGACTCACTGCAAAAAACACGCATCAAAAGGCTGTGGGCACTCTGTCAGTGTGTGGAAGCTGGACCGGCCGTGCTGGGGGCTGCTCTAATAAGGGTCTTACTGGGGGACCTATACAAGCGCAATGATCAGCTTCCCTGGACCTCCCTTAAATCAGACACTCCCCCTGGCAGGCTGACGGGTGCGATAGATGTTAAGAAACTGGCCGAGGACCTCGCCACCAAAGACAGCTTCCCTGTCCCTCACACATTCAGCAGGGCACGTGCCCTGGTGAGAGATGCAGGGCAGGATGTGATGGAATGCCTCATCCAAGGCTTCACAGCAGAGAGAATCATTTTCTTCCCAGCCTTTAAGTTTACTGACCTCCGGAGTACCAGAAGGATCTGGTGGAATTTCAAAGACTGGATACAGGTCAGCCATGGGGAGGAATCCATCCTGCAAATGTCTCTGGTCGCTTCCAAGACTCTCCAAGTGTTTTCAGAGATCGAGCGGCGCTCCCTATGCTTTTCCAAACACCTGGGGGTGTACAGAGAGCACGGCATGCCCTGGATGGCGACAGCCTTACAGAGGCTCCCAAAGCAGCTGATGGGAGGTTTGCTCATCAACACACTGACCTTCATCTCCTGTGTTGCCTTGATCCAGAATGGAGCCTACATAGATTTTGTCCACCTGAAAGACCTTCTCCAGCAAATGAGCTTGGGAGGCATGTCACAGGCCAGACTCCAGCAGCTACTGATCCAGGGGAAATTCACCCTGGACAAAGTGAGGAACGTGAGGATCTGGAGCTTGCATCCAACCGTCCCATATAGGGTATGTATGTATTGCCTGGCCTGTCCATGTTATTTCATAGCACTTGTTTGTGATATGTTATTTGTCTTTTTGTATATTTACATATTTATTTCACTGTAGTAGTAGTAGTTGGTCTTTTTCCCCAAGCACTCTGTGACTTTGTGTTTTTTAAGCTGCTGTGCAAATGAAGGTATTCGTATTATTATTGTCATTATAACAATATTTGTTGTTATCACTGCTATTATCGTTAATATATTCTTATTAGTTGGAGAAACGTGTGACCCCCATGCCATCCCTCCGACCACCTCCCAGTGAGGTGACCGAGTGTGTCCAGCCCCTGGAAGATGTCCAAGCTGTCGATGACCAGGACGAGATCACGCCCGCAGTGGTGTCGGCTGCCATGTGCTTGCCAGCCAACTTTCGGCAGAAGTGGAGCACGGACGAGGAATCCTGTGTTTCCAAACAGTCCCAGGTTAGCCACAAAGTGGCATACCAGGGCTACATTCAAACATGCAGAAAGAGAAAATTGCCAGTAAGATCATTTGTTGCGTTCAAGCGCAAGAGACAGCGCTTGATGACATAAGGCACACAAAAGATAGGGAAGAAAAGAAAGGAAAGAAATGAAAGAAAAAAGAGGAAATGTTTCGCTGTTGCAGTGTCTGACATTACAGTAGTTCATAGAAGGAAAAAAACAACACGTGATTGTAAATGTATATCTCTGTTTTTTGCTGTTGCAATGTTTGAAATTGTATTTATTATATAGTAGTTCACAGTAGTTCATTGCAAAAAAAAAAAAACAAAACAAACTTTTAGTAAATATATATGTGTGTGTGTGATGTGCTGTTGCAATGTTTGACATTCTTATTTATTGTGTTAGTTGACAATAGTTCATTGAAAAAAAACAAACAAAAAAAACAAACAAAAAAACCAAAAAAAAACCCAACCCTCACATGGGCTCTGCCTTGACGTGGCGTGGGGGCTTAAAGCTTCTGTGATCCTCTGGTGTCTTGAAGAATTTCCAGAATCACTGAGGCTAAACCAAAGAGTCCGCAACATACAGCTAAATTTAAACTAAAAATGCTTCCCTGTGTTCCAACAACACATTTGTGGTTTCATGCTTCTATGCAGTTGGCAGGCGCACAATTCACATTCTCATTTTTGAAGGTGGAGATGGAGGGAAGTACCGACACTCTGCCACAGCAGCTGAGAGGGAAGAGCTGAGACGCAGCAATGTTCCTGTATCCCGCCGCGGCCTCTCCGAGACAGGTGCGTCAGTGCTGAGAGACAAGAAGGTCAGTGTGAAAACCAGGGCTACCTTAGCATTTTGATTTGAACCTGGAGTT